>JARQTH010000353.1:3230207-3442212 GCA_030142595.1 Trachelus iudaicus | reverse complement strand
CAAAAGCGAGGAAAGAAAACTCAGAGTTCGTAGGAGCCTACGTTTCTGTTGATGCTTCGCTCTGATTGGTCAACTTTCACTTGCTCCCATTTAAAAACTAAGAGCTTCCGGACAAAACGAAGGTCATTTTTGTGATCAGGTATGTCTCCCGAACACCGCCATACCCCGTTGGTCAGGTAATTTCGGAACACCCTGTATACATAGATACCTATATATACACACACTAGTTTCTCTTATTCTTCAGAATCCGTGAAGGACTTCTGGTTCACCCTTGTGCAGCAGCTCAGACTCTCTGGGACCCACGAGACTATTTTTACTGTCCCACCTTGTCCTCGGACAATATCTCTCCCTCTCGGCACGACGATTATTTTTGATGATTCAGTCATTCTCCTTTGTCGTCGCGCAATACCCAATAGCGACTTTTCGTCATTCCGTCCATCCGATATGTTCATTATTAATTCGTCAATTATCATCGGAGATTATATGTTCGATCTTCTTCACAAAATAAAATCATTTTCACCGGTGATAATCGAGGCTCGATAGTGGCTTAATCGTGTCTATAAGTCGTCTTGTGTCATTGAAGAATTTCTCATGATACCTCGCGAGGTCATCGTCTTTGTCTTATTTCTTTTTCATACATCTCCTCACTTTCATACAGTTCGATGCCACGAAGGTGTGTACGCACCTTAAAGTTTTTTTTCCCTTAGTGTAGAGGCGCTTCTCGAAAGAAGAGTCGAGAGCGAGCGCGTTAATGAGCGTGAAAAAAAAAGTCTCTTGGCAGTACCGCGAGCACGATGCCAATCTCGCGAATAACGCGACTCGTACATCATCTACGAAAATCATTCGTACGCTTTCCGGGAAACCGCGCACTACCAGGAATACATATTATGTGTATCTATGAGCCGGGGCTAGGCGGTGCTGAGGTTACGTAAGGTGCGGATGAGCAACGTGAAAATTTCTCGGTAGGTATATACACCTATAGGTGATGGTAGTTCCTGAGAGACTGTGTGGATGGACGTGCACGTGCCACTGCACCACGTGCCCCCTCCTCCCTCCCACCTCTCTTTTATCAATAAATAAATACGCCTATTGAGATTCGTTAAAATCGCCACGCTCTGCGGGATCCTCCTATTGAGTTTCGGTGAAATGGAAAAAAAGAAAAGGTAGAGCTTACAGGGGTAGAAGAAGACCTGTAGGAGGAGCGCACCGGGAACGTGTAAAATGTCTTGGAACCAATCGTGAGCATCTCTGCTCAGTGGCTGTCAAACGGTATCGTAAACCTTACGTTTTAACTGATCGAATGGCTCTTCAGATAAGTTTATAAGGAACCGATTAGACGGGACAGATAGTGACGTCACCTCTTTGGCCTAACGTACGCTTTGAATTGTCGTATAATATATAAACATAAATACATAAATTCACGTATTCGTGATCATTCATGTTTCGTAGCCCGGAATAGGCGGCAGGAAATAGTCTATGACAAGTTTCGTACGTCCTCCTTGATTATCTGCGTACGCGCTCTAATAGCGTTATGACTCGTAGACGTCAGCAGCGTTGGAGGTGACTCTGTTATATATATTTTTTTCCTGTTTTTTTTACCGTACCCACGCAAATTTTCATGTACTCGCGACAGTATACTCTCATTCGTCAAGTTTACACTATGGTATCGGACGTGTACGATTTTTCGATGTCCGATGAAATATATTTTGATTTACAAGATGTATTACGAGCTGTTTTGTATGTCGGCCGTTAGTGGGAAAGAGACAGACCTATGCGGGTTTACGCGCGCAAGAGAGAGACGCGCGCATTGCTGGCTTCAGAGTATCGACTGTGTGTATAACTTTGGAAGAGCTATTATCCTACTTTTCGTCGATTCGATCGACTTTGGGAAAGTTTTGAGGAAATTTGAAAATTAAGTGATAATTTTCATCTTTTTTTTTCAGATCGTGCTCCGAGTGAAGGAGATTTACGACGGTGCAGAAACTCCAGCCCTCTGCCACCTCCTGGCTCGCTCACCACTAACGGAGAAGGTAACGTACATCATTGGTCGACAAACAGTGTCTACTTCTTACGTGTTCTCAGAGTTACCTATTGCTTGGATATACTCGAAAACTGATACCTACTTGAACGGATATGTCAGCGACGTATTTGAAGAATGTCGAGAGGCCATCTTTTTCGATGGTGCTTGTGATTCTATTATATATCGCATTTTTTTCCGAGTTGCCAAGGGCGTACGCGGCCGAATAAAATTGAGGATCTACGGGCCGCGCTGGCTACGCCATTGCATCTTGTACGTACGTCTATCCTTATGTGGTTGACCTTGAGTTGCGCTATTATGAATGGCTTCTTACGATATTTTGCCAAGATCCTCGGTTTCCGCGTTTATAAAGAAAAATTTTTGTTATGCTTGTCATTCCCCCTCCCCTTTTTGTTTTCTCGTGTACTCTATGGGGCCCTTGAAAATTCTTTTCAAACGGCGACCCTCCTCTCGTATGAGCGACGTCGAGGAATTTCCAAGTGGCGTCTCACCGACTGCCGCTGCGGTTTAAGGCTTTCGACGCTCTTCAAAACTGGAGAGCCTTATCGACTCGACAAGGCTTCGCCAACCGGAGGAAGCTCAGCTCGTTAAATTACGGCGTCTCGTCTACGAGACTTCCTGTTTCTCGGTGAAAACTTCTCCTGGCTACGGCCGACTGTAAACCGTCACTCACTCACTCTCTCTCTCTCTCACTCACTCTCCCGTACCTACCAACGCATAGCGACATACACCGTGTCGTTGCAAAACTATGAATAGACTGTCCGGCCCTGTAATCCACATCGCCATTTTGAATTCATTCAATAATCTCTACCCACTATTAACGGGCATAGCGTATATTAATAATACACGATAAAGAGAATAAATTAAACAGTCGCAACTTCAGCCCAGCGCGTCTAGGAATTCCCAAGACAATATTCTTCCTTTCGGATTCGACGTGACCCGATCTAAGAATAAGTCTTTATTCCGACCCGAATCCAATGGACAATAAAGCCATCGGTGGATGATCGATGGGCCAACGATTGAGAAGTGACGGAGTTCTCGCGTCTCTCCAGTTTTGAGAATGGCAGGCAGGATAGGTCGGCGCGTCGCGGATCGGCCAAAGGTGGGTGGCTGGTCGGGGCTGGCTCTTTGGTAGAGAAGCCAGGTTAGCGAGGACTGGCTCTACTATAGCGTGGAGCAGGAGGTGGAGGATGAAGTGACAAGGCGGGCGAGGGGAGGAGTGTGTCGGCCGTGTCGGGCAAAGGGGCGAGCCAAGTGCGGTGGGGCAAGGGGGGCCCTGGCGCCAGACAGCTGCCGCATGTCTCGACCTCGCTCGCTCGCTCGCTCGCTTACTTCGCCTGTTCGCTCGCCGACGCCGCCGACGCCACCGCCACCGCCATCACGAGCACCACTATTTTATTGATTTATTTTAGCCTTACGTTTCCGTGGCTCGCCGTCGTGCTCGGGAGCGATCGATCGGTACGCCTGGATAGATCCACAGCGCGCACAACCTGATCTAGACCGACTGCCTCATGTCGGAAAATCACTCCTCGATGCATAAACTCGCTAGCAACTATACGGCTAACCTCAAAGATTACGGCTAATACAGTAAATGGAAAGAAGTATGTACAAATGTAGTGCGTGACGTATGTGCCACTCTGTTACTAAAAAAAGAAAATTGAATGTAGAGAAAGGGCAGACAGGCTACCTGAGCATTGTACTGGTCTCTATAGCAACACTGACATTGCTCTCTGTCTCTCTCTCTCTCTCTCTCTCTCTCTCTCTCTCTCTCTCTCTCTCTCTCTCTCTCTCTCTCTCTCTCTCTCTCTCTCGAGTACGCCGCGATAATCCTGTCGCAGGATATATACGCATACCGACCTCGGGATGGCAAAGTCTTACTAGCTACGTCACACTTGCTGTCTCTATTCTATTTCATGAATAGAGCGTCACCCCATCCGGACGTCTCTGTTTGTCGTTCCCTCGCTCGGGGGTGCCAACCAGTAGCTGAGGAAGCTCGTTTTCCGCTTACGAGAGGAAATAAATTCCCTGTGCAACAGGTTGCGCCCGCCTCGTTCAATTCTCTTCCGCACGGATGGCCCCAACCGGGAGCTCTTCGTCTACCCCCGGTTTCTTGTTCCACGAGGGTTTACTCTGTGGCTTCGTTCTCCCCCCGTCCCACCTCCTTGACAGGGAGACGCCGGATGATATTGCAATGGGATGAGAACGATGTTCATTCAGACTGAGCTTTATATCCTCGTGATGCTTTCTCATAGAAACTCTGGGTAAACGTTGGGAGTGGGTGGGTGGAGGGGGGAGGATTGAGTCGAGGAGGGGACCTCATGATTTTTCTCGCTTCTTGATCTTCGCGTTGGCTGGAGTAGGACGGCTTGTATTACCTTCGGCTAAGGTCAGGTCATGGTCTTTCCGTGGTTAGACCTTATGCTGCTCTTAAAGGGGATGAATCCTTGTGGGTTTACTGGATCGTTTTCATCCTTCACTTCGTACGTGCCTCGTTACGTCAGCTCGGAGATTGGATGCTGTAATAATTGTGAGTCAAGTGTTAAATTACTTTTAAATGAATGTCTAACGGGCATCGATCTTTCTCAATGGGAATATTAGTAGCCACGCGTTAGTCATTCCATCGAGAATAGCATGATCTTACTCCGAATCGAATCTTGACAGGCGTTAGGATCAATTGTAACAGCAGTGTGTAATGGGCCGGAGAGAACGCGCGTCTAATATTGATGCGCAAGTCTTTATTATAACAATGACGATTTGAGGATCGATATTCTTTTTTTTTCATCGCTGCTCACTGTTTCTCTCTCTTATTATTATTATTAATTTATTATCAAAATTTACTTGCACGCTGTCGCCTTTTTGGAGGCCTGTGCCTCCAGGGTCAATAAACATATTCTCTCTCTCTCTCTCTCTCTCTCTCTCTCTCTCTCTCTCTCTCTCTCTCTCTCTCTCTCTCTCTCTCTCTCTCTCTCGGTTTTTATCTCGCTCATTTTTTTCCTCGCATTATTCACTCGTCTCTTCGACGTAGGGTTTAGCGTGAAAATCGATTAGCGCAAAAGGCCGCGAATGAATTACGTCTCGTTTCGTTAGCGTATCTCCTCAGATAAATAGATAGGAGTGAGCGGTACGCTGCGTGGAATTTTATCACGCGACCATGTGTGTACATGCTACCGTTGTGTATGTACGTGAGCTTATGATTTTTGACGTTGATGAATCTTTGATCGATTTTAAATTTTTTTTCTGTATCAAATTTCGAATCACTCGTTAACAGCTAAAACCAAACGTCACTTCGTAGACGAGCGTTTGAGGTGCGTTCGGAGATATCGATTTTCGTGCTAGCATCGTGCCTCGTTAAGGTGTGCCCTGCGGCGCGGGATACCGGGTAGTCGGAGAACACACCAGGAGTACCCGGTCTGTATGGGAGCAAGCGAGAGCCCTTGGTTTGCGGGGGGGGGGGGGGTGAGAGCGTGAGAGGGTATAAAGAGAGGGATAAAAATCACGGGACGAATAACCCAAATGCGCCGATCGGTTAACAAAATATTCCTATTCCACGATGAAGAGCAAGAAGATACGTCGATCCCGTAGAAAGTGAAGGTTCATTTCCAAAAATTGTTCATACTTTCGTGTGTTTAATATTCGTTTAGTTACCGATAGAAATTATTGATTTTCTAATTATGGATAAAACTTATTGATTGATTTTCATAGAGTCACGGTATACAGAGTCTAATAAGTGGATAGGCAGACACACACGTCAATATTAAAAAATCTATGTTATCGCCTCGAGAGGATTCCGAAGTATTTCTACGATATCGGACCGAAATCGCGATTTCTCGGACGACCCGAGCTCCTCGAGATCGTTAACCGCGGCACCTAAACAACGCCCTCGAGAAATTCTCTGTGTAAGACGTTGAGGAATTTACGTGATGATTCTTTTCTCAGGACACCAGGTATATGTGTTGTATACCTATGTCGAGGCCTATAGGTTGCATACGGGTCGATCGTTTCCTTGAGAATTTTTCGGGTCTCGAACGATGCTTGCTTACGCCCATGCCCGGGGCCACTCTATCCAGTATAATCTTCTGGGTCCGCTCTTGTGAATGGTTATAAGGCCCCCTCCCCTCCCCCATTTTTTTCAAGAAGAGGCATGGCACACGGTACCGCCGTCCGAACTCGAGTCTCCCATCCAGAGTGCATGTACACAATTCTCCAAGTGTTCTGAGTCTCCTCTCATTAAGATCAGTGACACGGGAGTTACGCGCTGGCGATGCAGCCTCGAGTCATAGCCAAGAGCTCGGACGGGGTCTGTCGAATGGATAATTTTCCAGATTGTATTGAAATCGTGAAGCTGCAGGACGAGGTCTCTGGCGGAGCGAAGTCGCGGCCGAGGCGAGTGCCTTGAATGGCGGCAGAGAGTTCGGATCTGAATGAACAGTCTCGAACGGTATAAAAGAGAAACCCGTGTCCCGATAGGTCGAGGGAATCTTTGAGACGATAATCGGAGCCCGTTTCTTCAAGTCTTACTTCTTTTTTTCTCTCGCTCCCCTGCCGCCCCTCCTCGCGCTGACTTTCGATCGCGCCGTCTGGGATGCAGCGTGGGAGCCGGCAGGCCGCGTATTTGACTACTCCCGTGGGCAAGAAACAGGCCCTGCCGGTAACGCAGCCTTTGCATCGCGTGCTTCCCCTGTCCTGCTTCACTGAAAGAACGTGGGTATATACGTATAGCTATCAACAGCGAAGAAGCCAACGTCGCGAGAGTCAGCTGGAGAGTTAAATATATGAGAAAACGAGAAACGTACGGGAGCAACTGATACGGGTAATGAGAGAGTGGGTATGTCAGTGACATAAAGAAATCACGTGTGACTGTCGGGGGATAAGAGTAACCGGGCATCGCAAGTAAGTCGGTGACCATACCGACTATTCCCGACTGCCGTTCCTCAAGAGCCACTGCAAAAGTTAAAGTCGGTCTCTAGACTTTTACGCGAAGCATGCGAGACAGTTTGGATTCATCGGTGCGTCTTAAACAGATCCACGTGTATTACGCTACTGTGGCGTACCAGTCCCCTGGCGCACAACGTGCACGGATCCCGATGGGAGTCGGCAGTGTGTTGCTCCTTCACTCTTTTGCATAGACAAAAGGAGAATGGAAACAAGGTAGAGCCCGAGCAGGATGACTGCGATCGTTCGTGGATAATTCAAAAGCATGGGCCCTGCAAAATCTTCCTCCGAACCTGAAGATAATACGTGTGGCGTACGGATCGGCCTGGGCTCTCTGTGCTCTGCACGGTGACGGACGTGTGTATACGTCCGGGGAGTATGTTTATATAGTAAGCCGGCGGGCGAGTGAGAACGAGTGAGTGCCGTGGAGTGGCGGGTGGGGAGAGTGGGGAGAGAGGGTTCTCGAGGTAGTAATGGAAGGGAGCGAGAAGAGACTAGAGAGAAGGAGCAGCGAGGGAGAAAGAGGGCGACTATACCACGAGGGGAGCGGAGAGCCAGTCTGCCGGCGAGTCGGGAGAGGTTAGGCGGCGCCTGGTATGTGGCGCCTTCACTGGCGTCGGGCCATCTTTTATTCTGCCATTACAAAGCGTCAACACGTATCTTATATAGGCAGGACTATGGAGTTAAAGAGTAAGTACGACGGCACTCATGTTAGGCACGGTACATGTCGTACATACGTATACGCATTTATGATGGGCGCTATGTGCCGTGAATCCCATACCCCATTGGAGATTCTTCTCACCTCTTCTCTCACTTTAATACGCTGTATTATTATTCTTCTGTATTCTTCCTTTCCCTTCTGACGTCACTTGTCTACCTGTCTATCTCGTGTCTTTGGATTTTACGATTTATGATTTACTCTTTTTTCTTTCTCTCTCTCTCTCCCCCCCTCCCCCCCCTCTCCGAAGGCACGTCGTGACGCGTCGCCTCCGCAACGCGACACGACGCGACGGACCTCTATCGCGATTATCTGCTGCGAATGCGAACCGTGCCTCAGCCTATCGCAAAGGCGGATCGGATCGACGGATTCGGTTTTTGGCATGATACACACAAGACCGTACGATATTATGTGTAACAGGGGAATTCGTTCCGTAATCGGTAGTCCCGTGTAGTTCGGTGATCGCGTTACCTTATATGTTTACTCGCCATTTGGATCTCTTAACGATCGATGAGATCTCTGAGAGGAAAACTTGCCAGACATCTGCCAAGATCTCTCTTAGCATCCTTCGTGCCGCCGGAGCCTTCGCCCCCTCTGACTGCCGCAATCTCCTGCCTAATCGCCTTCGACGTCACTGTGTGCCTAACGCGAAAGTCTCTGACAGTCGATGTGGGAGCGAGAGAGCTCGATAGAACGAAAAAACCGTTGCGACGCGGGATTCACACCGAGAATTTTCAATTTCCGTTTGCATTTATTTTTACTGACTGATGTGTTGTCTGCGCGACGTCAAACCTCGGGCTCCCCGCGGACCAGCGCTCTATATTTTTTTTTTCTTTCTTTTTTCTCAGAATCTCCAACAACGTCCTCTAGGGGCTGCAGGTCTCACGTATATTATTTTTACATGAAGATTTCACGGAAAAATCCTTAGAATACTCGAGCGCGGCTTCGTGCTTGCTCGGTCACTCATTTCTTTCCATTACGTCTAGAGCGGAAAATTCAAAATCGTCCTACCCCGCGCGCTAGCGTCGCTATGCGTTACTTGGATGACTTATACCTTCGCTCCTGTGACTTTTCATCCGATGACGCACGCCAAATGGAAATACTGTAATAATGTTGGGACGCGCTCGAAAATACAGAGACACACTGTATACTTGGGCGACTATGAGAGAATAAAAAGGAGAGGAGACCAAGCGCTGACAGATCTTCATTGATCTCGGGGGACACGTTTCAAGGTGAGCTGGCTGCCGTGTGTTCTATACGAAGAGACGCACACTTCTCTCTAGCTTATACATATATGAGTATATATATGTATTTACATATAGATATATATCCACTTAGTTTCTGATCGCACGACGATATATATAGATACGTATATAGAACGCCAATCAGCCAGCGACGAAGAGGACAGAAGAACCTCTTTTTTTCTAATACGTAAACAGGCAGTCGTACATAAATACCGCATTATAATCTGTGAGTTGTCTCTGTCAAATAATTAGCTGAGAGTCACGAGATTCTATATATATATATATATATATATATATATTTCATACTATTCGTGTATCTGGATGCATTAAATATTATGCTTTGTTTATCCCCATATTATCAAGAATTTACGAGTATACGTACGACTTGTACTACCTATGAAATACGTTACCGTGAAATACAGTTTTGGAGCGTATCAGGACACGGAGATGCGGTTAGTGAAATGAAAGATGTGAAATTTTTTTTTTACAAAATATCGACAAAACGTTGCAACCTCTCGATCTTTTACGAGACACGTTCTTACGCGGTCTGGATATGCAACGAGAAATACGGGATCGAACGTGAGAAAGCAGGAATTATCTATCGCTATAATAATCCCAGCATCCAATGTCCAATAAGCCAATAGAATCGATCGATAAGGAATGCGTATCGGAGTTTCGCGTGGCAAAGTTCAATTTTCCCATCGGCCTCGATCGTCCATTACGGAATAGCCCGGCTGCCGTATTCCAAACGTATCTCGCGTACATATACAGACTATAGGAGACGATGACCTCGCTTTAAAATCAAACGAAATGAATCCAGCTGTACAAATTACGTGAAAAATCAGTAAAGCCGATTAATTGACGGTGCAGGAAATATTATTTGAAAGTCGCAAAACAACGTTAGACGCATACACGATAACATGTGCCGCGAGAAAGGCGCACATAGGAGCATACACCGTCGTGTACGTGTACAACATACGTATCTCGCGTTATATTCATTTTGTGTATATATATAGCTATAGGCGCCAGTGTCCCGAACGCTCTTATCAGAAGCAAACAGCGTTCGGCTAAACTCGCGTTCGAGCCTATCGGCTCGCTCGCATTCTAGATTATTATACGTACGCGCAGTATCGTACGTGAATATATGTACACTGCTGCATTGTACATAGACAAGGCCGAAGAATTGTAGGTTATGTCCACTTTGCTCTCAGCTCGGTCGTTGTCGTTCTCCTCGTTGGGTCGACGACGTCGTCATAGTGGTAAACTTACGTGGGGGGCCTGTCTCTCTATTTCTCTTTCTTTTCCTTTTCTCTCTCTCTCCCCCTCCCCCCTCCCTCCCTCTGTGCCAAGTACGGAGAGCGTAGCTGCACGTACGTGGCTGATCGTAGAAAGGCCGTTTGAAGGACAGGGGTCACGTCTCGTATACTGGCTCCGCTACGACACGGCCAGTGCCTTTTACTACCTTCACTACCTATACCGTAGCTTGGATATGCATACGCAAAGAGCGCTCGACTACGTCTGTATGCACATCTGGGTTCACGCACCGATCTCTGCGCCTTGTATACTGCTGGCGGGACACTCGTCATTATTTTCACTCGGAGGTTTGACGCCTCGTGCTTCTTGACGGAGGATCAATGTACTTTTTCTTGCGACGTATACGCGGGGTCATTGCGTTATGCGTTAAGTTTGAGAAAATTAAATTTAATCACGATATTGGGTAATCGAGTATCAAAGATATCGATCTACGAGCATATTACGAATCGTCGATAAGACTCGTTCGAATGGTGTCTTCGAATTTTATGAATTGTCATTGCTGCAACGGGAGACACTTGCGCCCTTTGTGTGTGTGTTTTGTATATGCACGTGAAGCACGCGCACCTTTGTGCCGCTCGTTTACGGCCGTGCCAAGGTTGGGAACCTTATCTAAGCTCAGGGTGTTTGACCCAACTGGGAAAACACATTGGCACTCGCTACTTCGCTTCGTTACTTTCTTCGAGGCTTGGTGCGTGAGATGCTCTGCGACTTGGCGAAGGAAAGTAGTGGAAAATTGACGAACGGGATGGGAAAACGGAGGGGATTCTGGGTATCTTTGTGATGGATAAATATTCGTCTGCTGGATATTATTCCGTGGATATCTGGGATAATGGGTTTATCTGGAACGATTTGAATGACCTTTATTGCTCGGTTTACCGGCGAGAGATGGAAAAAGACCATAACAGGGAGTGCGGAATGATAAAAGCCATAAAACGAAATTGGCCCTAACCGCATTCCCGAAGATCAAAGGGAAACGGGGTAGCGGCGCCGAAAAACTACTTAATACGACGCACCCACTGTTTCTCTTAGACGTTGCTACCCGAGAAAATAACTTAATGGAACTAGTGATACTTTACCGTTACTTTTCGTCGGTACTGTTGCTCGATGTCATTCGAAAAATTAGCCCTTTTCGTGGAAAGACAAAATGGCGCCCGTAATGTTTCTGCTGCGAGTCACGCCAGTTCTCTTTTATTTTTTTTTATTTCGTCACCGTTCCCTTCTCTCCACTTTATTCGGACTTAAGCGACCGATTTAGAATCTCACGCTCTCGGATATAGATATATCAAGCGTGAAAGCTTCTCCGTTGCTCTGTAAAAGGCTGTCACTGATCTTCAGTATGCGTTGGGATCGACCATAAAACCACAAAAAAAGTATATGGGACGGACTACAAGGTCTATCGTATTCGTGCCATTCGTTCGAGTTTCGATTTCGTTACTCGGTCGGTAATAGACGGCTGGGTAGATACCTACTTACTGGCCGAGTGATTTACAAGGATCCTTGCAGACGACATTTTCCTATTGCATAACCGGCTTTATTTGCAATTAGAAAGAGTGAGAGGAAGCAAGTAAATTCACACTTAGAGAAGAGACACCTATCTTCGCAATATTTAGATCGCACTGCCAATAACAATGCGTATAGCGCGATGCTATAATTTAATGTTGATAAAGAAGGAACGTTAACATCGTTCGTAAATTCTGCTTCAAGCTATCGTGGCGCTGTTTTTGTGTTTACGCATTTTCAAATTTGTCGTTCTCAAAGGTTACACTGATTCCTGTACTCCCGAGGCGTGAGGCGTAGATACGTGTATTAACGACTGGCGTCTAAGTATCTTTCACGTAAATAAAAAATATTTCAATGATAAAAGTCGGACAGTGATAGATTTGTTAGCGCGTAACTCCGGCCCACCTTGTGTAGTTTGGGATCGGTGTGATTTTACGTGCTAAATGCAGCCCTGTATATTTCGTATTGTCCAAGAAAACGAAAAAGAAGAACGAGGAGAGTCAAGCACCCAAGTCCTTTACTTTTAGAAAGCAACTAAAATCCCACCTTCCGGCAGGTGTCGGCATCTTGCTTATAATAAATTACGATAATGTATCTAAATGGTTTTTGCAATTAATGTCGTCGCGGTAATCCCTGTTCATGATTCATCCGATTCTGGAAGAAGCATTGCACCGTGGCCGATTAGGAGGATTATCGAATCGCGAGGGTCTCTCGCAACACGTATGTCTGTATACTTTAGTACGTGGCTAGGATACGTGTAAGTATATGTATATATGTATGTATGTAATGTGTATATATATATATATATATATAATACACGAGTCTAAAAGCCGTGAGCAACTTTTGGCTGTGTCACGATGGCTTTTCATTGAAGAAGTCTTGCCAAGAGAGTGGCCGATGTCACCGGCCTCTTTGGGATCGTTTCCTTTTCGGTGCGTCGGCGTCCCGGTGCACGTCGATAAGTAACCTGGCGCAATTTATCAGTCGCGTCCCGCTTTCGGCGTCCCGACGACCAATACGAGTTCTTCCATTGGCCAGACTAATTTCAATCTCTGAATTCCCTTTTTATTCCTTCTTCATCGCGTTCGTCGTTCGCTATCCATCCTTTTCCACTCTTTTCCCTTGGCAAATTTATTATCACTCGTTATTTACCCCCTGCAACTTCTACGTACGCTTGTAATACAATGATTTACGGCGACTCGCTTCTGCGAATCTACAGTACGGCTATTCTGGCAGATAATCTTTCTTTTTTTTTTCTTTCCATTTCAATTTATTTTTCCCTTCGTTTTACGATTATTAAATCGACTAAGAATTCGGCCTCGTCAGCTATGTCAGTCGCTGGGATTTTAGCTGACACCAGCTGTTCGTATTTATAACCTTTCCTTTGTATGGCGTTGACGAATTTTCATGGCTTATACCATCATCCTTTTAATCGCTATACGCTCGCAATAATAATACGTGCTTTATCGCGACTTGCCATTTCTCTCGTGTTATTTACATATGTACGTAGTCAAGCGCACACCTCGTCCGATACCGATTGCGCTATGCGATACGAAGGTCGGCCGAAGATTATCGTTACGTTACGCAGACGGACAACATTCATGAAACATTCACCAGGATGCATCTTCGTACGAGCTCATGCATCCCCACAATGTCAGTTCCTTATCAAAAGTGTATACTCATCGTCTCCCCATCCCTGTCCTACATGGTTTTCGTAAACTCACAGAATTTCTCTGCAAGCAATTTCTCAACTTGTACGTAGCTTCGCCGGCGCATTATCATTGATATCGGTTAAACGCGAGAAACGTCGAACCCGCCTCGTCGACTCGGTATTATAAAACAGGCTGGGCGAAGGAGGTGTGTGTTTACGCACCCGAGTCTTCCTAATAATCACTATGCAGTCGGCGGCGTCATACCGGGCAGTCGATATACCGCTCGTAAATAAGCAGACACGTATAAGAGCGAGTTAGGCTTATATACCAAGTAGATATGAGAATCCGTGATCAGACGACGTCGACGACGAGGGCAACGGCGACGGCGACGACGACGACGACGACGACGCGACAGGCGTCCTTGCTCCAAGCGCTCGCGCTACAACCGATGACGTAATCGTCGCGATACCCCGCAATCTTGGCGCCGTGGTAAACTCGTAATATCTATTTTTATCTGGTGGAGGCAGAGCCGCGCCGTCCTCTCCTACCTCTTTCTCAGACTGCCCTCGACTACGATCACCCTGGTTTCTTCCTCTGGCAACTGCTTGCGCGTGACGGCCATGTACGATGCACCTCTACGTCTCTGACTCAGCCTAAGCTCCAAATCTCGTTGTACCTACGGGCACCACGAGAGCGCACCTTGTCTCTGGCTTCCTTCCTCCTTTCCTTATGGTTGTATCTCCAATGGGAAAGATGTGCCAGCTTGTCTCTGGCTGACATCGCGGACTATGTTTCGCCACGGGAAACAGTATTTCTCGTAGTTGGTTTCAATGGGCGCTTGCGCGCTGGCGTCGCCTGTCCTCACTTTGCGGTTGGAATTCGAAACGTGCTATTTGGTACGAAAAGAGATCCCCTGGGGGCGAGGGTGGGTGATTTTACTAGGGCACAGTCGGTAATGCAGTTTTTATACCGACCCATCAGAACACGCGCTGCTCGGTAACAGTTGCATCGGCGTCCGACGCTCCTTATTGTGTACCGACGATAAATATATTCGCCACCAAATACTCAAAGCATATAGATGACGCTCTCTACGACGGCGTCGAAGAGAACTCCGGGCACTTCTGATCGATAAGACGCTTCCGCCGTTATGCCAGGTTAAATCGTCTCTGGGTCAGTGGTGACACGATTGGGGTAGGTCGTGTCGACGATAGGTAGAGAAAAGTCACATAACGCTTTCATATAATGACGGTGTCATTAAGAATTTTTTTTGCGTCAGCAAATTGTACATGGCTCACGTAGGAATTTGCGTTCTATTCAAAGAGGCTGCCTCGACACTCTGATAACAATTCCAAGTAACGACCATTGTATTTTGAGAAATTGCTTTAGCCCTTCAGTAGAATTTCTTTTCTTTTTTCCTTTCGCCACATTGTATACTGACTTCTTCGTGTCGCCGCATCTTCGCTACGCTTTTCCTTCTACGGTGGCGTCGCGACACGTTTGACGACACTGAGAAATCGTTGTTAATATCAGGGACGCGATAACGTCGCAAAGCGGACACTCGTGTCTCCTGGTACGGCATAATTTCGGTGCATTATCCACATTTGTGGCAATTTATGAAATTCATACCTTTTGGACTCATCCAGGGAAGTAACGACGCTCGTACCGGGTTATAATTTTCGAGGCGAGACAAACGCTCGGGCCAGTTAACTTTTTACGTGGCAGGATGAAAATGATGAGATAATTGACTACAGGGAATAAGTAGCGTATCCAACGGCGCGGCGTGGGCCGCGACCCAGACGTACCGACAGACCCCGTGCTAATGCTTATGTATACTCATTATACCTATATATTATATATATATATACACCATACTATACTCGTCGCGTTCCTTTCCCTTCCTTATATTTACTCCGTCGCCACTATGGTGGCCCGGCGTGCTGCTCCTTCTTTGCCTTCTTGCCCTCTCGCTTTGCTTCTCTTGTCGCTCCTCGAATCTGGCGCCGTCTCCATAAACCGGCGCGACGCGTGGGACTTTCCGGCGAGGCATTTAATTGCCACACGACGCCCGCTCGGCTTTTCCTGGCAGAAACCGTACCTCCTCCTCACTCTTCTCTACATCTACGCACTCGATCCACACATCGGAGTATCGTGCAAACACTCTCTCGGACTCTGCTTTTGTGATATTCTAGTAGACGCGCTCCATTCGCTATTAGGGCCGTGTGCGCGTGCCGTTTTCTGAATCATACTCTTGGGAAAAATGCCAATAAGCCAATTTTTCAGCATCTAGTATCCTCCGATGTTTTATGAACTTACGTGATTGCTTGGGATTGAATCATCCGCTTTTAAAATTTAAATTGACAATCGTACAATAATAACATGACGTGTCATCCTGTTTTTCTATGCTTTTTTAATAGACACTTGTCCTCGTAGAGGCGTTGAACTTTATTTTCAAATTAGCTGATTTTTCATTTACATCAAATTGTTCCGTCGGTAGTACAGACTTCTGTTTTGTGTCTTTCTCTTATTTTTGACATTGATGCTGGCTGCGGTGATAAGTACAGTCCGATAATATGAACTTTAATAAATTATACGGACTTCCTTCCTCGGCATTGCTCAGAGATACTTTCGCCGGAATCGCATACCGCTCAGTCGTTCCGTGTCATTGCACGGCAATGCAGTCCTGATCTCCGATAAGGCTATCGCCACGAGATAAGGTCTCGTCTATTTTGGATTAACAGTCTATTAGATAGTCCATTGGACAGCCTTCGGATATCGCTGCTCGCTACTTGCACGGTAGGTCGTCAAGTTGCGATAGCGTATTTATTGCGCTACTTGCACTTCAGAGGAATTTTATTGATCGATCTTGGGTAACGCGAACGTCATACATCAGCGATTAGAGATCAGCAATCCAATTCAATTCTGAAGTCGTGAGTCTCACTGCTCGCCACTTTCATCGATAATATAACATAAAGCAAAGAAGAAACTAGAATTTATTTTTTTTTCTAATACAAGATATATTTACAGTTATGCACTCCGAGGCAATGAAAGTAGCTAGAAATACGCCTGGAGTTGTTGCACTACGTGCTGTACAGCACGTTCCTAAGCATACGTTTAATCTGATTTCAGGCGAGGTGGGACAGAAGGAGTGGTGCACGTTGGCCTACTGGGAACTGGGTGGTCGTGTAGGTCGTCTCTACCCTGTGGAACCAGCAACGGTGAACGTCTTCGATTCCTTACTCGATGGCGATGGTCTCTGTCTGGCAACTCTGGCCGAGAATCACACAGCATCTCCAGCCGTCCAGAGAACGCGGAGCAAGATTGGACTAGGTATGGAGGATCTTAGCGTTACGCGAGCATGAGCTTGAATTATACTCCATTGTTTGTAATCCGGAGGAAAGACCCTAAATGGATAGCATGTCGTAGGTCTGATGCTGAGCCAGGAATCGGATGGCGTATGGGCGTACAACAGATCGGAGAGTCCAATCTTCGTGAACTCGCCGACCCTGGATGATCCGGAATCCAGAACGCTCCTGGTGTACCGTGTACCTCCTGGGTTCTGCCTGAATATCTTCGACCGGACTAAGAATCTGCAGCTACCGTATTGCGGTACCACGTCGCAGGCTCCAGCCTTTGCGTCCGGTCCCGTCGACGTCAACTCCGTCCGCATCAGCTTCGCCAAGGGCTGGGGTCCCAAGTACTCAAGGCAGGAGGTCACCTCTTGTCCCTGCTGGCTGGAGGTCCTACTGGCACCCTGTAGGTGATCCTCCCAACCGGCATCTTCCACTCTGTCCAGTCCGCTCTTTGTCGTCGCTTCGCACTTGCCGTCGCGCAACGGATCGCACCACTGTGAACCAAGAGGCGTCTTGGAAGGTTACCCGATTTCCGTCATCCTTCTCGTCCTCGTAAAACCTTGTAATGAACCTCCTCATTTACGGCGCGGTATCACGTGGCCATATTGATATTGATAATAAAATGAGATATAAAGAAAGAAGACATTGACAATGAAAATACGAGAAGTCGAATGGAGTATGGGGATGCTGCGTCCTCCTCGGTGTGTCTGTATCTAGTCCAGTGTCGTCATCAACGACCTTGCCAGCTGACCGAAGTGGCTGTACGAAAGATGGTGAACTGTACGCTCGAGTAGTCGACGAGGTAGAAACGGGACGTAGGTGGATGTCAGGTGGCCGGGTGAGTTTCGAGACGGTGAGGATGGTGTGAATTGTAGAATAATGTCAAAGGGAATCCGATCGAAAGATTCTTCGTCGTGGAATCATTGCTCGTTTATGAATGCATAACAGAATGTAAAAACACAAATGCCGTAGACTTTTCACTATGTCGAACCCGGTCCCCTCTTTGTCGGTTGGGGATGTACATATGTACATGTACAGAAATATAATATCGTGCCTTTCCTGCTTCCTTCGTATGGTGGTTGGTTTAGCCTCACGAAATACCAGAGCACCGAGCTGGCTCGCCTATACCAACTAGCCTAAAGCTTCGTACTACAGTAATACACACGATACTGTGATAAGAGTCCAATACGAATTCTCCTTATGAGATGTACGCGCATGCGTATGATGGGTGTACGTTTACAAAGAGTTTTATGAAAGAAAAGGGGAAATACGAGAAAATGCATAGCGAAGGGATTGATTAAGGAATGGATGGAAGGAGGAAAATGTTCGGAAATTTTGAAGAATAAAGGTGCAAAGAAAATTAATATTATGAGAATGGATTATAAAGGAGGGAGAAAGAGAGAGAGTGTGACTGTGTGTGAGTGTGTGTAAGAGAGAAAGAGAGCAAAGGGAACGTTGGAGCGAATGCTCGAAGATAAAATGTAATGTACCACCATACGTACGTATTCAAACTCAATTGACTGATCGACCCGTAGTTCTGACCATTAGTTATTTTTGTACAACCACTTTTATCGTGTAAAAGTGGACGTTACTTAATATTATTGAATGAATTAATTAAATGAATTATACAAAAGATCGCAAACGATATGTGATGTGTATATGCCGCGTAAATGTTATATAGGTAGCTAGGTATATCTATACGGAAAAATACGATTTTTTAGGTCGTCCACGAAAGTTATTGTAACGATGGCAATTGGATTCTCGATTGAAGTATACGGAGGTAGAAGGATGTCCTTTTGAACGAAGGCTAAGGTGGAGTTAAAGGTTAAAGTTCGATTGGAGGTTCGCGTGCAATCCAACTCGTTCGTTTTCCTCCTTTCAGTTTCTGATCTCCTAGTATTTGCTACCCACGCGACGGCAAATGAAAACTTTGAGACATGGCGCCAGTCCTGCCAATTCCTCTGACGCGGTAGTCGCCTACTCCGCATCCTGGTGTAACGCATGTCTCTGCAGCATGTATAATTTTTTTTTACTACTATTCGTTTTGTGCGAAAATATTTACTCACATGGTTTTATGCACCCACGCACAGAGGTGCGTATACGATACGTACAACGTCACAATGCGTGAGTGGATAAACAGTAGTCGAGCGATTAAGGAGATGAGAAACAAGAATGAGGAAATGGTCAATGAGAAAGGGATCATTGGGAGTGGATAAAAAAAACTGCGTTCAACGACAGTTTTTATATGTAAAAGAAAAATAAGAGATAGACTGGAACCGCAGGAACAGTAAAATAGAGACTCAATGTTCTGCCAAAGATTCCATTGCTGTTATCGTTATCATAACTTTCGCGTACACTAGATTATTTATAAATTTTCTAATCGAATATTTGTAGATAATTTTATTTATATTCTGTATAAAACAATAAAAAAAGAAACAAACAGACACGAACACAATACTCGTACCATATGTAATGCATATGAAAAGAAATGCAAGAATATGGGATATATGTGTAACGAGACTCGTACGAATAATAAGAAGGGGGGACGTATATATACAGGGTGGCGAAGAATTCTCCAACAACGAGTATCTATGCTACGTGCTATTTCTTCAGGACTTCGAAGTGACACTCGGCGAATGCCATGTTGCTTCGGTGTATATCTTTCTGTACCTAATTTCAATTTTTTTTTACTTTTCTTCTCCCACCAACCTTCCTTGCACTCCCTTCGCTCGTCGTTCGGCCATTCGCTTCTTTTCTCCGTCTATACACTCGTGGCGTAAATATTATTTAATTAGTACGAAGGGGCTGCCTGGGTCGCTTGAAAGCGATGCCCTGCGTCTCTTGGTCTACCCGACTCGACTCAGCAGCCAATTGCGAATCATATGTCTGTGACTCGATGAAGGAAAGAAAATTCCAAAAGGATTACAATAACATTGCTGATGCTGGTCCTGGCACAGCATCCTGAAGCATACCGATGAGTCTTATGCGATTGAGAGACACAGGCTGACATTTTGAATGGAAATAAAAATATTTGACCCAAGGCAAGCATTACGTACTGTTAACGAATAGTAATAATAATAATCGATTGGCAATGATAAAGTAATAAAGGACTTCTTTTCCTCTTAATGGGACACGGTGGCCACCCTGTGATAGGATTTGAACTTGAAATGGATAGAGGGACTGTGATCTGACCTCTGATGTAAAGGTGAGATGGTTCAAGGTTACATATATAAATTGAATTTAGATGAGAAGATGTTGAGAGGACACGAGGTGAATGTCGAGGAGAAACTAGTTCTACTAGGGATCACGTCTGTGAGAAACATAGTGCCTTTATAGCGTTCACTGTTAATTAAATTAGTGATTAATGCGAGATGATTAACGATATACTATATTGTTGTTATTAATAATAATGCGACCTCGTTTTTTTCTTTTTCTTTCTCTCGTCATTATTGGTAACGACGATCTTGTTTCGGGGCACGTGGTCGTCTACGCGATGGACAAAAAAGAAATTACTCCGTAATGATCATGCTAATTGATTGCTACGCTACAGTACGCACGTTTAGCGGCTTCTTGTCTCTTTTTTCGCTCCTTCCTTTACTTACACACGAGCTTTTTTCTCATTTTGTCACTCGTCTCTTTCACATCGCGTGTAATTCTTTTGATTCTTATGGATGTGAAGGACATGTATCGTAACGTGTGCTCGAAAATTTTTTAATCTTCAATTCTTTCATTCTTATCAAGATTTACGCACTCGAACGTCTCTACGGATAAGCAGAGACATTTCTGGCTATTAATTTATCGAGCGAATCAAGATCTGGTCATGTTTTGAGCTTGTACAATATATTATTTTTTGTAACTAATCAGGTACTTGGATTCTCGTGTTATCGTTAATCAAAATTATATAATTTTTATTGGAGACGAGAACGTTACCAATAGTGACAAATCATAGCAAAAGTGGGCGCTTGGAATATTTGAGAGGATGTCCCCTATGGTTGCAATAAATTTTTCTAGCTTCTCTATGAAAATATATGTAAAGGGAACGCGGTGCTTGACTTTGACAGGAATACTCGGTTTTTTAATTTCTTTTAAACTAATAAAATCGTACAACGCTCGAGTACTCGTAACACGAAATTCTCTCAGGCAATTTGCAAAATTTACGCTTAGAATTCGATCCGGGTTTTTCTTGCGAAACTGCCTTTGGCTCAGTTCACAAGGAATTTTTTACTGGTGTCAAGGACAGCCGAATGCGTTAATTAAGACAGTACTGATTAGCTGATCGTCTCGTCCTTCAACCCTTGAGGCGAACTGACACACAACGAAATGTTTATTCCCACATTAATTTAAACCGAGGATACTACAAATCATATTTATATAGATAATGCAACAATCAGCGAATTATCTCAGCACTTTGAGAAGCTGCTAATCGCGTACGTGACGAATCTTTAATCAAAACGAGTCCCCATCAGAGCAGTATAAGTGGCAATTCATAAATTATTTGAACGGCTTAAAATTCGAATCTATGTAATACGTCTCTTTTATAAGAAAATTTCAAAATTTAATTTTACGTACACGTGATTTTTTAATCTGCATACGGCGAATGATTTGTAGAATTTTTTGTCTACACTACGTACGGACAAACTCGTTACTCGAACGATCAAAGGTACTACTAATTAATTATTTTATCGATTCGTGCACTAGTTCCACGTTAATACATTTTTGTTTATCTAGATTGCTTTAAATTTTTTTTTACTCATTTGGTTATCAGTGTACATTTTTGGCTTTTCATCGGTACTTTTGATATTCATATTTCAGCGAACTCGTAACCGTCCATTTGTATTTTTAACCGAAAAAAATTAACCTGCCAAATAAGAACTGAGCATGACCACATAAAAACTTGGAATCGAGCACCGCGATTCCTTTTCAAGTCATATGCAATAAATGCACGGACTTAATAATATAGTCCGAGCGAATTACACGTGAAAAATAATGGAACGAATAAGTAGGAACACTCGACTGTATATATTGTAAATAATATACACGTGCGCAACGCATATTACATTGTATGTATATATTATTATATTAATGAATAATGATAGGCTTTAATAACGATACTATTAATAAATAATAAATAATTGTAGGTATCTCTCGAGGACTTATATTATTTTAAATATCATTGTATTCAATTCCAAACGAATAACACACTCAAGTTATGTATCGAAGATCAGGGGAAGCCTCTTCTTTAATTTTTACGAAAAATATATGAAATTACAAATTTGTATAATGCGTACGCTTTCTTCCACCTAATTTAACTTATTCATTTCTCTAACGATCTAATCTGTCATGTACAAAAGTAAATGGACGTGCGAAGACGACGACGGCAACGGGATTGAAATAAAATCATCTCGCTGGTCATCTCAATACGCCGTGATATCGTACGTTGATCGTATTGAGCTTGGTGGCAATCGATTCGGAACCATCGATTCCTATAGTGAATGTATCAAACTTTTTCTCATATATAACGGTTCAAAAGATATTTGATTCCAAACACAGGCATGCGAGTTGACTCGGGTAGTCTTGGTGGTCCGAGCCCTGTACAGCTGGTTGCCTGTATTTGGCGCGAGACTCGACCGAGTCTTTTGACAGAATTTACAAAATTCACTCCGCTGGAAATTCTAACGGAAATCAGACTTTTTACAATAAAAGTATTTACTCGTTCAAAACAATACAAAGACTGAAATGTCTATTGAGGATATTCAGCGTTATCAAACAGAAAGCTTGTTCGCGTCAAAAATGACTATGTAACATGATCCTGGTTATCCGAGCAATAGTTACAAGTGAGTACGTAATACGATGGAAGACGGAAGTTTAGTGTTTACCAAAGAAAAGTATTCGCGCCTGAGAGTTCCACTTGTAAACCAAGGCATCGGATTTCCTCAGTACAGGAAGTGGAAGCGGAATGAGGAATCGAGACAAGACAACAGAGAGAAAAAACATTATGATATTTATTGAAGAATGCAACATCTTAATTCTACATAGGAACGAGTATGAAATCGTGTACTTCATGTTACTGCGGGGCAAAGCTTGCGGATATGTCTTTAGTTTTATGATAACATAATCATTGTTCTTCGGAATATCTATATACAAATTAGATACCTATACGTACTACCTAAATATGAAATCATCCATGTGAGAACTGATTATTCGAGTATATGTAAAATATGTAGAAAATTGTTTAAATAACAGCTCGGCATTATATACCTTGTAGGGTTTACAATGTTTTTTGACAATCCGTACTATTTTTAGTGTGTTGCATATATATCTACTAAGCCAGTACGTTTCTATTGTCTAGGTCTAGTTTGCTTGTTACAGTCGATAATGGAAGTAGAAAACCAAGTAGACCGCCAACTGAAAATAAAAATGTTCGGTCGGTATGAAGCTTAATTTTATCGTCGGTATAAAAGGGATCGGTAATATCCTTGCAGTACTTACGAATGATTATACCACCGACTAGAAAGATGGGTACTTCACAGCTGATATCGAGCAGTAAACCGAAAATAAGATTACTCGCAATGGCTCCTAACCTTCCAAAACAAGTTACAAGGCAAATGGCGATGGCACCAATTTCCGTAGGGAATATATCAACCACCACGCTATTCAGGACTATATTCGCTGTTGTTATACATAGAGAATAGAGGCAGGCAACTATAAGATTTTGCGAAGCAGATCTCACTAGATAGATAGCACAGCCAAAAACTCCAG
Source organism: Trachelus iudaicus (assembly GCA_030142595.1). Taxonomy (NCBI): domain Eukaryota; kingdom Metazoa; phylum Arthropoda; class Insecta; order Hymenoptera; family Cephidae; genus Trachelus; species Trachelus iudaicus. The sequence continues at coordinate 3,418,705 of JARQTH010000353.1, read as the reverse complement.
CCAGAAGCATAGTCGTTACTGAAATTTTAAAGGAGCTTTCACATATTTTTCCAAGCCCAAAAGTCTATTCAGTAAACGGAATCATAAGGGATTATTACCTGGCATCGTCCGGCGGCCAACCCGATCCGACAGATAACTGGCAATAAAATTACCAAGTAGACAAACCGAATTAATTGTTAAAGTATTAATAAAAACTCGCTCGTCAATGCTACCTGTACAGATTACAGGCAAAGCTGGAATTGTTTCCAGCAGTAAATCGTGGTTAGACGCATTTCCGTTTATGGTACTGATTATCGCCTGTGCTAAAGGTCGATCGACTTCTGTGTTGGATATTAATTCGCAAACGGCAACCGACTTGTTCGGATGGAGTTTGTAATAAGTTTCAAACCTGTTGAACAGTTCAGGGAACCACAGTCCTAAGCCAAAGTATCTGAAATCAGTAAAAGAGCTTGAATTCCTTATCGTTGTGCTATCGTATGAAAGCTAGAATCGCATCACGAAGAAGTCAGAAGATTAATGCGGTGGTGCGTTTACATACCCAAACATATTCGCAAAATATATCGTACAGCAGAGAATGGAATATTTTAATAAAGGAGGGGACGTGATGGCAGAGATTTGTTGCCAAATTTTTGTCAGCAAACTCGACAGGGCTCCTAATGAGCCAACGGGTTCTTCCTTCTTGTGGCTATGCTTTTCATCCACCAATAGCGCATTCACCTGTAACAGTTTATAGGTTAGGAATTAAATTAATTATGGAATAATTATCGATTCAATGTTCCTTAATGATACGCACAGGATAGTCCTGCTGACTATGACCAGTATTAATGGCATAAATTTCTCGAAGAACCTTCAGTGCTTCCTCCGACTTTCCTCGGGATAGCAGAAATTCCGGACTCTCGGGATATCGCATCCCAATCAGAGCCACCGCGAAGGTAGGTATGGCAATTACAGCCAAAAACAGTCTCCAAGAATTAAAGAGAATTCCATACCCTTCTAATCTGAATGGAAGTGGTATTAATATCCAGGCTAAACCTACAAAATTACAGAAACACAAAAAAAATTAAATATTATAAAACTTTTATAGTAAACTAATAATATAGATACCTGGCAATATTAACCACGAGACGGTCCAAAAGAATCCTAAATAACAAATGCTCTTAGACTTCCGTTTTTCATTATGAAATTCACCCACGTATGTATATACTAATGCACCAGGACATCCGATCCTAGAATAAAAATTACGAGTAAACTATAAAATGTCAATTAATATATTTAAATAAGCTATTTTAATGTCCAGGAACTCACGTAAAGCCGTTTATAGCACGAAAGACAAGTAGAACCTTAAAGCTTTGAGACAAACTCCCAATAAACATAACAATACTATCCATAAGTAGACTCCCGACAAGCAAGTTCTTTCTGCCATATGCATCAGACAGGACACCCCAGAGTATAGAACCCAGCACCCCACCTTGAACGAAATGAAAAGAAAAAAATAAACAGTAATAGACAGTGCCGTAAAATCAAACCTTCCCGTCTGGAATACTCATGTGCCTGACAGATAAATCCTAACTACAAAAAGTGACAAAAAGGTAAACGCACCCAGAAGGAAAGCCACATTTAGCAATCCCTTTTCCTCGGAAGTAAGTCTCAGGTCGCATTCCGCCGATGGCAAGATGTACGCGCTAACTCCATTCTGGAAACCCACGCAGACAAGGATCATTCCGCATAGCAGCACGAACCCATAATGAAATCTTCCATAGCCTGCACAGTGTAAGATTAGAGTAGATATAACCATGTTTCGAATTCCAGGGGATACGATTAGGTTATCGGAAGTCAGAGAATTGCCAGGAGGACACGTAGCGGCCATTGCAAGCGAATCGGCTCGGACGCGTCAAAAAGGAAGTAAGAAAAACTCACCGCAGAGACTAATCGCCTTTTCAAAATTCGCGCGCTCGTCTGTTGGCCTGTCGATCTTCTCTGAAAAATAAATTAAAATATAACAGACGTAGCCGTAGAGCATTGAAACGAATATCAGTGAACGTCATCTAGGGTGCTAACCGGATCCTGATTCACGAGTATGCACGGCCATGATTAAGATGAGAGTCAATGTCGGAAGCTGGAGTAGGACTATCGGTGCAATTACGTGGGTTGCGAAATTTATACCTTCTACGAAGCCAGGAAAATAGTGGATACCCTCGAACTTGACTCAATGATGACGTGAGGTCGTAATGGAAACGGGGTATTGTTCGACAGGTGCATATACCTTCATATTGCATTGTCAAGGTCATTGGAAACGCGATGTATCAATTGTATTAAATGTATCGTTACGTTCTGGATCATATGTATCCTGCATGGCAATTATCACTAGAACAATCGAGATAGGTGTACTACGTATGAAGTCATTGACGAGCCATATTCTTGGCAATGACGATAAAGAAATTTCGTGAACGTCCTTTACTTGTTGTTACGATTAATCGTAGAAACTGCGTATATTAAGTTTCATATACTTTTCTGATATAGAAATGTAAAAATTATTTTATCATAACTTGAATGCAATTTAGATATTATTTTCCGGCGTATAATCGTGGTTGTAAATTGCATGAGTATATGCGGTATAAGCATCTGGGTGCCTCGTCAGGGTCGGAGCCCCCTTCCTGGACTATTAGCGTCTCCTAGAAAATACCATGTAGTAAAATTCGAGGGAATATTCCACATTTCTTATCGCTGGGCTCTAACAGCGCGTCAACAATCGACCGATAAATTCACGCGTTACTACGATGGAAATTGCCTTGATACTGTGAGCTACGATTATTTTGCGTGGCGCACCTCCCATAGGGAATCGCCGTTGCATCAGGATGCATCGATTGAGCTACGTCGTAAAGTGTTATGTTATATTGTGTTATGTTTTTGATAAACGAGCATGAAACGTACACGTTGATTTCAGAATAATGCGCCTGCGAGATTTATGGCAATCGCTAATAAAGTACAGAGAGAAATTATTGTTCTCTTTCTTTAAAGAAACTACTCAATTTTCCTTTCGTTTTTCATTCTCTTAACATAAATTATACTGAGCGTAATTCTGCACATTTTTTTGTACGCTTGGTGAAAACTGTTTGATTGCGTTCGAGTTTGTATTCCTAAGGTGTCTTTTGATGCATATCTACTGAAAAGTTTTCAATGAGATCTTGCGAGTCATTCAAAACAACTTCACGTCAGCGATCAATTACCAATTTACTAATGGCACGTGCACGAATATATGAACCAAGGAGTATCCTATTGACTGAGATAAGTCTGATGAGCTTTTTGAACCTTTTTTAAAGACTTCTTTTCACTGTGCTTTATGTCAGATTCTTATATGTATATTCAAAAATCAATTAGCATGGTATTGTTTAACACTGTGCTGCTGAAGGAAATAATTTTTCAAATTAACAATTGAATCCTACTTTCAGGCGGATTGTGATATTATGTCAATAAATTATAATAGAAATTCCAATTCGATCACTGTATATCCAGCACGTGCTTTGAACTACCACTTTGATTACTATGTGCAATCAGTGTTGTTGGTTAGCGAGATGCATGATTCGGTTAACGCGACTTGGACAAATGATCCTGTAAGAATAAGGTTATAAACAATTATTAAAACAGAACGTTACAGACGTCGTCAATTAGCACAGTAAAATAACATATGTCAATTCGTATTATTAATAAAAAAAAATATTTTGTAACTGACAATAAAAGTGACGAAAAACTCACCCACAGTAAATGGACTAGGATGTAGTTTGTGCACCATCTCTGCCAAATTTCCCGGAAGTTTTGTAGCCTCCTCAGGATTCCTTGAGTCACCAGAGTGTCGATCACTCCAGGCGAATCTCGAGTGATCGCTCCTCAGGTTCGCCTAAGACGGACACACCGACGCAAGTCAGTAAACATCGGTTAAATATTTTGTCATGCGCGAACCTGAACCGAACGGTTAATGTGTAAGAGTTTGAAGACCCTCTACCGTATGTACAGTAAAATATATATCAAATAGGTAAAATTACTCCTCACGATATAACTCCTTCTTTTTGAGTAGGAAGTCTGGCTACTGTATACACGCGAGCAGGTATTTTGTCAAATAAAAAATCTTTTATTTGTTAAGCAACCAAATATAGATATACGGTAATATCCATGTACGTGACGATACAGTCTGTAGAAAAAAAATTATAATTTAACCAGACTTTCTTGTTAAGATTAAACATTTATATTATTTTTGTGCATATTATTCCAGCATTTCTCTTTTATTACGACTGTATTGCAAATATAATATTACATACACGTGTATCAAGGATTTGATACCCTCGAATTAAAATCCCTCACCGATTTTCCAAGAGGGAGTAATGGAGTGGCGCTGCTCATATTTCCAAAATCGTAGGGTGTACAATCCTTGTATTCCTTGGTAGCCCATCGGACTTTTATTTCTTGCAAAACACCAGCCAAAATACTCTTCATTGAAGCTCTAATTTTTACAATGGGCACCGAACACTCCGATACTCGTAAACTGAAAGTATCTTTGACGGGTTAGATACAATGGCATTCTGTGTACCACTAAGACAAATCCCATAATCTGACAATAAGTCTCGTGTGTGTCGCTGCGGGTTATCATATATTATATTCATCAGGTTGCTTTATCCGGTCCATATGTTCGTTAATGAAACTTCTGTGCGGAACGAGAGTCGTGAATAAAAATGAGGGAGCCGAGGACAAGAATGTCGACAAACGCTTAGCTTGCTGAATGCAACGCGTGTCGTTGATTCCAGAGCGTTGACGTCACTCGAAGAACTTGGAACGCTTCTCAATGCAATTGGGTCGATTTTTGTCTCCTGCAATGCAGTTTGCAAATTATACAAAAATTCCACCAAATGTGGCATCTATGCAAGTATTAATTTTCTATTCTCTACTTAGAGTAAGGTATTCGAAACGGTTCGTCAATCATTACTGTTTTTTTATTTGTCTAATTTTCTGAATTGGAGATCAGTTGCATAAATATTTGTAACAATTATTATCTAGAGTGCCTATAAGCATATTGCGTCCTGTACAAGTGTGTAAACAGTACTTTCCTCTGATAGAAAAGTGGCCACTTTCGTCTCTTTTTTTTCTGACGTTACCTCTAAACGTTACGTTTATAATGATGTTTGTCATGGGCGGGGTCGGCGGGGTCCATCATTGACAGGCTCATTGACCTGCGAATTACAAATGAATCGATATACCAATCATACGCAGTAAAAATGATATGACCAAGACTATTACAAATGTAAAATTGATTCTGCTACCTTGCACGAACTCATTCGCAATGGTTACATATGCATTTATGATTGATTTTTAACTTAGGTTATATTGAGAAATTCGAAATTGCATCAATCGTACTGATTGTGAAATCATTAAAATTGATTTTTCACGCGTCTTACGGGCCTGAAGATGCAGAAATCATTTTTTTAGTGATAATGTGGCGCCATACAACAGGGATTGGTTGAAGTTCATGTAGAGATTAACTCCGTCACTGGCTTACCGATATATCGTTTGTAGTTGTGTCGATAACATTTTTAAACATTCAATTTATCCTCAATTGTCTATCCTGTACAATCATATTGAATTAATACGATCTTAATGGCAATGAGATTATTTCTAAAATCGATAAAGATAATTTTTTCCCAATACATTTAATTTTTCTTCTGAATAACGCAGTTATGTACGTGTTTGTGTACAACATGGCTGTTTACCGTGTTTTTAGGATAATTAAATAAAATGTATACGGATTTTAAAACGATTTACTGTTAAAGCCTTGAAAATGGGAAATTGCATTCGTTCGGCATTCAAAAAATTACGAAGGAAACGACGCGTAGAAAAGTAAGGTATTAATTTTGACCTAAATATTAGCAGACTAATGTGTCTATGTTATTTTCAGGAACATCGTTCTACTTTTAGTGGGTCTTGATAACGCAGGAAAGACACTAGTTTTAAATCGTATCGCTGGAAGTATGAAATATTTTACTATAAAGTTTAATTATCTCTTTGTCGTTGCATTAATTCCATGGTCGTATTCTTATTAACTTTTCTTTTCTCCAGATAATGATCAGCATGTTCTCCCTACAATGGGTTTTCGAACAGTTTCATTGAAGTATAAAAGATATCATGTAAAAATTTATGATCTTGGTGGTAGCCCCCAAATAAGATCGATATGGCCAAAATATTACAATGATGTAAGTAAAATAATATAATAGAATTGAATATGATAATTTTTAAAATTTTACAGCTACTAATAATTCTCTCAAGCACAAGGACAATATTTTATATGTTTCGAAATCATTGATTGTATATTAAAAATATTTTAGGTACATGGTCTTATATATGTGGTGGATGCTAGCGACATTTCTCGCCTTACAGAAAATAGAGTAATACTTGGAGAATTAATCTCACATGAAAATATATCGGGAAAACCGTTATTATTGTGAGAATATTCATTATTTATATATAAACATGCACAATCGTCTTTTATATGCACTATGCCTTAATGTTTTATATACCTGCATATATTCATATTAATATATATTAATTCTCGCAACCATAAAATTCAGTGCATTATTTGTCCATGTAACTTTAATAAATAAAGCATCTTTGTGTATTATAGACTAGCAAATAAACAAGATTTGAATGGAGCCATTGATGAACTCGACCTCGTTGAAAATTTGGATATAGAACGTATAGCCAATGCTATGCGATGTCCCACACGAGTGGAAACTTGTTCCTGTTTCTATCCTGTCTCGAAATCCGAATTTAGAACGCAAGGAATAGTTAACGGTTATAAGTATGAAATGATAAATTATATTATTTTTATAAAATTATGACAAATTAGATTCATAGTTATTTATTATGTTTTATAGGTGGCTATTGGATACAGTCTTAAAGAACTACACATTTTTGAATAGTCGGATAAAGGAACAAGTTCATACCAATGGAGTGACTAAAAAATCTGCAGATTCAAATCTGGATGCAATATCTAATTATTCTACACACTCTGATCCATTTAAACCTATACACGAGCTACTCTTATGCAAGGTATGAGTTTCAAGGATGATAATGTATTAAGAAGTTGCTGCTTTATAATTTCGTTTACAATCTCTTTCGTCCTCTTGTTTAGGAGTCTTCTACATCATCAGTTAATGTTCAAAGTGGTATGTATAGCATGTATTCATATTGCTATAGGTATAATATAGATTCTAGTAAAATGAGTTTTATGTAATGTTTTCAGAAGTTAGTAAGGGGAAGTCATCATTAAAGAAATTGTTTAATTATAATAATAAAACTGCACCGCTCGCGCTTGGATGTCAGATGAGCGTCTCTCAAAGTGCCCTCCATCGTACAGAATGCAATACAACACTCTTTCAAGTACAAAGTTTTAATCAGGAGAACGTAACGATTTTGGATCCAAGAAAATTGGATCTAAAAGAAAATGGAAGCAGATCTAAGCGTGACAGACCGTATACAGCACCGCAAAGCTTCCAAAGAGATTTGAATCGAGAAACAGTCCTCGCAATGCCTGGACAAGTGCCTACGTAATAAAAATGCTTTGCTCAATACACAATAGAGCGAAGAAAACTTTTTTCCGCGAGAAATATTTTATAACGTTTAATGTTAATCTGAGACTCAATTTTGCGACTTCACATATATCCATTCAATGTTATGCATAGAAAATAATTTTTGGTTAATGGATGCGATTCCAGAAAATGATTAGCGTCTTTCAAACCTATATTTTCTACTATATCTTGTATTACAAATATACACGTATGTATGTAAATAAAGTATTTTTTATCTAATTCAATAAATTGAACTCTCATTTATTTTTACCTTCGATCTGCATCTGCAAATCTAAAAAGAGTTTTATGAATTCTGGTTTTTAAATTACAAAAAAAAATTGAATCATACGTAGGATTGCATTTCACATATATATATATTATAATTATCTTGTAAATTTCCATACAAATTTATATAAAAATGTTTTAAGTAGGGAGTACAAAATTTCGTGCACAAAATACATAATAAATTGTATGTGTCGTGGCAATTTTCTGGCACATTGAAAATTAAAAATAGGCTTATCGTTTAGATACTTGCGATTAAATCAATGCAGTATCAGGCACTGTATACTGTTGTCGACATGATTTTCTTATTTAAATGAATGCTTTTTATTTCCCATAAAAAAATCAAATACTTTTTTAAATTTCAATACAAAAAATGAGCAAATGTATAAGGACGTAAAGTATGTACGCCTTTAAGTTTCAAAAAGTCATCGTACATTAAATATCACACTGTGCGCTTATTATCACGTAATTCTTTTACCATTTACATATATATTTATATAAATGTTATTTGTATCACTTTGGAAACATTGATCAGAGCCAAATTACATTTTTTAAATCTTCTAGCATGTATAGGCTCTTCGAATATTTGTAATAAAACCATTCAGCAAAATGAAGCTAATGATACATCAAAATCAATTTTACATGTTATTTAAATTTGTAGAATTTTCTACGTCTACAACATATTTTTTTCCTTTGGGCGACAGTGCGAATAATATTAATTGTAGGACATACAATAAAATAGTTATTATGGAATCATCTCTGATAAATACTTGCACTGTTTTTAAGTAATATTCTAACTTAAATACTAAAAAATGCAGTTTCTCTTTGTGTATTCCGAGTTACTGAGCATACCGTAAAGGAGTACACCTATCAAGTTATAATAATGAAAGTTTACCATGAACTTAATAATACAAAAAATCATTATGTAGCATAAATGCAATCATTAGGATTTGGTAAAAATGTCACCGATTATAACACAACTTAATAGTATATTAATTTTCAGTTCCTTCAATAATAAAAAAAATATTTCAGATCAGTTTTACATATTTTTTCATGGAAAGCTATAGTCCATTGCAACATCATCCTTATTGCACGAAAAAGATAATATAAAAGTAAAAAAAAGGCGAATCACTGTATCACTACTGAAAGTGCATAGAGGCCATAAAAAAATCCTCTCAGTCAGTGCGAGTATAACTAAAATAGAAACTTGAACCTTGATTTACGATCTGCTAAGTAACACAAAGGTGGGTTTATACACCATAGCTTATCCGAGCATATAAACTCACTGCATTATTGAAAAATAGTACAGTCGCTAATCGGTACTAAATTCATTTAATCAAAGGTAACTTAAGATATATTTTATGTGCAATCTACAAAAATTGCCTCGCGTTAAGAGAGAGCACGCTCATGAAAATACGATAGACGCGATTATCGCGTAACAAGATACGTTAGTTAATCATCGGTGTCTATAATCCATTTATATTGATTGAAAATGAAGTTGACTATGAAACTTTGCCATTCACTGGAGTGAATCTCACTAGACGTGTCAACATCGAAGTAATGCAAGGAATTTGCTTCTGTTGATGCATTGTGATATTATCCGGAGTATTCGACTCATAATCAAGAGCAACTCTTTGGCATACAAATGTTAATAAAGTAAGTATATCATAACGCGTACCATTGTCACGTAATTCTGCACACAGTGCCTGCATGAACCATGAACCACGACAGGTATTCCTCCAGGAATAATACCCTGGTATGGTGGAATAAGCAATCAGAAAATCTGCATGCATAGGAATACGGTAGGAAGCAGCTGGTTGGCCATCAGTTTCTGTACGTTCTTTTAGAGTGAAACCACCATCCAGTTTATCACCTTGACAAGCCTGAATGAAAAACAGCTTGGGTTTGCCAGCAAGAGTACGACACTTATCGGCAGTGAAGTATGACCAGATTGCTTCAGTTTTATAAGGAGTATCGTGAGCATAAAGAATACCAAGTTCTCCATGACTCAATACAGATACTACAAGACAATCATGCTGAGAATGATCCATATCAGCCACTGTAAGTTTGTAATAAAATAGGTTGATACAAAAAGTTCTGTTTTGTTTTGTTATTCATACAATTTATAATATTTACCTCTTTCTAGGTTTTTTATCACATCGCTGTGGGTCAAGTTGTGATAATCCATCACATCAAATCCAAGATCCTTCAGAACATTAATCAAGTTCTCACAGTCAACATTTGTACCACATCTTTGTTTCAAATTGTTTGTAGTAAAAAATTCATGATTAAAGATTAAAGCGAGACCACGCTTGGAATGACTCATATTGTAATAAGCATCATAGCGTGCTGTTGGTGAGGTTGGCAAGGGTCCTACCATGGGACTGATACTGTTTCTATAGAGAAAAAGTAATAAGATTAATAAACATCTTATTAAAATATTATTAACTAATTTGACCATGGATTATCTCTTTTTTTAATATTGGAACAAAGTACATACAAATTAATAAATTACTTACAATACGTTGAGAGACATACTGAATATTCAATGACAACAACGCAATAACTTAATTACAAATTGTTACTGATTAATAATTCCCTATTTGGTCCTAATATCAAGGAAATATCTTATCTTATCAAGTGCATTCCAACATATGCATCAATAATAAAGGATAGGTAAAACATTAGTGAATCACTTATTTTTCCAATGTGTTTACCGTTCTTTTACAAATTAACAGCTATCTAAAAAGCACAGCATATCGATAATGAAGTAAGATATTGATAATGTACCTTCCACATCCAAATGCATCGCCAGTATCAGCATCTTTGTCCTCGTTGGAGTAATTGTTCCCTCCGTTATTCATCGTTGAACACATAAAGCGATGCGCGCAATAAGCTTCACTAGTATTGAATGAAACTATTCAGATAACTTAATGCAGCACGGTGATGAAAGATATAATGTTAAAACATGAAGAGACTTGCACAGACTTCTATGTACGAAGCTTCCTCGACTGCAGCTGACCAGAGCTGACTGTAGCATAACGTTGTGGCGCGGATGCCGAGGAAGCCAGAGATACTGAGGTAAACTACGCCTACTTTTGATTGGCTACTGTTTGGAGCAAGTGCAGTAAAGTGCTGTTTGATGTATTTCCAGAGCTATGCTATAGATGTGTTCTAAACTAAGCCAAGAGCGCTAAGAGTATCGTTGCGCCTCGTAAAAATGCATATAATAAACAGAGAAACAATGCGGCTTTCACCGTTCTTGGCCTCATTTTCGAACACACTTAAAGTGCTCTGGATCATTTCAAATGCTAGAGCGAGCAGACCTAAAATCAATCAACGAGAGGTATATCAATTTTACAATTGTCAATGACTAATGTGCTATCAGAAAAGGGTTTAGAGCATAAACAATTTTGAAAATATTAAAATAGAAATGAATATTTTCCATCGTTGCAGCACTTGTGTTTTTATAGTGTTATTACTCGATTACTTTTTGTATACTTAGATAAGTTTATCAGTCCAGGAAGAGGAGAGATAACGTATAAGTTGTAGATGACAGTTGTGGCAAGTTTATTATTTAACAATTAAACCATTGATATTTGCTTTTATGCAATGAGTTTTTATTGGTTTTATTATAATTGTTTATTCAACAATGTATCATAAAACATATTCAATGATTTTAATGGTAGCAGCATCTGGTGTTATACTTACAATATTTCAGGTATAATGAATGTTTTGGAAAATAATTTTTGTATCATCTAAACATATATTTTTTGTTTTTATAGTTTTGGTTGAGTTCTTATTATGATACAGCATTATTGCCTCATGGTAAACTACATAAATATTAATTTTTAAATAATTTCATAATATTTACAAATAGAATGTAAAATAATCTTCATAGACGTAAAAGATCCAGTAGTCTTATGGTGGTCACCATTTGTTGGAGATGAAAATCGCTTGAGAACTTGCGAGGATGTTCAATGCTACTTTACACAAAACAAATCATTTACATCTCATTTATTACTCAAGGTATTAATTTAATTTAATTTTTTAGTAAATAATTATGATTTAAATATGTGACATTCTATGATTTCATTACTCTTAGGCAATTCTTTTTTATGGAAGCAATTTTAATGTTGCTGATTTACCATTACCAAGATCAAGAAATGTTACTTGGGGATTAATTCATGAAGAATCTCCAAGAAACAATCCAATACTAGTTCATGATGATGCTCTGAATTTATTCAATTATTCAGCAACTTTCAGTCGTTATAGTGATGTACCATTGACTTTAGTTGACTTGCCAGGGAAAGAAGAATTAACAGGTATATATCACTAATAGAAAGTATGCATAATACTGAAAAATGTTTATAAAGTGTAACACCAGGTACTATGTGCAGACACAACATACCTTGTACCATTTAAGGAGAAGTCTGAGCTGGTTTATAAAAATAGTCTTGCTCCTGTCCTATATATTCAATCAGACTGTGATACAGCAAGTGATAGAGATTCATATGTAGCTGAGTTAATGAAATATATAAAAGTCGATTCGTATGGAGCTTGTTTAAACAATCGGCCGTTGGTGGAAAGGTAAATGTATCCTGCTTAATCAACATAAGTTTTTCATAGTGTGTTACCTCTTTAGCCTGAAGGATAATCATATGGAAACATTAATGAGTAAAGAATTCCTATCACTTGTGGCAAAATACAAGTTCACACTGGCTTTCGAAAATGCTGTTTGCAATGACTACATCACAGAGAAACTTTGGCGGCCTCTGATCGTCGGATCTATCCCAGTTTACTATGGTTCACCAACTTTCAAAGTATATACTAATAAATTAAAATAGACAAAAGGTTCCTGTTGAATAAATACTAGCAGAATATCTATTTGCAGGATTGGCTCCCAAACAATCAATCAGCAATATCACTTTTGGATTTTAAAAACCCTAAAGATCTAGCAACTTTTTTACTCAAGCTTGCCGATAACGAAGCAGTTTACCAGGAATACTTAAATCATAAATTACTTGATAAAGATAATAGAATAACGAATGATCGCTTATTAAATGCACTACAAAGCAGACCAGAAGGTTATGCAAATGATTTTGGAAATTATGTGCAAGCTTTTGAGTGCTTCGTATGTAGAAAAGTGCACAATTCTCAAAGAAGCTCAATGACAAGCAAACAATATTCATGTCCACTTCCTACAAATCCTTTGACAGGAAAAATAAATCACGGGAACGTCTGGGTAGATCAATGGAACATTGAAAAATGTGGTGCCAAATTACTTGCTCATTTTATATCAAATAATAAAAGTATTGATATTAAACAATTCAACGATGAAAAAATTCGTATGTATAATAAAGCAGAGTGCTAACATACGTTTATTTATAAAGTTGGTATTTTAAAAAACAAAAATTCAAAAAATGACAGCACTACATGTTAAAATATTACTTATTGATGTTATTAGTATATTTTATTCAATAAAAACATGAGAATCTCGCAGATTTATCTTACATACATAAAAATTTCTTTTATTATACGATGCATAGCAAATTCTTGATTCGTTTAATGTAAAAAAAGAAGGGACTTATCTAAAGTTAGCCTTTAAATGTATTTACGCTTTTGCGTATAACTGGAATTTCGTTAGTTCGCCCCCTTCTTCTGCATAATAGGAGCTGGTACTTTCATCAGTTCACAAAGATGATTTCTGATCGGACGCAATTCTGTAACTGGTTGTTCCCAATCAGTCGCGTTCAGTTCAGTTAAAAGATTGCCAAGTTCCTCCTCACTCAAATCCATATCTTCTCCGTATAACGTCAACGCTTCATAAGTACGAACAGCGGTAATTTTTCTTATGCATTTATATTTATTACAGAGGAATATACTAAGCTGAATAAATGCTTTCTTGCCAACAGGGCCTCGGACCTAAAAAAAAATATTTACCACTCAGAATCCAGAATCAATTTTAGTTATGCATACCAAGGATAAAGTTTCATGAAGGAACATACTTGTAACAGTTGACAAAAAACTTCTATGCTGCTGGTCAAAAGTTTTGTGCTGCTAATAAATTTGAGCTCTCGTTTTAATAACGTCAGCATACGCTGCGGAATCTCACTATCAGGGTCAGTGAGAATCGACTGAATGCAACCTGAGCTCATCAATCTATCGAGAAATGCAAGCATCGAGGTGATCATTCGGTCATTTTTATGACTCTCCTCAAAGATGTCCAATATTTTGGTACATAGTTCTGTTGATGTCCTTTCGTCGAGTTCATTCAAATACGAGAATAAGGATACACTCGAATGTTTTACCTGGATACAAGAGGATTAAGATGATTTGCAATGTCTAATCATTTACAAACACTCAACGTACCAATGATTCACTCAAGCCGCCGACACTGAATATAATTCCTCGTAGAAGTGCAATAGTATAAGGTGGGAATGTCAGCATTTTAATAAATTTTGGGAAAGTAGCTGATTCCAATTTCCAATCCATACTGTCTTTGCATTCCTCTGCAGGGAATATAGTCTTTAATTCTGCATGATATGGAATATTTGGAAGTTCCGGGTCACTGTTAAGAAAAGCATGGATAAAAATTGAATAACCATCCATAATGATTTTGGCTGTTTTCATTTGATTATACCTATGTATAAGGGCACTAAAGACAGTTCCAGCTTGTGCTCGAATTCTGTCAATTCTCTCTATAGCTTGCTGCGCAACACCGCCCACAATACTTGCCATTAGAGTTTGGTTCAACAACGACGAAATATTCGCATGGGATACTAAGTTCGTTAATAACTGTAGCAAAGAATATAATTAATTTTTATAAACTCTATTTAAATGTCGGAAATAATATCGAATCATACATGTAAACCGGACATGGCAGCTGCTCTAACCCAAGCTCCAATATCTCCTCGACTATCAGTTGTGTATTCCTTAAGAGCTAGTAAGTAACAATCGTACATTTCTGGAACGTATGGCTTCCACGTTTCTACAATGTTAAAAGAAAATTAGGAATATCTATTTTATTATTCTATAATGCTTATAATAATATTTATTGAACTAACCAGCTTCAGACACCCCCAGAGTCTGTAGTACCATTTTTAAAGACTGCAATGCTTCCTTGCGACTCTCAGCCCACTTCAATGTATCATCTGTTATGTGTGAGCACATAATTAATGCTTGCACAATATCCTTTATTCTTGTTTTGAGTATAAACAGTGGAAAGTGTCCTGTGAATAAGTAAATTTTTTAAGAAATACGATTAATGCACATCAGATTGATATAATCAAACAATGGCTATATGATTATTGAAATGCAACTGTACCTATTGCTTGGGCAAATCCTATTCTGATCATTTGATTATGGTATCTTAAGTTACCCAAATAACGATTTATTATGGTATGACGAGCATCTTCATTGATGTATTCGTCCGCGTAATATTCTGAGAAAAATTCAGTGTGAGCTTCGGCTGCCTTTATTCTTACAGCTGCCACTTCATGATTCAAACAGTCCTCTAGCAAATTCTGCCAATCATCTAAAATAGTTATTATTTAGTTCGTTCATTGCTGTACATTCGCTTTAATTCTAGTTTTGTAATTTCATCACTTACCAACAATTTCTGTGGAATGTACAGGGAAATGAACGAGGGCACATTTTTTTATTAGCATGGCGCATGCCTGTTTCATAAGCTCACCTCCTAGACCTTTAAATTGACCTCGATTTGTGAATACGCGTACTGTATTTTTTATTTCATTGACAGCTGGTTTACCTAGTATGTTAAAATATGAATGTAATTTTCTTTGGAGACTGTTAAAAGCCGAGTTACTGTACGGGCGATCTTACCTATTATATTTTCAATCTTATCGTTGAAATGATGATATACAGCATCTAAAACTTCTGCAATGGCAAGAACAGCCCCGTGTCGCACATTTAAATCAATTGAACCTAATAAGTCCAAAAGGTTTGGTAGGACAATTTCTACGATATACTGCGGATCTGTAGGTGTTAAATTACAGAGTGCCTGATAAAGGGATATACAAAATTTATTTTCATCTAAGAACTTTTTTAATTCATTCTGATCTACTCAACTGACCTTTGCTGCAAGCTCTCTGATAGCAGTATCCCAATGAGTCACTTTTCTCACCACTAAGTGATCTATTAGTGGTCTTGTATATTCTTTGTATTGTGCTACGTGAACGCTAAAATATATAATATTGTTTGCCAATTCAATAAATAATTTGTACAATCACTCTTGTACGATAAGCACTATACCTGATTTTGAGGTAAGCATGACTGCGCACTCCTACCTCGAAGTAATCTGCCATAGTTAGAATATCAATGCCGTGTGGAAAATTTCCTTGTCTTCCGACATTTTCTTGAAAGGCAGCAGAGGCAGCCCTACGGCAATTTATCTGCAAGAATGGTTCTCATCAGTTTTCTGTGTGTCTCGATCAAATAATTTAAAAAATTAGATATCCGCGCGGAGTACCTCTCTATCGAAAACTGTAACGATTAATAAGGTAGCAGCAATTTCTTTGACATAAGGCTGAAAAACATCTGGTTCGAAGGCTCTTGCAAAAGACCAGCAAACGTAGCACGCAGCGTCACGAATTATAGAACCTACAGAACCGTAAGCTCGTGGCTCATCAAATACTAGCGCTTGGAGCACCAATGGTATAACATCATTCAGTCGATGAGGTAATAATAATCCTCTTCTTCCTTAAGGTATAAAAGCAGACTCAGAAAAATATTTGAAATCAGATTTATATGTGAATTTTTGTGTCAGAAAAAGGACCAACCTAATTCTGCAAGTGCTAAGCAACCACCATGCCATGCAGAATCGGATTCACGACCAGAAAATAGATTTAATACAAATCCCACGACATCATCTGCCATATCTATTGGTAGGCGAGCAGTGATCCTTCCAATTCCTTTTGCAGCTGACCATCTAAAGAGAAAATTAGGAATTTGTTTGCTCTTGATTACAACTCCTGTTATTATGTTTCTTGATTACCGAATAGTTATTGTTTTATCTCTGAGCCCTTGAATAAGCTGTTCAATAATGTCTTCTATCGCAGGAGGAACGTCTTGATCATCGGCATCATTCGTCATGGATTCATTGGTATCACCGACAGTTTCTGTTACAATATTTGTATTTGCAGTTGACAAAAGGCTTATTTGCCTGCTTCCTCGCTGATACCTCCAAGATGCCAATTTTGATCTCAATAAAACAAATCCTATGTAAAGCATAAGAAATCATATAATGCAGTTGAATTTATTAATCAAATACTTTGAATGGAACAACATTACCTATACGTTGAACTACCTTCATTTCGAATTTTCTGACGAGCACTGCAGGATTCTCATTTAATTTCAATTTTAATACTTTATCAAGTAAGAGTTGAGTATATTGTTTGAGATCTTCTCTAGCGCAGTGCTTCAGTATTGAAGAAATCACTGCTAGAGGACCATGTCCCGATGGATCACTTTCCAAGGACTGCCAAAATTGAAATAATTCTTAATATCGATTGCATTTTTTTTAATACAGTTGTATTAATACAGTAAAAATAAAGTACCTCTAAACACCACAAGATCATTTCCTCGAGATATAATTTTTTTACATCAGACCGTGTTAAAAAATTTGCAATTAAAAAGACTGCAGCAACTGAACAAGCATCCTTTGATAAACAATACACTTTGCAGACCTTTAATATCCTAGAATGATATTATATGAAAAAACGACTATACCATATGTAATATAATATGGCCATACCTAACGATAATGGTCTGTTCATGTTTCACATGATCAGATATTTCCAAACGAGCCAGAGGGAATGGTATCTTTGATATTATAGATAACCAAATGAGCAGAACATAACGTGTTTCCCATGTCTCTACATCAGATGGGTCCTGTTTCTCCAGCAATTTCAAAACAGGCACAAGATCCATTACCTGCATTGGTCATTGTATAATATTCTGCTATATTATCTGTATTACATGGTATCACACAGTGACAAATTCTTACCTCATGGGGAAGGTAAGTGGCTATTTTTTTATAGGTTTTGACAGACATGAGAATAAACATATATTTAAATACATTATGTTTAACATTCTCTGGAGTATTATCATTTTTGATAATGGCAAGCATAGAGCCCAAAATATCTTCCAAATATGGGTCCAAAAGGTGAGGCTGATCTTGATATTGAGATAAAATAAAGTTAAATCGATCTCTATTCCTCTCCAGGATCCTCATTGACAAGTCTGGTTTTTTAAGTTCCGCGATAAGAGATTTTACTTCATCTATCTCTTTGAAAGCATTAAATCCACAGCCTATGCTTTCTGGGTCTGGATTATCGTTAAGCACCATTTTGACTCGTGTAATATGACTGCTTTTCGTGACTGTCACTTATTTGTCACTGCCAATGACAGTTTTGTCCTTATTCTTGGGCTTGATAACGATGAAAGGAATTAAACGCCTACACTATCCACGGGAATACTTTACTCAACCCGGCTACCGTATACAAAACGTATAGTTTGACAGTTCAAACCATAGAGTATTTCAGGTAATCTATTATATCAACCAACTATCATAGTAGAATCGTATGAAGTTTTAATCATTTCCTTCTGCTCCATTTTAAGAGCTCATATACGTTAATTTAATATGATGTCTTGTATGATAAATGATGCTTGTGTTTGCTCATCGATTAAGTAAAAAATTATTTTTATGTAATTTTCATAAAATAAAAGTTAATGTATTTGATACTTTACGAATTTTAGAATATTGGTTAATTCATACTCCCTTGAAAAATAACAAAAAGTATAGGTTCATTCGTGCAAGTATTTTTACGTGCTCGGAAGTACCGATACACTCCCCGCTATCGGCTGATTTTCGAACATACTTATAGTGCTCCGGGAACATGTAAAAACGCTTGCACGAACGGACCTTATGTTGCCTGATAGAAACACAGTTCAATATTGTAATTTAACAATCTATGTAGGTCTGTGCTATAATTTCATAGGAAGACATTAATTTATCCTAAGAAAATACATATGTTTCACTGTAATCCTCTCTTCTGTATTTATTTTTTGAAATAGTGAAACAAAATTCTCGTTATAAGGTGAACAAATATTATGGAAAAAGAAGGTACGTGAATTTCTGATATATTTGTAGTAATTTTAATATTACAAATTTTTATTAGTAACAATGTGTTGGTGTATATAGAACAATTTATTTTACAGAAATTTGTCAATTCTTCAATGGAATTATCAGAGATGAAAAAAATGTTTCTGCAGGAATGGCAGCAATTAGAACACTGTTGAAAGTGTTAGAGCATGCAAAATGTTAGTATCTATTTCAATTGTAATTTGCTAACTATAAGAATGTTGATAAATTTTTTAACAATACATAATATTTTGGGAATTTCACATATTGTTAATTTTACTAATTTCTTGTGCAATTTATTTAACATATTACATGTATTGCAGCGGAGACAGTTCAGGAACTTAGATACTGCCTTCAAAATGCAGTTGATGCAATGAGATCCACAGATCATCCTGTAACTGCAATTGCATCTGGTAGTGAACTATTTCTTAGGTTCATTACATTGGCTACATTAGATACTCCAGTAAATATGAAGATTTAAATAATGGGATAAAATTTTAATGCTCTAATTCATTTTCATATAGTCTTTTGCAGAATGTAAAGGAATCATGATCTACAGAGGAAAAGTTTTTTATGAAAAATTAGTAGCAGCTAGAGGTAAAGTTGCAAGAGTGGCTGCAAATTTTATTAATGATGGATCAGTGAGTATATTGAATTACATGATACTAATACTAAATAATCGATTCATGTGTTTTTTTTATTTTGGCAGAAAATTTTAACCCATTCAAAGTCGAGAGTTGTTTTGCAAGCAATGAAGGAGGCTGTTGCAAACAAAAAGATATTTGAAGTTTATGTTACGGCATCTTCGCCTGATAACAGTGGGTATGTATTTTGAGATATGAAAAGTAATGATTTTTCATCATTGAAAAATTGTATAATAAATGTATTGTTTCCTGAAATAGAGAGATAATGTGTCAAGATTTACAACAATTGGGTGTTTCCTGTACACTGATACTTGATTCTGCAATGGGTTACATGATGGAACAAGTTGATATGGTAATGGTAGGAGCTGAAGGTGTTGTAGAAAGCGGTGGTGTAATTAATAAGGTATTTATCAGATTATCACACAGAACAAATTGTTAATCTTCCAGTTTTACAAGTTTAAAGTTTTAACTTCCTCTACAACAGATTGGAACATATACTATGGCAATGTGTGCCAAGGAAGTGAAGAAACCTTTTTACGTTTTAACAGAAAGTTTTAAATTCTCAAGAATATACCCGTTAAATCAAGTTGACCTTCCAAACGAGTTTAAGGTAAGCAGAAATCATGATAGTGTTATTTTTCTTTAGATATAACTCACAGTATTGACATTTGATCTATTCCATTTTATTACAGTACACTGCCAGTACGTTACTAAAAAAGGATCTACGGAAAGAACATCCTTTAGTCGATTACACTCCACCGCATTATATTAATTTGTTATTTACTGATTTAGGAATATTAACACCTTCAGCCGTCAGTGACGAGCTCATCCAGCTTTATTTATGAAATCAAAATTTTCACATATATTTGTACGTACAATACCCATGTCATTTTCTACGTCATTACATTTGTTAAGTAATAAAAGGAAAATGTGCACAACTGAAATAGAACATCAGTACCATAATCGATATGATAGTTTAAATATGTTTATTCATTTATTTACCGTGTACAATAACATTCATTGAGTATTTTATAATTTACCTGATTATTGAGTATGTATAAAACATTCTGACTATTAGGCTGCTATGCACAGATACAATGTAATTAAATGTTAAATAATATATCATTTTTCATGTTAAGTTTCTCGAAGCCGACAAAATATAATGGACATTTGGACAGCATATCTCAAACGAATAAGCTTAGCTTTCTTTGTTTGCAGTTCTGTGAATGTATTACCAGAGATATCATCTCTGGTATTACTCTTCTAAATATATATAACAGTGTACAATCTGTTCTTTTTTCTATAGCTGACTGTTTGTTTCAAAATCTCTATATTCTGCACACATGAACAATTATATTGCACAGCAATAAAGGTTATACACATTGTAAAGTTAATAGCTGCCGATATTTAAAGTAATCTAATATATGAAAGGTATAGCAGTTATTATATCTCGCGAATAAATTCAACAATAGAAATTAAACAATACGCGACGAAATTATATTTATGCCGATAAAAGATCCAAAAATGAGAAATACAATTTAATATCACTTGCTATGCGCAAGAGCAAGTGCACATCAAATAGTATTACCTAAGATTGAAATTATTTTGATATCTAACAATGTTGTTTAGGTAATAAAACATTGATAATCTACATAATATAATTCGTTATCAACAAAATACTTTGGCGGATACTGCCAGTTTCTTGATTCTCCGTATACAATAATAAATTTCTCTTTAAAAGATCTCGTATCAAACATGATCACGTATGATATACAATAAAACTAAAACAAATTAAGAACTGTAAAAATCGAATTAGTTATACTGGATCAATGGAAGTGTTAGACCAAAATTATATTTAATAATGGATGACTTCATGAAACATTGCCTACAATATCATTATTAATAAATGCCACTATTAAAATCCAATATTAGACGGTCGAGATATTTTATATGATAAAAAATAAATTAGAAGACGATAACAAAACATATGTCTCGAAAATGGGTTCATATGCTTATAGCGAGATGAGGCATAGACAATAGGAAATTCTTTTTAACGAGCGACCGTTAATCGATTCAAATTAGATCCAGTTAAACAAATCAAAATAACATTTGATTTCGTTAAATTCTACAAAACTACTCTACTATTGCGCACGTTGAATATACAAAAATATTGTTTTACTTCGCGCACAAAGTTGGAACAGTTGAAGCACCGATATAAAGTGTACTTCTGGCATACACTTCTTAATACTCCATTGTGAAATTGGCTGTTTAAAATTATAATTCATTATTCACAGTGCTTGAGAAAGTGTGTCAACTACTGTATAAATCTGATCAAAATGCGGTCTTTTCTCTGGTTCGTATTCCCAGCAACGCAACATTAATCGGTATATTTCATCAGGTGTTCCTTCAGGGGACGGCATACGATATCCTAACGATATAAAAACATTTCATAATAATATTATAATATTAAATAATATTTGCAAATTCATACCTGCATCTATTTTCTCTCGCGCCTGTGAATTCGACATTCCACTATAAGGGTTGCCGCCTTTAGAAAATATTTCCCACATAAGAACGCCATAACTCCATACATCGCAAAGAGAAGTATATTTTCCTGTCAACATGTATGCATATTAATACATTTATGTTATTTAAGAGATTATGGGAATGACTTGGAGTTCACCAAATTTTTATATAAATACCGAAATTTAAGGCTTCTGGTGCTGTCCACTTTATTGGAATTTGTTTCATCCCATCAGATACTATATACTCTTCCTCTTCTCTGGACATGCCAAAATCCGAAATTTTAACTATCGAATCGTATCCTGAGGTCCAAATCATAATATATTTCTTAATAAACGTTTGATTACTTATGCAATGACGTTGATCAAATGAAACAATGATCCACCTACCCACAAGGCAATTCCTCGCAGCTAAATCCCGATGGATGCAATATTTAGATTCCAAATAGCGCATTCCAGCAGCTGCATCCTTGCACATTCGAAGTTGTTCACGTTGTGTTATGGTGCCAGCATTTTTTCTCAAATACGTAAGTAATGAACCACCTGGGGACATTAACGCCTACCATTAAGAACACACACGTACATATCCTGAGTCATAAATTATATTGCTCTTACCAGGAACTATTTCCATAACAATCATAATTGGTTGCTTCTGCACACAAATCCCAATAAGCTTAACAATATTAGGATGGTCATATTGCTTCAAAATTCTTCCCTCCTGCAGGAACTTTTTTTTCTGTTCATCAGGCAGTGTCACTTTACAAGTCTTCACGGCTACTTCAGTCTTACCCGTCTTCAACTGTGCTTTATATACATCGCCGAAGTTACCCTAATAATTTGATGCATTGCAATGAATCCTGAATTGTATATCCATATCATAAATTTTTTAGTCAAATATTTACTCTGCCTATTTTGTCCAAAAGTATAACATCGTCATTGTTAAGTTCCCATCGTTCACGCAAAATAGGAGATTTTAATATAGCACCGGATCGACTTGTTACAGGCAAACCAGATTGCCATTGATGCATTATTAATTCTTGTATCGATGGAAAGGTAGGTCCCTCAAATCTATAGTGTCCCTAAAATATCATCATTTTAATTACTAAAATATTCAACAATGATCAGAGAAATGTGAAGCTAAGAAGATCACCAAATTTACCTCGGGCGTTGTTTGAACAATGAAATGTTTGTGTCCGTCCCAACACACAGATAAGACTATCTGGCACTCATCGTTTCTAGTAGTTTCGCGTACCAAATAATCTCCTTCGTTAACAAGAAGTCGCACCACTTCTTCTCTTGGCAAAACACCATGAAACCATTCTTCCTCCATCAGTCCTACATTTCCATTTCCTTTTTGGTTGTTAATCGTATTTGAACTTCCACGTAGAGGAACCTACATGTAATTACATTTTACAGGATATGCTTATTTTATCCATAAGAATGCTCTACAGGAGATGCTACTAACTTTAAGGTTGACGCACACCATTGGGGTAAATGAGAATTAGTATACTATCACTATTACGTCACAACTCAAAAATATCAAAATGCTAATATAACTATTAAACAACTGTCTTTAAAATGATATTCTAAACTGCTGATATTAGGTTACACAATTTTAATCAGATGTAATTTGTAATTATGCAAACCACAGCAACAAAATGCATAATATATATTAGTATTACAATATAATATTGTTATCAAATGATATTTCAAATGTATGACTAACATGGTTGGGCACACAATATACAAATTTTATGTCACACATCGAGTTCAGGCAGATAGAATACATAGCACATACTACTGATGGAGTATTAACTGGTTTAGATGCTGGACCTTCACTACGCGCCCTAATTACTCCATTTTTCGTATCGTTTATTGAGGGTAACGATTTGAAGGGAGATCTTAATAATGTCATAAGTCGTTGATTCCGTCTCAGCGTAAATAGACCATTATCTGGAACTGTATTTCTCTGGAAGCGTAATCGTTGGAGGGAGAATGGAACAAAAACATGATGGGAACAAGACGAATTCTTTTATCTGGTATTACGAAATGTTATTACCTTGTTAATGACCGGCGGTTCAGTGAATGAAACTTCCATAGAAAGATCACAACCGGATGGTAATTCCTCGCAACCGAGTTCGTTGAGGGCTCCTCTGATGACGTCAGCCTGTCTTTGTAATTTCTTCTCCTGACAGCGTAACCTTAATTCCTCCCGCTCTCGTGAATAATCCAGGATTGACATTCTGTTACGACAGAAAATGTAAATTTTCCTTGAGTAAATACAGAATACATTTTTTATATTACTCTCATTAAATTTACTTGGAGTCACTATTGCTCTCTTGAGAAGCCTGTCGATTTTGTTGGGTTGTCTTTAAAGAAGATTCCAGTTCCGTAAGTCGACTTCTTAGCCAGTCTATCGTTAAGTTATCCACTGTTAGTTTGTTTGGCAATAATTTTCCTGACGTGTCGTCCACGAGATTTTCATCAAACACGAATCTTATTGGCGAAGCTGGTCTTGTTCTGTAAATGAAATCAAAGCGATAATTGCGACTCATACAAAGTAATCATCTACACGAATTTATCTAATATAAATATACCTATGTTTTCCTATAAAATCTTTGTATTCCTCAATGGGTTTTATCGAATCTACAGCCTTCTGCATTCGAGTATGAATTTCTAAAAACTTCTCAGTGGTAAAGTCAGAAAATTTTACCATTTCTTGAAGAATACCTTTCCTACAAAAAAAAAAGAATAGTACTGTGAAACCGGAACATAAGTTAAATATAATTTTATTTTGAAGCTTTCCAAATTACCATTTCCATTCTATATTGTTTGCATGTAACAGAATAGAAAATTGAGTAAACAATTTGCCAATGATACTATGACTTACCATGTTACTATGAATTCCTGATGGATGGCTTGCTGTCTCTGAAGTAAACTTGGCAAGTAACAGGTTCTCAAATCATTCTCACATTCAGTTACTGCTCCAAGAAGTAATACGTATTCGTTGTGTGTTAAATGGAGCTTCCTACAAGCTTTTTGATATTTCTCTCTGACTTCATCTAACTTTCTACCTCCACGGCCAGCTAACAACATAAATCATTTTTAGAAAAGATATGACAAAAAATTTCAAATAAAATCTGAGAGCCACCCTTACATTTAATGTAATGCTCTTCAAATCTAGATCTCATTAACTTATAAACTTCCAAATTTTTTTGATATTCTGTTTTTTTCCTGGATACATCATCAGTTAATTGTTGAAATTGATTGTTCAACCATGTCTGTTCTTCCTGATACAATTTTCTGGCCTTTCTTCTTTCTAAGTGGAGATTGCTTATATGTTCAACAACTGTACTTTCCATAGAATCAGCCTGTTGCTTAATGAGTTTAGCAGTTTGATCAATAGAGTCCATTATATCACGCCAGCTCTAAAATAATAAATTCCCTTTGTAAATTATTTATCAATAATAAAAAACAATCATATACAAACAACTATAAAAATCCTAATAACTTCAACATATTCCAAATAGTTCATTTCACAATTGGAATCTTAAGGTAAGACACAGCTGTTGATTCACAGAATAATGGTATTATATTTTTTTACCTGAGCAATTAAGCTCCCAACAAGCTCCTCACTGCGTTCTACCTTCTTGCCCTGTGCAGTGAGAGAAGAGATTGTTGAAGCATACTCTCGATCTGACTTGACCTTATTGGTCAAGCAACGCCTCATTGTTTCTAAAAGTTTTATCTCAGCATCCTGTCTACCAAGAAGGGCCTCGTGAGAGGCCTGGCCCTGTAGGCTTGTAGAGAACCCCATTGTCCAGATGGGTTCTTATGTCAATTGTTATGCCTTTGAGCTCTCAATCAAATATATTAATAGAAACACATCTCTGCACATCTGTATAATTGACTCTTAGTAATTTATGCCATAGACAGCAGGACACACAAAATACATAAGTGGACGATCCATTTCTTCTCAGATTTATTACATCACTTGATAAAAAGCACAAACTAACGATCGCCCATGGCTGAGATCAACATTTATATTTATACACAACCAAAATTATAAATTTTTACTTTTACTGGGGAAATACCGCCACGAGATATGTCAATTCCAAAGACGACCGAAAATACGTGAAAGTTTGAAGTGTGTTATTCATCCACCTATTTCAGCATTAAGATGGCTTTTCAAGTGATTTGCATTTGGCAGAAAATTTTGTGCAATGTGAACGAAACATAATGTTGACCAAGATTCTAGACTCCGATCGAAATAAAACGTTTCCAGAACGTGTGGTTGTACATCGTGCTACCAAAGTGGTACGTCTACTGCTACAGAATATTCAATTGATCACGTAATTCTGCTGGTAAATTGCAACAAGATGCAAGGGCTCAGCTTATCTAGCTTGAAAAAGCATCCGTCCGTAAGTAAAGACTTAGTGGAAGTTTTATAAAATCAATTTATAACATTATTTTTTATTTCTGTAGCTGATTCCTCTGTATGCCTGTCTTATCGCGGGTGTAGGAGCAGCTTGTGCTTATACAATTCGTTTGGCTGTGAAGAATCCTGACGTTACATGGAATAGTAAAAAGAATCCCGTTCCCCAGGATGCCTACAAAGATAAACAGTATAAGGTAAAGCTCTCTAGCATGTTGATTTTGTTCTATGCAGAGCTGATGTTGAGATGATGTTTTATTGAAGTACATCATAAAAATTTTTTTTCAGTTTCTCTCTCCAGCCAGGGATTACTCTAAAGTTAAGTGTCCTGCTCCTGAATATTAGACTGTCGTAAACATTAGACCATCGATGAGGATGTAGAATATGGACTACAGGATGACCTGTATGATACATATACAGTTAGTGTAAAATATAACCTTGTGCTGATCTATTTAAAAATCTGTACATTTTGTTGGCTCAAGCCCTATGTCCTATTATTTGGATTATACGTGATGAAAATAAATAGTTTCGATAGTGTTCTTTATATCCATCAATTTATCTTGTGGAATATGTTATTTAAACTTGTATGAGAATGTAATTAATAAAGTACTATATTTAATAAAAGAATTGTATTATCTTTATTTGTATTTAATTAAAAGAAGGGCAAAATTGCAGAATACGACTTCTTGAAGTTAGCTGTGGATTGTTTAGTTCTTTTTAGATGTAGTTCTTCAATAAGGAGTTGTATTCTGCAGTTTTACCAAGATATGTATTTTATCATTGCACTGTGCTCCATTTTTAAAATGGGGACTGATAGAAGCAATTTTTCAATTTGACGTGTCTTGCCGTATTGTGTTAACGTCATTTAACGCGGCAACTTGAGTCAATTAGACGCATAATTAGAATACATTTATTTGAAATAAATAATGATATTAACAAAATCTGATTCATACAAGTAATACGAATATTCAAAGTCATAAAGAGGTATTTCGTTATAATAAATATTTAAGGAGTATTGAAAGGTAAGGTTAATCACTTATATTTCATCTTGATGGAATAGATCATTTTGCTCATAAATCTTTGTATTTATGTCCGATTAGTTACTTATTCTTCTTACAACAATGACTTCAAGTTGGGAGGAGTTTTATACAAAACAAAAACCACCATCAGATTTGTTAGAAAATGAACATTTATTAAATAATTTTGCTGCACATCATTTGAAGGAGAATAACAAAGTAGTCTTAGTAACGGTATGTGATTAATATGACTTTTATTAAAAAGATACATTCTACATATATTTACTTGTTATATTAGAGTGGCGGTACTACGGTTCCATTAGAGCACAATACAGTACGTTTTGTAGATAATTTTAGTGCTGGAACTAGAGGATCTGTTTCAGCTGAATATTTCTTGGAAAATGGCTATGCTGTAATTTTTATGTATAGGTAATATGCCAAAGTAAATAAAAAAAGGTACATATATATATATATATATATATCTATCTGTATAATTTTTCATTACAGAGTGAAATCTTTAGAACCATTTTCAAGACATTTTACTGGGCAGAAGTTTTTAGATATGCTTGATTTAAAGGAGGTTAATGGAAAACCATCTATTACAGGTTGTTTTTCTTAAATTATAAGTGTACACATTTTTTCATAATTTATATTTATATCTCCTTTTATTGCAGTATCCGCAGAATATACAAATAATGTGGCAAAGGTATTATGTAAATACAAGGAAGCACTATCTAATGGAAGATTACTTCAAATTAGTTTCACTACTCTTTCTGATTATTTGTGGTTACTTCGTTCTGCTTGTCAAGCTTTAACAATTCTCAAACAACAAGCTATTTTGTATTTGGCTGCTGCTGTTTCTGACTTTTATATTCCATCGAATGAAATGGTAGGCTAAAACTAATCAATGTACATTCAATTTTAGATAATATAATATTAATATTACATATTCCATAGTCTATACATAAAATTTCATCGGCGGGGCCACCAACAATATCTTTGCATTTAGTACCAAAAATATTGGAACCATTAGTAAGTTTGTGGATTCCAGAAGCTTTTGTTGTATCTTTTAAATTAGAAACTGATGAAAAACTGTTAATACCTAAAGCAAGGGATGCTCTAAAGAGATATAAACACAATGTATGTAATAATTCAATATTTATAATAGCATGACATTAATGAGCATTATTAATGTAACATGTATATTTTAGCTGGTGATTGGAAATATGCTGCAAAATCGAAAACAAGAAGTTACCATTATTAGCGCGGAAAAAAATTATGTATTATGTTTAACGAATGAACAAATCGCAAGAGGTGACGAAATTGAACGTTTAATCGTGTCTGATCTTATTGAGAAGCATAAGAATTTTATTGAATTAGCGGCATCTCGCATTTAATGTAGAGAATTTATAGAATAAGAATGAAGGTTATAGAACATTATTACACGTTGGACATTTCTCCACGGACAAAGTGACTATCAAATATGAACAATATTCACTTTATGATTTTTGTAGATTTGTAGAATATTCTTGTTATCTTACGAATGTAAATGTTATAATTGTTGTGTACACTTTGATGTCAATGGATCTTATAAAATATATTTTTATTATTTTTTATCGTGAGACAAACTGCATCTTACAACCAATTGGCATTCAATGCTTCTATACAAATTTTAGTTACAATTGGTATTTATTACTGGCACACTGAGAAATGCAAAATAAGTATAATATATATTTATATATTGACAATTATATACATGTTTTTAGAGCACATATGTTTAATGATATATCACTACTGTTTTCATGCATTCCATATGAATTCTATAAAAGATTGAATATTATGATAATGATAAAATTTACGACATAATTAAATTCATTTACCATTCTTTAGACTAGTTATCATATAATTTATTTTATCCGCTAATTTTTTGTCAGAGGGCGAACATTGCGCTAGTACAAATGATAAGGCTGACACGTCTTTCTGGTCCAGTGCTATTTGAGCTGCTTCCACCAATAAACTGTACACGATACGAAAAAATATGAAGCAAATTAGAATACATATTATAGATTTAATACGCTCACCGGTATTGCAATACTTACTTTACTTTGGCCAAATATTTCACCTTCAACTCATCTTTTATTTTTGGTAGATATTTCATTGCTTCTGTTTCCTTGTTGTATTTCAGACACTCATCCATGAATGGCTGCAAATAACATTCTCTCGATATTTGATGTTTCGATATTTGTTTGACAATAAAAAAGATTTATAGTACCTCATAACCGATAGGAGATTTCTTACTCTTAGAAAATTTCTCCAACTCATTCCACAGTCCTTTCTCGGCTAGACATTGTATTCTTAACCACCAGTATCTGATCATAAAAGAACGTTGCTCTGAAATTTGTAATTCAATAAAAATAAGAAATATAAAACTACCTTCGGTCTGGCAATTTATATTCGGATCGTAATTTATCAGCCAACTTGAGTTCATTTTGAAGAAGTAAAAGCTTGACTGTATCGTGAAGTGGTTTGCCTACTACAGGCTGATGAAGAGTGTCTTCCAAAGATCGTTGATAGCGTAATAATTTGATTTGCTCCTCTGTTAATACAGCATTTGTATCATGCCGAGCAAGTTTAAAGTTCTCTTGTGCGGATTGCAGTAATGCATCCCTCGACATAATATTCTATGGAAATCAGTATTTTTCATATCCGTAAACGTAAGCAAGAAGTCATATTTACTGACCTTTCGCTGATAGCTCTCCTTAATGAACCACAGCGCTTGAGAATGAAAATCGTCATATTGGTTGTAAATATCACGCAAGGTTTCTCGATTGTGGCTTTGGCAATATTTCACATATAATGCCATAGCAAGCGGACAATGCATTATAGAGATCTGTGATTAATACAATCATGATCAAATATTTGTCGTTATATTGAATAATTGGGTAATTACCTGAAAATCGGCCAGTGGCATATTTTCTCTGAGGTGAAGTATGACAGTATACACCAAATCTGTATTCCCACTTTCCACAGCTTTGTACAGAGCTGCTCGTTCTTCTCCTAATCTCAACAATAGTGGTACTTGAAGCTGTGCTTTTGGTTCATAATCTATTAACTGTAATTATTTTACTATTTGTTAATGAATTGTCACACGAGTCAAAATGACACTAGTAGAAATATTCCCGGTATAATTTAGATAACAAATACAAAGGTCTCACTTTAACTGCTAATTGTTTTCTACCACAATCTGCAGCTCGCATTGCAATTTCACTGTACGATACTCCTGGAGCATATCCCAGCTTATCTGCTATTTCTTCTGCAATTTGTTCTTTGTCCAATACAGTTTGTTTCACCTATAACACTTATTATAATTATAATGACATCTTCATAGATATGTAAAGACATTGCTAAAATTATATACCTTGTAACAAGCCCAATGGGCTAATATTCTACTCTCACCATCAATTTCAGGTAACTGAAGGTGTCGAGCAATTTGTATACTCAAATAATAGTGTCGTCTTGCTACGAGTCTGTCAAGTAAGACTTGACTCGTTAATAAGTTGAGTCTATTCTCATTAAGGAATGTACTTTTATGCAATTATGATAACAATCTATCAGCTTATAAGAAAAGGATACTGTGTATATGTTAGGGGTATCCCAACAGCGGGATGTCTCACTGCATTCAGCACTCTTAATGTTCTACACATTGTTACATAATATGCAGGATCAATTGTATTACTGAAACCCTTTCCAAATTTAGCTGCCTGAAAGAAAGCAATCGAATACAAAAGTCATCTTGTAAATATACCACTTAGCCGTTACTTACTCTCATCAGAAGTTTTTGAGTTTCAAAATCAAATTCGTGACCAGCTGCTTCCACACAATCATGCACTGCTTGGTTTAACTTATGCTTTACTAAATCTATATAGCTGTCAGCCTTGTGACTCCTCTTTTGAAATTGCTTTGAAGCCTCCAGTAAATAAGATGCCGGATCTGTGGAATTTATTCGGAAGATCTTCTGCACGACGCTTCGTACATTTTGTATCATTTCATGTGAGGTGGCTGAAAGTACACGCACACCATCGATTTCTGTCACAAGGTGTACCGGACCGTCATAACTGTACACTATATTGTCAGCTGATTTTCCTACTACCATTATAGTACTATTCCAACTGCATACTACTGCTTCTGATCCGCACCTGCAGAAAAATTATCATCCTTATTTGCACAGCGTCAGTTAAAGAAATTACTTAAAAAGGCAAAAGCGCACCATGCTAAGTCAGTCAGAGGTTCTCTTATGTTAGTATTGCATTCGCAATATTTTTCTTTCAGATCAACTGAGCCCAAATATAAATGACCAGTATCTGCGTATAGTGCAATATGTTTATTGTGTCCAGAAACAGCAATTGCTGTGACAATATTTATTTTATTACTGAAGAGCGTACTCTGTAAAGAAGATTACAAATAATCCATACTGAAGGGGGTTTAACATATGGTTTGTCTATGAGACTTACTTACAAATGGAATAGGAGTTGTAGTTTGATACGCGTGATGTATTTGATAAATTCCTTCTTGATTCGAAAGTATAACTTGACTGTCTCGTTGATTTCGCACAATACACCATGCATTTATTGGTCCACCAAGTTCTACAAATTGGATATATCAGATAAGGAGTTGCATAAGACATATAGTATACTTACTTGGTATTTCGGGTAGCTGTCTAACTTTTGGCTCGGATATATTATTTACTAAAAATATCCGATTAGTAGAAGTTAACACAGCAACACCTGTACCATTCACTGTAGGGAAGAACTTGGCTTCAATTACTTTAGTCTCTTTTGCTTCCTAAAAATGTAAAATAATTTTTTGATTCTTTTAGACATAATATAACACTAGTTTTGAGTACCGCTCCATAAAAGTTCATACATTTCCCAAACTGAAAGTATGTTGGTAAGTGCCAAACATATCATATATGAGGACCATTCCATCGTCTTGAACACATAATAGCTCCTCTTGGTGTGACCAGCCAAGCAACACTATCTGCCCGCTGCTCCACTAGAAGGAATAAATTTGAAACGTAGCAATATTGAAATAATTTAATAACAGCTTTCAATATGAACTATCATACACACTTGCAGCTTTGCCATTAACTTTCCTGAAGAAGAATATAGAAATATGACAGGTTTACTAACACCCTGTACTTTAACCAGCTTTTTGGGATTACGTGTTACAGCTATGGAACCTCCAAAGGGAGCTGCTACCACGATATTGTTACTGTTTACTTCAGTATGAAAAGAAAGAGGATAGAGCTCAAATTTTCTAGAAAAAAAAGTAAACGAAATAGATATTCAAAATCATTGGCGTTTAATGATCAATATTTGTCACGTAATTAAACTTGGTTACCTGAAGTATATATCTCTTCCTAAAGGAAACCAATCTGCTGTTAACATTGCAGCCATGATAAAAAAAATGCTACTATAAAATTGTCAATCCTTAAGTAATTTGATTACTTTACTGTCACTACTTATATATAATTAAACTTTTTTGACATTTGACAGATTGCCGAATAATGAAACCATCACACCATCTCCTTTTAAACATGTTCTGTAAGACATCCATTCTTTACCGGGAAACCATCTTACGAGCATTTTGCGAGACATATAAACCATAGATTATACAAAGTTTCAGCAAATGTCAATGGACAAATCTTTAAATGGAGATAAAAAAATGTTCAAATAAAATCTATTTTATTTTTTCATAATAAACGATAATAAAAATAAAAATAAATACGTTATCAACATAAGCTTTATTTTCAATAAAAAATCTTATGCACGAATCTCACATTTAACAGTAATGTTACATAAATATTATTATCAAAATGAACACATGATAAATAAAAATTTCAGTTGCCCCTTAAAGGCTGCATCACACCAAGCATAAATACCCACAGAGGAGGAGAAGTCAGGCGTGCTACAATTCCGACAAAATACTCCCCTTTAATTTTTATTTACTATCCAAAAAGTACATTCATTAAACCCATCCTTTCCATTCCAGTAAACTCGCTTGGTCCTTTCATAGAGAGAAACAGTTCGCATACTCCAATTACATACTAATTCCACTTTCATACGAGTAACTATAGCCTGTTACCAATACAAGTCTCATAAAAAAGATATTCCAGAGCTCCGCATCCGTTCTCCTTGACGCAGCATCGTTCCATACCCAGCACATAACACAATCCCATGATCGGCGGTCAACGAGTTCTCAGCAAGGTATAAGTGACCGCAGTGAAAGGCTGTGGTCGAGAAACGCTTTTATGCGATCGTTTTGTCTCTCTTCTTCCAACTCTCCGGACTCTCCGGTTCTCCCATCTAGTCAACGATGGTAGTGGTAGTAGTTGCCTCATACCAGATTCCCCGTTATGTTGAAGTCCGCGGACCTCAGGAGAGGGCATGGATCACGCACTCAGAGTCCTCAAAGATCTCACCTTCTCAGGATCTCAGCCTCCGGCCGTAGACGTACTGATTTTTACTGCTATGTCTCCCCACGCGAATCCGTAAAGTGCCGTCCTCTTTGTACTGACTTGTAAAGAGCTTTCTTTGAGACATACGAGAAACTTGGCATAACGTGTATCCATCGTGCGTACACTTTTATACACACCTGTTGCAGAACGCGCTCACCCAAGTTACTAACGTGCATCATAAAGTGAACAAGTGTTTTATACGTGCAGCATCTGGTTTTCTCTTTCTCTCTCTCTCTCTCTCTTTCTCAGGTGATACATAATTTTAATCGGATGGCCAAGTGACGAATTGACCTCAAAGCCAATCAACGATTCCACCATGGCGTAAGTCGATTCGTGTATCTTATATCGATTATAAAATATTTTGTTTAAAGTATTCAGAGGACCTTATTCACAAAATGCCTTATTGTTAGATAAAACAAGTTTGCAATAATCTGTCAAGCGGTAAGTGTGAGGTAATCTACTCAGTGATGTTGACTATCGAATTCTGATAAAAGCACGTGATTTTGCGAATATTCTATCGAGTTAAATGAAATA
Source organism: Trachelus iudaicus (assembly GCA_030142595.1). Classification (NCBI taxonomy): domain Eukaryota; kingdom Metazoa; phylum Arthropoda; class Insecta; order Hymenoptera; family Cephidae; genus Trachelus; species Trachelus iudaicus. The sequence continues at coordinate 3,383,981 of JARQTH010000353.1, read as the reverse complement.
CATTGACTTTACAATTAGATTTTATGGTTAGGATATGGGCCAATAACGAAGTAGTTCTTGCCGTTTACCAGTGACAGAAGATTACTCGGTTTTCCCTGGTTTTTTCTTTTCACAAATTTCATCAATGAATTATCCCCTTTTTATCGCTGGTACCGTAAAAACATGTCCTTAATTAAGATGGGAAGTGAAGAAATTCTTATATCACAGTTTCTTTTTACACGGCAAAGCGAGCCGAAGGAAGAAGATACTATAACTGATGATAAAATTACGGTCTTCAGAGTGTAAAAGTTATATATTCCTCAAGGACAGTCCATAAAATCGAAGGATGCAAATTTCAGCTAATAGACCAATAACGATTAAAAACGCGGAACAGCTAATTGTATGGAGGACTACGCTCGTCCTTCGACTTCACGAAATGAATATGCAAAAATATCTAATCTATTAACCCTTTCACCAATACGCAGACAGCGAACCTATTTCGCACCCAAGATACAATTATAAAATTTGCATACATGTGGGAGCTCCTTTTGCCAGAATTTAGATACTTAGCTTTTCTAAGTGCGCTCTATCATGCTTGGAATATCAAAATTTTAGTATAGTTATTATATTTCCTAACCTCTGAAAAGAAATTTTTAACGCGCCTCATTATCGCCTAATGTCTCTTACGAGCGTGTGCTACAGGTTTTTGGCACAAAACCTATGTGTTATTTGTAATGAATAAAAGAACACCTTACATATCTACCTTGAACAAGGTCCGCCTTATCAAACGGTATTTTATACTGCACCCACTTTTGTGAAGCTCTGACACGAATACAAATAAATCTGAATACATTCAGCAAAATGTTGAAAGGCACATTTTCACGAAATTATTAATTTATTTTTGTATGATGGGTGTGCAGTATTTTATTCATTAATAGTTGCATTTGAGAGATATAAGCTGAGTTGCCGAGCGGTTACACCTTACATAATATTTAAATGTCACTCGGGTTTTTATGCATTGACTCTCCAAGCTCGAGGCTATTCTAGTAAGATGAGCATAGATAATACAAGATTGCGTGAAATGCGGATATAAAATAATAGATGTTTAATGACTAATGTAAATTAGAGATTCTAAATAAGCTTGTATGAAATAAAAAAAAATCATTTTATTTATCACGCATTGCAAGGAAATATTAAAATTTTAGTAATGTATTTGAACACGTGTTAGCTGTTGTTTAGTGAAAGTTCAAGAGGAACATGCAGTTCTTCACTTACCTTCAACGTTCTATGTGGAAGTTACAGAGAAGTTAGCTGACTGTGCTATTAAAATTAATAATTTTCAGAACAATCTAATTTATGTGCAAGATGATTATAATTACTTGGCTATAAAGATTAACACGAAACAATTTCGAGCTTCTGGGTCTCAACAAAGAACAGTGAAAATAATATGCAATACCTATTAATAAAATTATACCAAATCTAACTACAAACTAGCGCAAATGCTGCATTCAAAGAGAAATTTATTATGTACTTAGTTACACCTTGGTGCAATAAAATGGCGTTTAAAGTTAAGCTAACATATACAAAGAAGAAAACAGACAACTAACATTACCATCGTATAAAAAAGTGTCATCAAAGTGAATCTATTAAAACATATGGTCTATTTCATTTACGAAAGCAACGTATGGGAATTCTAGAAAAATCAGTAAGCGTATCCGAGGGAAAGACCTCGTTAATACGAGCCTACGCAATGAATCTTCCCATAATCGAATTCCGGTAGCGGAAGCGTGGAAAATCGATTAAGCGATAACAAAGCGTACACTGAGTTACCATAGTTTTCAACTTTCTACAATGAGACTGCCGAAACCCAAAACTATTTACGGTTGAACGATCGGCTTCAATCTGAGACTAATTATCCGCCGTAAGTCCAGCGATAGACTTCAAATTCTCACGATGAATTGAATTATTTTACAGTGAGATACAATGACAGACTTATATATTTGAAAAAATGAAATAGTAAGAAGCTTCCATGACGTTTCTAATATTACGAAACGATTATGAAAAAATGTCGAAAGGAGTAACCGAAAATCATCGTCAATCCAAAGAAGTTTACTCTAACGAAGTCAAAGCGTTTTTTTTTATTGGTGAAATCTATTAGACTTTACCAGTAGAATTTGTAATCTAAGCTGCGGAATTCGCCGTTCCCTTTGATCGATCGACATCCGGACTATGATAAAAGATGCCACAATTTTAATTGGATGCATGTGCAAATCTTTCACGCGGCATAGACATAACTGTATGTTTTACTCGAAGCATAGAGAAACATTCCACGCCTTTCTCAATTACAACTCTATTCCCTTTGCACTCTGCAACAACCTGTTATATCTCTGTCGTAGCTTCCCAGTAGAAAGGCAGGAAGCCCTACCCCGTGCTTATACCTATATATATCCAGTTCCTCTAGACTAGCTTGCAGTTGCCCGTAAGGCAATCTGTACAGAACTTCATCCGCTTTAGATATTCTAAAGTATTTTCATGATAAACTTTTATTTCAGTACCTGGCTGGTGTACGCTCTGATATTGGCTAGTGCAATATTATCAGAATGTGCACAATGGCGGCCCTGCGTAGAGCTCAAGAGGGACCTGAACGTTCCTTGCAAATGTACCTTATCACCAAATCATCAAAGGGCCATCGTTATGAATTGCGACAAGATGATCTTCACTCGGGACACCTTGGACAACTTGAAGGATCAACCGATAGTTTCATTGAGTCAAAGGCACTGCGGATATCAGAGTCTTCCAGAAGATCTTCTTCGCGCTGGTCTTCCTCTGGAGAAACTCGATCTCTCTGGAAATTTCATACACAGACTAATGGATCGTGTACTGCAAGTTCAAAAGCACCTCAAGGAACTCAGACTAGCTGATAACTTACTTGGTGATAATCTCAACCCAATTTTCTCGAGCAATGAGTTTCACGAGATGTCTGAATTGAGATTGTTGGACCTCCGTGGAAATGGCTTGAGAAGCATAGAGGAAGGGATCTTCAAGGGATGCTGGAATCTTGAGGAATTATATTTGGATAATAATAATTTGACGATGATACCAGCAGGATCGTTAAAGGGACCAAGGACCATCAGAATTTTAACCCTGGCGGAAAATAATATCGGTAGGCTTTTACAACATTTTTAATTTCCATAATTATATACTTTTATGATAATTATACTTTTTTTTTTATTTTTCTCACAGCATCTCTTCCTCGTGGTGCTTTTTCAACCTTGGGAGAATCTCTGCTGCGCATTGACTTGAGTAAGAATGAATTGTCTTACATGGAGGATGGTGCACTGTCTGGTCTTGGTCGTCTACTATTCTTCAACATTTCCCACAACGATCTGACTCGTTTCAATAGCGACGTTTTCAAGGGTATGTTTTATTTATTTTCGATAGGAGGGAAAACGCGGTACACCTCCACCTTGGGAAATGGAACATTGTGAAGCGACAGATCCGTGCTACCAAATCGTGGGAATAGTTTGCAACTGGTATATAATATCCTGTCAGAGAATAAACCTGTAGTACAGTTATGACCTCGGAAGAACAATGAACTCTTGGTATATACTCAGGAAACGATTCTAGCAGGACTTCTTTATTGTGCACACGTGTTTTTGAATACTTTCTTACTTTCTTCAGAAGTATTCATTACTTCCTGTACGCTAGTTTTCCTATTTCTTTGTTCTTAAGAATTTGACACTCAATTGCTGACTTAATTGCCTATACATGGCTTAAAGTCAAAGTTTACCATATGAATATTTTAGTACCCTTTTCAAATCTTTTGTTCCGTGTATTCAAACCTAGAAGTCGTACAATGATGTACAAGATTAGTTGGTCGTATTTTAGCATGAGAGTTGATCCTGAAGAAAATGGCCTGGAGCCAAACACTTGTGCGATCCATGAGAAAATGTCAGGCGATCTCTTTCTCCTGAATGTATTATGGGCTTTGTCGAGTTTGTCTATCACTTTAAGAATCTCCTCTTTTTTTTCTGACTGCTTTCATCAGGACACTTTCACTTTATAAAAATATATTTTAATGAGACCTCCGTACTTTCTGCTCGACGTGATATACAGCGTGCTTTAGGTTTTTAATTATCTTTTTCTTCAATCTAATTTAACAACTGATTGCTATAAGAACTGAATGTTTAAACAAGTAAAAGATCTTGAATGCATGGGAATTCGGTTGTAGCACTCCGTTATACAGGAATGTAAGTGTACTTGAATGACTCATAGTTAAGTCACGGTCAGTTGACGTCACGAATCTGCATACAGAACTCCGCCTAATACGATATACAGACTCTTGAGGGGTTTTTTATTTTGACAAATTATGCTCGACTAATGTAACTAATTGATCATGCTTAAGATGCGTACAGATTATATGTAATGTTCTTTGATGGACGTATGACTACGTATTGCGGCAGCTATTCTATGGAGTTACATAATTTTTATAGGTGCTTACAATCTCCTGCAATTGGATCTCTCTGCAAATTTTCTGCAAGACTTTCCAACTGATGCTCTACGTCACTTAGAGGATTTAAAATTTCTCAATATCTCCAATAATTTGATCACTGTACGTTCAGTTGAATTTTTTTTTACTGGAATATTATCTTTCATCCAATGATTAAAATTGATTATTTTTAGGGAATTGAACGTGCCAATTTAGCAAGTATGACTGAACTCCAAGTATTGGATCTTAGTAGGAATAATATAGCGCGTTTAGGAGTGAACACATTTTCCAGTCTTTCTTCTCTCATTAGACTTGATCTGAGTCTCAACGCACTAAGAACGGTATGTAATTTTATTTATTATGCAAAACGACAGTCCGAAATTTGTTTGACGGTAATAGAGAAAACATTTTAATTACAGATCGAGGAATCGTCCTTTGAGGGCTTGACAAATCTGAAGTGGCTGTCCCTTCAAGATAACAATATCTTATTGATCCCAACTTCAGCTTTGGCACGATTACCATCTCTTGCTCATCTTCATATAGAGTTTAATCGGATAGCAGCTTTATCATCGGATTTGATACGTTCTGCAGCGCCGACCTTAGTTACTCTTGGTCTGACGCGTAATTTGATTCGCGAAATACCGTCGAAACTGTTCTTCAATTTTGAAAGATTGACTAGCATTAAACTCTGCGGTAACATGTTGTCGTCAATTTCGCAAAATACTTTCGCAGGTCTCGAAGACACCTTGTTAAATCTTGATCTTTCTTATAATCGATTGACAGCCATTACAGAGCTTCCTTTGCGAAATTTGCTCTTATTGAATTTAGCAGGGAATCAATTAAAGCGAGTCTCTCCTGAGACATTTAAGTTTTTGCCAAATTTACAGTATCTAAACTTGAGTAATAATCCACTTTATGGTGGTTTCCCACCGATCTTCCCTTCGTCGTTAAACACCTTGGACATATCATACACCGATCTAAGGATATTACCTTCTGTGCTATTTCTAAATCTCGAGTCTCTTGAAAAAATATCACTAGCAGGAAACCATCTTCAGGAAATTGTCGATGGTACTTTTCAGCATCTTTACAATTTGTCATCAATTGACTTGTCATACAATGCTATTGAGACTATAAAGAATAGTGCCTTCGTGGGACTCGTCAATCTTTATGAACTTAAATTGAGAGGCAACAGGCTGACCAGCTTCGTAGGAGAACATTTCAACACTGGAACTGGTCTAGAAATTCTGGATTTGTCTGATAACAGAATCAGCACCATATCACGAACAGCATTCATAATTCATCCGAGATTACGAGAGATAGATTTATCCCGTAATCGTTTCACGCATTTCCCAAGTGATTTTCTGAAGTCCCTCCAGTTCTTGGAGAAGGTCGATATCTCTGGTAATATGTTGCGAACCGTGAATGAGTTCGCTTTCGCACAAATGGGACGCCTTCGAATACTGAATTTATCAAGAAACAAAATTGAATCGGTAGAAGAATTGGCATTTCACAATTCCACTCAACTGCAAATATTAGACTTGTCAAATAACGAATTGGAATTACTCAGCGAGCGTACCATGGAAGGTGTTTATCGATTGGAATTTTTAAATCTGCAAAACAATAAGTTGTCTTCCTTACCAGAAACTATATTCGATCCATTAAGGATTCGTGCATTGGAACGAATTAATCTGTCTGGTAATAAATTCAACGAAATTCCAATTCGTGCTTTACAGAGACAATCTTCGTTTTTGTTCGGGCTAAGCATTGCTAACAACAAGATGGTAGAGGTTTTCACACAAGATATAGTGAGCAACGTCAAAGAACTAGATCTCTCCAATAATCCCCTGAGTGAAAATGCAGTAAGAGGCATTCTGGGTGAGGCAAAGATCCTTCGTTCCTTGAATCTTGCCAATACAGGAATCAAGAATATTACCCGACTGGAGACGCCTTTCCTAAGGTATCTAAATCTATCAGGAAACAGTATAACAGATATGGGATCCCCAACACTGGAACGTACTACTCTACTAGAAACTCTGGACATATCCAAGAATAACTTAACAGATTTTAGCAATCTAATATATACATTCCGGACGCTACCAGTGCTTCACGTATTAGATATATCTGGCAACGACGTGAAGACCATCAATGAGAGTAGTTTCAATGGTCTTAACGCACTGCGTGTTCTAAGGATGACTAATTTAACAGATTGCATTAGAATTGAAAAGAATGCTTTTAAACCACTGTCTAAGCTACGATCTCTCTACGCCTATGATTACCCGCGACTTGGTTACTTCGACGTACAAGGTATTCTCAAGGACATGAACAACTTGGAAGTTCTCGACATAGAGATAAAGGATTCTTCAGTGGGAAATGACCAGCTGTCCATAGAAACTCATCCAAAACTACGAGAATTGACCCTAAGAGGTGAAAGGCTTCGAAATATATTGCTCAGTGCTTTGGTGGGAGTTCGTAGTTCAAGATTATACATCGGCCTGAAGAATTCTTCCATCGAGTCAATACCAGCAGCATTATTTTTCCCGGTTCCACGTTCTACCAAAATAGAGTTAGATATTTCCGGTAGTCAATTCTCAAAAATATCTCCACAACTATTGGCAGCGCTGGACGAGCGAAGTGGTACAGTGAAACTGCTGGGTCTGGATACTAATCCAATAAATTGTGACTGTGAATCGAAGCATCTTTGGCGCTGGTTGAAATCATCCCGCAACGTCACTCCAATCAAATGCAAAACACCAGAGTATCTTTTTGGCAGAATCTTTACAGATCTTCCAGAGGATTATCTCTCGTGCGATCATACATCATCTACTAAGTTCCAAACAACTGAAACAACAACGTCTATGAAGTCTACGACTCCTGAACCTGAAATCATCTGGACTGTTGCACCCACTGCACATGATATGCAAAACAAGCATCACAATGGTGATCCGGCAAATTCCTCAACTGGAAACACAACCGGTACTGACGATACTCTGATCATTGGTATCGTAGGTGGCGTCGTAGCGTTTATAGCTATCGTCGTCATTATTATTTGCATATGCCGTATTAGGTGGAGCAATCAAGTCAATGAAGCTCGCATGGCAGCTATGACTTCCAGCATACACGAAGCTTCTGTTATCAGACCAGGCAGTACTTATTCAGGAAAAATGAACCAGGAACTTTATATGGGATCTTATAATGGATCGACTTTAGGTCATGGTACTGGTATCGCAGGATCACCTGTACCTACAACCCCAGTTCAGATGATGCCATTTGTACAACCTATGCATATGGTGCATCCTGTGCATGGTCCATCGTCTCAACAAATTTACGGGTATTATGATAATCCTCCTCTACCTATGTATATGACGTATTCTTCAGAAAATAAGTTCGATAGATAATCATGGTAGTCGTGGAAACGTACGTGCATATGTTTTAAAAGCTTAGTCATTTAGAGAAATGCACTTATTCATATTATTTTTTATGATGATTACGTGTACGTGGCATGTATTTTCCATATGACAAGATATGCAGGTAACAATTATTGAATGTATTTCCGGTGCTTATTTTTATCTGCTGTTTCAATACTTCTTGTATGTACCTAATGCAGCAATTACATCCACGTTCAGAGCTAAGCTAGAGTGAAAAAACATTTGTCATGTTTTTAAGCTTTACTACTTTATTTATCGGTTTCATACTATAAATTATTTTAATTAGTACGCGTTAAATATTCGCTACGTAATATAATTATTGTTCTTCTACCAAATCCGTGAGACATTATAAATAGATGTAATTGACCTGTGTCCGAGTTACAAACAGAAATGAATATTCATGCGTGTTGTCTTCGCTATATGTATGTATTGATATATGAAGATATTAGAGAATGGATTATAGATAATACGAATGTATTTTTATAAAGTATCTCTAAGAGCGAGTTTATACGTATATCATTTATGTTCACGCAGTAGTGTAATTTTATATTACAAATCTGCATATTGTACATATTCATATCAAATGTTTTATTTAATTTATATGCTAATATAATGTAATTATTCATAATAATAAATTATGCATAAGATTAAAAGTTATGCAATAGGCCATGATAAATTTTTTGATACGCGTGTAATCAGAAATTGCAAAACGAAAAAATCTTTGCTCATTTGGCTTGTCTCTTTTTCTTTTTGCTCCTTAGTGGCTTTATGCCCTCAATTGAACTTGTCTCCTTCAATTATATGAAAAATAAATCGCCGATTGATTTCCTAAATGTGATGAAGCTGTCCAACAGACGAACATTGTGGTTATAGTCAAACGCGATGAGAGACATTGTAAACCGGTCATAAGGTTCGTTACAGAATTAGTCCAGAAACCAAATATTTGTGTAGTTCTACAGGAGATGAAGTGAATCAAATGAAAGTTGTTAATTAAAGACATGCCAAAACTATACAAATATTTGTTAATAAATATTATTGCCCTATGTTTTTTATAATATACGCTAATTACTATTTAAACGTTACTTCTTTTATCACGGTTCGCTCTACGTCAGTTCCTACGCTTATGCGAAGCGTTGTCTAGCCATTTTCCAGTGCGTCCATTTTAGTACTTGATTTTCCCAATTCTGGCGTTACGTGTTTTACTGGAGGAGGTCGGTTGATGTGCAAAGTCGCTTGCATCTTTTGCAAACATATTTAATGCCTTATGACCCCCGAAGTTGGTCGTGTGCAGCATTGAGTTGCGGGCTGATTCGCATTTTTGGAAAATCGAGGTGTAATCATGTCTTCAGGTAAGTTTTATGTACTTTATATGAAACTCTGAAAAGCACTTGATCTTATTTCACGAATTTGTCACTCCTGATGCTGTCTGTTTGACGTTTACATACCTTTCTTAGCTCACATAACCAAACATCCTGTGAAACGAAGAAACCGCATGCTTCGATATTGAATTTTTTGTGTGTGTTTAATGTCGCAAGGCGTGGTTTCTCATGCTCACTGTTTTCATTTAGGTAAAAAGGGGAAGAAAAGTAAGGGAAAGACGTTAGCGTTAACGGACTTTTTGGCTGAAACCCCTGGTGGGATTCCAAGTGTGCCCCTGAAGGCCTCAAACTGGGCTGATGATGTTGAGGATGACTATGGTAAGACAAACTCATTTTCAATATCTTTATTTCTGTTGAAAGTATTCATATTAAGAGCATTCAAAGGTAGCTCTTGCAGTAATTAGTCTTCAATTTTTCTTTGTTTGACTCACAAGCATTAGTCATCTAAAAGCTTCTATTTAAATAAACTTTATATCATCGAATGTTCTCTTTGAAAAACTAAGCTCTTCTAATACTATATATATATATGTGTGGAAATTGCTTTTGTCAGGTGGAGGATATTCATCAAGAAGCAGTAAGGAGCCTGTTGTTCTACCAACTGCTCCAAGAGCTGCACGTGGTCCTGGTATCAATGAAGAAAATATTCCAACAAACCCCCCTTATGTAGCATACATCTCTAATTTACCCTATGATGTCGATGAAGAGGATCTTGCTGAATTTTTTGCTGATATGCAGGTTCGTTCCATCCACATATTACTTTGTCGAGCATTACCAGTAACTGAAATAATAGTGATATTTATATAATCTCATATTATCATTAAAATACATTAATACAATATTTCTGTAGGTATCCAATATGCGTCTCCCAAAAGATTCCAATAAACTTCGGGGCTATGGATATGTTGAATTTGATGATCGTCAAAGCTTAATAGATGCACTCTCCATGACAAATACTGTTAGTACAGCACACCTCTCAACTATAATTAGCAGAGCACTTCATTAATTCAATTTCTTACCCATTAGACTATCAAGACTAGACGCGTCCGCATCGAGGTCTCAAATAGCAGTAATGATGAGCGTCGTGGTGGGCGTATGGGTCGCGATAATCGTAGAGATAATTATGATGACCCTGATCGTACATCTGGAGATTGGCGAAGTGGGCCTCGCGAAGAGATTTCTTCTTCCGACGGTGATCGTTTCCGTAGTCGTGGTGGTTTTGAGAGTCGCGACAGAAGAGATGACCGAGAGAGTATGTAAAATTTTGATCAAATGAATAATTTTTCTAATTTTAAATGAAATATTTAGAAGCACTACATTTTATTTTTAGAGTCCGATTATGATAACAAACCAGGTGGTTGGCGGGAGGGTGGTGATAGAGGAGGCTCTGCATTTAGAGACAGGGGTGGTTTCCGTGACGAAGATAGAGAAAGGGACTGGCCCCGTTATGGTGACCGGGATGGCGATAGGGACAAAGACAGAGGAAGTAGTTTTGGACCACGTCGTAATTTTGGAGATTCCGATTGGGACAGAGATGGTCCACGTAGGCAAGCTCGACCATCAACTATGGATTCCACTCGTAAGTATATATATTTTTATGTTTATTAAATTCAAAGCTACATAGTGAATATTTCGATTTTTACAGAAGGGGAACCACGAACAAGACCCAAATTACAGCTGCAACCACGTACTAAGCCTGTGGAACCAATTCTTGTAAAAGACGAACCTACTGAAGCCGAAGCTGAAGCTGAATCAGCACCGTCATCTACATCTACATCTGAAAAAGCACCAGCACCGACACCAGTGCCAGCAGTAAACATATTCGGTGCAGCTAAACCGGTAGACACTACTGCCAGGGAGAGAGAAATTGAAGAACGTCTTGCTAAGACTTATGCAGAATCGAAATCCAAGGATGAAGGGTACGTGAGAAATATATGTACTACTACTAAATATTACTACATACTACTTAGGAGCAAAAGTTCCATTTTTTAAATTATGTTTCTCTTATAGGGATGCAGATAAACGCAGCACAAAGGAGGGTACCTGGGGACGACGTAATGGGGTAATTTTTAATTATAAGCTAATTTTTAATATTAATATTTATTCAATTTCGTATGCTTATCGTAATCGTTTGTCTCCTCAGGAGGGACGTGAGGATAGAGACCGAGGTCGGCCGACTTGGAGATCGGATGAAGACAGGGGACGACAAGCTGAACGATCTGGACCACGTCCAGCAACTTCAGCACGTTCTGGTAAGTACTCATGAAAACAGTCGTACAATTTAGCACTATCAATTCTATATTCTATTCTAATACTATAATATTTGGATTTCTTGACATAGGACAACGTGGAGATTCTAGAGGTCCACCAACTTCTCGAGGTGGTCCTGTACGAGCGGGTCAGAAATCAAGTGACTCCCGTGCGCCTCCTGAGAGGTATGTCAATATCTATTATAAGAATATTAATTGTCTTTAAATAAAGACTATAATAATGGTTGCATGGTAGGGAGAGAAGAGAGAAGGACCGCGATGATGATGTCAGTAGAATGCCCAAGGCTAAGGATGAACAAGCTCCGGTAAGTAAATATACATATATTTTGATACGACGACCGGAACGCATGGTGTTCTGAAAACTCGCTTTTTCTGGCAAATCTTAAAAAATTCTTTTCTTTTTATTCCAGAACTTCATAGCTTCCAACAAGTATTCCATACTCCCTGATGATGTGGACCCAGACAATATTGATGATTAGTCTCGCTCATTATAATTTATATCATCGATTAAATTGTGCCACATGTATCATGATTGGTATACATATGCATATTATTAATAATTTGGGTAACCTCCATCAAATACTTGGCCAATTGATTAATGAGCTGGGCTGCACCTGCCTAGTATCATCGCATTACTGGAGTTATTGTTGATTTGTATTTAATCTATTTTATTATTCCTTAATATAATTATTACCTACCAGTCTATTCTATCTTGTAAATCGATAATAACATTCGATATAACTGCATCGGCATAACGTCAAATCTGCTCATTTTTAAACATGCGATTATGTTGATCACGATATGTAAATCAATGGGCAATTGTTTTAGCAACACTTAGGAATTGGGACTTTATACTTTATACTTGAATACCTTATCGAATGTACAGTTGCTTTGAGGATATTGTACAATATATGACACGTATACATGTAATATAACAAAGCTGCTATAGAAGAAAAAAAATTGAAATGACAAATATACAGACACTTAAAGAAAAAAGGTATTTTACACTCGCGTGAATTTTTTTGCAATGCATTCTCTTTTTATATATAAATTCACTGCTTCGCTCAAGAAAATATGAGTGTAATTTAATACGGTATAAAAAAAAATTGCACAAAATAAATTATTAATCGGGTTTTAATTGTATATTTGTTTTATATAGCAATATCAGAGACTGTATTTCTTAAATTTTTGTAGTTACACGAGATAAGCACTTATATTACATATTTACATATTTTCTTGCTATCTGCCTTCCTTACCTTTTCGATGAGATAAACTATGTAACATTACTGCTGCTGCGTAGTCATTGCCAATTGACGCAATTGTTTCAATACTGTTTCTAAGAGTTTCTTCTTGTCTCGCTCGCTTTTCTTGAGCACCGAGAATACCGTCTTCTTGTCGGATTCCCTAAGCCTTAAACAGAATAAAATAAGTTGTACGGAATCGTGAGGAATGCACGATAATCAAGGACAATAAAATGGAGTACTTACTTCTCTAGTAATAATACGGCCATGTTCGGAGTGACAAGATTGTATTTGCTGGAGTCTTGACCATAGTCGTGAAAATAGGTGGGCCAATCCCAGCTCATAAATAAGTCGAGTAATTGTCTAAGTTGTGCGAAATACTGTAGCAATGTACCTTCCGGCAAGCCAAGTACAGGTTCGGATGCTGCGAATTCTGTGAAAGGCGTGAGAATAAAATTGCAATTCAAAACATAAGTAAAAAGAGAAACGTACGTTCACATTGTATCGTATCCAAGTTAACTTGTTGTAGGGCACCCATGGAGATCTGCTTCACATCATCACTTATTAATATTCCCAAAATGGCTTTTGCTATGTGGGAGCATGCTGATTTGCATGCGACCTGAGCAACTTCCTCCTGAAAGAAATACTTTGCAAATGACCACCGAGTTCAGGCTAGAATTTTAATGTAATTTATATATGCGACAACAGTAACGACTTACTGGAAGGTTGGTGAAGCATGTGAAGGTACTTTGCAAAAATGCTATAAGATCCGTAATAAAACCAGATGCGTGCCCTTGCGGTTCGGCCAAATTCCAATCGTAATTCTCCAATTCCAAAAATTCATCCAGTTTATGCTTTAGTTTGTCACAAATTTGCTTCTCTGCATCGTCTCGAGCTACTCTGAACATGGTCGACTGAACTCCTGCGCAACTCAGTTGACCTTCGTGTGGAGTTCTGAATAAGGAAAGAGTCTTTAAGTTTACAATATGCAGTCATTCAGAAATAAAATATGTTAATTAAGATAACTTAATGCTCACCCAGTAATGTTGGAAACAAATTCTTCCAAGTATTTGGTTGAATTCTCCAGATATCCAGTGTTTATTATAATTTGTACAACTTGCAAAAGTGCCAAGGAAGGCTTTCGGAATAAGGAGGATAAGCAACCGCTGAAGGTTCTCGTTAATAGTAAATTCGTTGACTTGCATATCATCTCGTCAATTTCCGTTTGCGTGAGATTCAGATCTTCTGAATATTTTAGACAAGCATAAATAAACTCCTTGACCTGCTGATATACTTTGGGGACCATAGCTGAGAAGGGAAACTTTTTGGGGAATTCGGCTCTCTGCCATCCCTCATCCTGATATGGAAATGAACCCAGGACATGATCGTATTCTGCTTGCGACGAAACCTGCAATTAAATAAGGGAAATTAGTCTGTTGCTCAATATAAGTAGCATGGTCGAAAACTTACCTGAATTGGTAAGAAACTATCCTCATCAAGAATATTACGAAAGACTTGAACCCAGTGTTGCATCAGGACTTCGTTATAGTGCACTCTAATCTCTTGGAGTAAATCCCAAAGTTGCCCCACGGAGAATCCATAATTCTAATAAGACAAAAAATATGACATCGGCAAGATACAATTTTAATACTTATTATTAATCTATTATGTGAAACTTATAACTTACTCTTAAAGTAGTGTTGAACAGCATAATGAGATTTTTTATTTTTAAAATAAGTGTAGCGTCTGTACAATACGCCTAAAATAAATAACAGAGCAAAGATCAGGCAAAATTAAAAACAACTAAAGTATCCTTATTGTAGTACATTAATGATTTTAATTATTGAATTTACCGAATGAGAGCGTAAGGCGTTTACTATTTTGGATAAAGCCATGGACCAAAGCTCTTCTAAATAAGAACGGGTAGCTAATCCATTACCAGTATTAAGAATATGATCCTCAACGACAAAGAAACCCAAAATACCATGGATATATGATTGGTACTCAGTTATACTTTCATGCTGTAATGAAAAATTAATTAAGAGTTATAAGTTTTTGATCTTAACTATTGAAAGATATACCATGTTGATGGGAGGCTGTAAGACTAATCTGGCTTGCTGCTTTCTTTGTTGTCTATAATAAGCTTTGAAAGTATCGCCTTCACGAAGTACAGTGTAAATATGCATGCAACGGTACACTGGACTAAAATCCATTAGATCTTGGGCGCTCAGTTCTTCCTCAGCTTCTCCTGTTAAAGAATTGGTCTGAGGGCTTCGTTTTTTGCGACCAATTATTTCAGCTTCGCTTACAAGTTGTTCAGCAGTCTATAATATTGCAATCTTATGTAGTTCGATAATGAAAGAAATTTTGATACGTAACACTTTCGATACATACGTGTCTCATAGCGACTTCACCAATTTTAGGTGAATACTTTCTGATATTTTCCAAAAAATCTCTTAAATCTGTCATTGATGCGTCTTTAATGTTTTCACGTAATCTAGAAAAATAAGGGTTACAAAATGAAAACATCGTATGACACTAGAGTTAACGTACAGTGGAATTTGCTGTGTGATCTGCGAAGAAAATCTGTAATTGGTAACTTTTGGTAGATCATGATGCTCCAATTGTTCTAATGTTTTTAGTGCTGGATAGTAGCGTTTATCTTTCAGTTGTCTCTGTAGCTTTGCATAAGCTGCCAATACAGGAAGGCACATTGTTAAACTGTCTACAGCAGCAGCCATGTTGCTCTCTACTTTTCGTGCCTTTACTAGCTCTTCTCCTTTTTCTATAACACTTGCTGAGGTTGCACTTATACGCTTATCCAGCTCCAATATTACAGTCTGAAAAATGATAAGAAATACATATAATTGTATAAAAGTAGGATAAACAGGGAAATGCTTTGAAAAATTTACAAGAAATGAAACTAACATTTAATTGTTGAGCTTGCGTTCGAACTTGGAGTAGTTCTCGAATAGAATCAATGAATCCTTGATAATGATGATTACACATACGCTCTATATCCTTGTCATGAGTCTTCACTCTTTCATCCAACTTTTCCATAAACTTCTGATGTTCATGTCCATCGTAAATTGCTCTGTAACAACGTAAAACATTTTTAAATAAAAATGTCTACCGATGTACAACTTTTTATTGTTATCTACTATGCGATTGTCAGGCAATATGTATTTGAATATTTAATGAGAGATAGTACCTGATAACAAGACCTACACTACTTGTATCAGTGGATTCTATCTCAAATAACAAATGTTCATGCTTCGGAGCAGCATTCGGTAAGACATTTTGAATCTGTGACAATGACAGTCTGGACATGTTGCAATTTTGTTATTAGTATAAAATATTATCCAGATTTATGTTGTCATATACATTCACCCCTTTTCATCCCTTCTAGTGCGCATATGCCGCTTGTACAGGTGCATCTGCGTACACGGACAGGGTGGTTCTCGAAACCGCGGATTTTGATAAGGTTGTCTATCCTTGAGTTAACGTTACACGAATTAACGAACCTGAACGTGGGTCCTAGATAATCATCGATGCCTTCAATCTCTTGTATAAGTATATCGTATTGCTGCATCTTGTAAAAAATGTACTGGTACGAAAACCTATTTGCGACTTCTAAATGTTTTGACAGACTACACGGGCAGTGTCATCTACATCACTGACATCATTTTGTGTATTCATATGACGTACCATGCATGTGACGTTCGTCACACATGATAAGAAAAATTCAAATAAAGAAATGATTATAATTACACTTTAAAATAGAAAATAAACAGAAACAACATAATTTATATATTGCACATTTTTATAACAGCTAATATTTGCGTAATATAGAAAAATTATATTTATAGGTGTTACATATTCTAATAGGATATTCAACTAATTGTTCCTCTATTTACAATTATACTTATTTTTTATGTCGCCTTCATGCGAACCGGTCGTAAACCAATTACGAGACAGTTTGTGAGGTGTTTAGGAAAGCAACGATTTTGCCGGGCTTTTCACTCCGTCTGCGCTGTCTGCCATCGTAGAAACCAAGGAACGAAGAACCGTTTACAGTGATTGCTGCAGCTTTAACTCTGAGAGTAAAGGCAAAATCAATATCCTGGGCTGAATTGAATGCTACAAAATGCCGAAAGTAAATACATTGTTCAATTATTTCACCTCTCCAAAAGGTGTCAAGCCTACAAATGGAAAAACGCCGGCGAACAAAGAAAAGGCTTCCACTCCAAAGAGAGAACAAAAGGACAAAGGTAAACTGCGGTTTTGCTAATGAAACAAAACATGCTGATTGTTTGCTGTGATTAGTTATTTTAGTCCGGCACATTTATTATGCATAGATTCAATATAATAAACCAAGTATAATGAATGTCATATTGTTTTGCTTTATACGTTTTTTTTGTTCTGCTTATAAGCACAAGTTACTGATTCTATTGTAATAACTCTCTGTTGTAGCTCAAAAAAAAATTAAAGGTAAAGAAAACTATAGCAATCAAGATAGGAAGAGATCATTGAAAGACGATGATGATGATGTTGATGATGACGACGAGCATGGTGATGAGGTATTTGCAGCACCAACGCCAAAAAAGAGGAGACTTATTATCCCTGATGAAAGTGATGGGTCGGGAGACGATTTTGTACCTGGTTTGTATACTGATTATGTAAAACTATGGATCCTTTGTGTCACACTTTGTTTTACATAATCTGCATTGTTATGAATATTATCCTAGCTCCTGGAGAAACTTCCATTGAATCTGAGTCTGTATCTGAGGGTGTTTCTGAAAGTGAACTAGAAACAGAAAGCGAAGAGGAAACTCCAAAGGTACTTGTATTCTTTATAAGGAAAAACTAATAAATAAATATACGCATAGTCATCAAAATATGTATTTGATATTTTAGAAAAAAGCAAAGAGATCGACTACTACCACAAAAAAAAACCAGAAAGCCAATACAAAAAACCAAAAAACAGTATGTATATATGAAAGATATGCTTCACAGTACATATTAACAAATAAAGAAATTCATTTTATTAGGGAAAGGAAGGGTCTAAGCCTTCTATTGCTCCATCACAAAATCAAGGAGCAAGTGCAGGAGTACACATTATAGAGTCATGGCCTCATCTGAAGTATGATTTTTTGCAGCCAAACAAAATACGCGACATAAACAGGAAACTTTTGACAGATCCCAACTATGACCCCAAAACTGTTTATGTTCCTGAAGACTTCAAAAACAGTCAAACACCTGTATGATTGATTTAATATACTTTTACAGTGTTAAATCTTAAAAATCAAATAATTTTTCACTTCTAATTTTATTATAGGCAATGAGGCAATGGTGGGAATTAAAGAGTAAACATTTTGATTGTGTACTCTTCTTCAAAGTGGGGAAATTCTATGAATTGTATCACATGGATGCCGTTACCGGTGTTAACGAACTTAGTCTTTCGTACATGCGTGTAAGTAGCATCTAAAGAATTCGTAATGTTTTAACAGAAGATCGATCTGTTACATAAAAAAAAAATGATGGTAATGTTCCAGGGAGAATTTGCACACTCTGGTTTTCCCGAAATAGCTTACGGCCGTTTCTCAGCGAGTTTAATTGAGAGAGGATATAAAGTAGCAAGAGTGGAGCAAACCGAAAATCCTGATATGATGAGTCGACGTTGCTCTAAAAGTATGAGTTTCCTTAAAAACTAAATATTAATCTAAATCTTATGAATTTAAAATTTTCTAACTAATGCATTATTTTTACAGTGACTAAACCCACAAAATTCGATAAAGTAGTAAAGAGAGAAATATGCCAAATAAGTACAAGAGGTACTAGAGTTTATACACCGCAGGATGCTGAGGCATCCACTCCCAATTCCAATTATTTATTATCACTGGTAGAAAAACGGCAGTCTACATCCACAACGGTATCATTCGGAGTATGCTTTCTTGATACCACCATTGGAGACTTCCATTTGGGACAATTTGAGGATGATCGTTATAATTCTAGATTGCTAACTCTACTCGCACACCATCCACCAGCTCATGTTAGTTCGTGATCCTCGTTTATACATAATTGTAATATAGCTTCTTTAAAAGTGACGTAACATTGAAACTATTATTTCAGGTTATTTATGAACAAGGTAATTTATCAAAAGAAACTCTGAGCTTAATAAGCAGATTATTATCTACAGCCATAAAAGAACCTTTGCTCCGTGAGTCACAATTCTGGTCAGCAGGAACTACATTAAAGGTAAGAACGTGAGGTTTTCTTCCGATTTTATATTATCTGACACATTTTATTTAATTTATTTCCTTCCAGAATCTTCACGAAGGAGACTATTTTAAACGTGAATCAGCCTCAAATTTTACCTGGCCCGAAGGTCTACAGCCATACTTGAACGAGGGTAAATATATTAAATGAATTAAATGCTACAGTACTCTTCTACTAATATGCTTTGTTCGAATAGGAGATAGCTTAGGATTAACTCCAGCAGAAGATAAAGAACTAGCAGTATCCGCACTTGGCGGATGTATGTACTTACTGAAAAATTATCTACTTGATCAGCAATTATTAGCGCAGGGACGCTTCCAGACGTATATACCACCTGATTTCAACACTGTTGATTCTAATGCCAAAGCAAAATTGGCCAATAATATGGTACTGGATGCCATTACGATAAATAATTTAAAAATCTTAGGGAACGAGGGCTCTCTCATTACTACTGTAGATCGCTGCTGCACCCCGTTTGGTAAGAGGTGAGTTGTAGAAAACATGAAATAATTCCAGGTTACAGAACAAGAACATACCGTTTCCATGAATCTAGTTGTAAGGGAATGATTACTCCGTAGATTGCTACGAGAATGGATATGCAGGCCGTCTTGTCGTAAATCTGTAATAATACAACGTCAGGAAGCTATAACTGAATTAATGGAAAAGGTAGATGTTGTACAAAGTGCTCGAGCTATGCTGGCTTCTCTTCCAGATCTCGAAAGATTGCTTAGCAAGTGAGTAGAGACGTCAATTATCATTGAAAGTTTAACTACTAGAGTTGTACCACTTTTTATGTTATTTATTATAATCTATCTTAATCATCGGTAGAATACACGCGGAAGGTAATGCTGCTAAAATGAAAAATCATCCAGACGGAAGAGCCATTATGTTTGAAGGTAAAACGTACTCAAAGAGAAAGATATTGGATTTTACGACTACACTGGATGGATTTGAAAAAGTTTTGGACATTATTGCTTTGTTCAATGGTAGTATTGTTTAACATCTGTTTTACTTATACATTTTATGGTGTTTTAAGAACATTGATTTTCAGACTTTACTAGCTCACTCATTTGTCAGTCTACCAAAATAGAACCGGATGGGGACTTTCCGAATTTGCAAGACACATTGGATCATTTCAAGGTCTTTAATAAAATTATTAGGGTTTAATGTATCGTCTCACAACTATAATTGTATCAGTATTAATACTTTAAATTGTGTAGACTGCATTTGATCACGAGGAAGCCAAAAAGGAAGGGTGTATCGTACCTAAAAAAGGTGTGGATACCGAATATGATTCTGTCTTAGAAGAATTAGGTGCTGTAAAGAAAGATCTAGATGAATATTTGAAGAAGCAAAGAGATCACTTTGGTGTTAAAATATCATTCTATGGCACTGACAGAAAACGTTATCAAATTGAGATTCCTGATAGTCAAGTGAAGAAGATCGGTCCTGGATATGAATTACAGTCACAACGTAAAGGCTTTAAACGCTATTACACAGCAGAAGCAAGGGTCTGCTTCCTTCATTACTTTCCTAAAAATATTATATATCATTGCAAACATAACTGATTACATTAATTACAGGAACTTCTATCAAGGCAAACCAATGCAGAAGAGCACAGAGACAAAGTTCTGAAAGATCTAAACAGAAGGATTTTTGCAAAATTCAGTGAAAAATATGAAATGTGGAATACGGCAGTTTACAAATTGGCCATTATGGACGTTCTCATCTCATTGTCTGAATATTCTCAGAGTGGTGATATGTGTATTCCAGAGATTCACGATAAAACAGAAGATGGAAAGGTAAGAAATATAAAATAAAATTAGAACCGGCTAATGCACTTCTGTAAAATACAATCATCATATTCAATTGTTACCAGAATTTTATTGAGATAAGAGATGGTCGTCATCCATGTCTTTCTTCCGACAACTTCATACCCAATGACACTTTATTAGCATGCGAGGGATCTGCTTCTCTTGTAATACTAACTGGACCAAACATGGGAGGAAAGTCGACACTGATGCGTCAACTCGGTTTGCTCACAATAATGGCACAGATAGTAATTATCCACTTTTTGCAATAACATTTTCAATTACTTAATCTCTTAACCGGTTTCCTCCTTATCGTTATCTTAAGGGCTGCCATGTACCAGCGACTTCCTGTAAATTGTCACTGGTCGATCGTATCTTCACAAGACTCGGCGCCAACGACGACATCATGGCTGGACAGAGTACCTTCCTGGTGGAACTCAGTGAAACAGCAGCTATACTACAACACAGCACACCGCATTCTTTGGTACTGCTAGATGAATTAGGTCAGTTGAAACGTGATACTATCGTTAATTACTTGCTGGCAACTTCACAATGAGTGCTGTCTGATTTACTGACAATCGCAATTCATTATCTCAGGTCGTGGAACATCCACATACGACGGTACAGCCATAGCAGCAGCCGTTGTTTCTGCTTTGGTCAAAATGCAATGTCGCACCCTCTTCTCAACACATTATCACTCATTGGTCGAAGATTACAAGACCAATGATAACGTGACATTGGCACATATGGTAAGACTACATCCTGTGTATTCTTTTCTTTGTTTAATGCTGATGCCATAAATCATTATCAATATCTTTGCTACTATCATATTTTTATCTCTGTGCAGGGTTGTATGGTGGAGAAGGAAGAAGAAGAGGAAGTGTCACAGGAGACAGTAACATTCCTATACAAATTAAGTGAAGGAGCTTGTCCAAAATCTTATGGCTTTAATGCTGCAAGACTTGCTGGAATACCTCAAAGTATTACTAAGAGAGCCCATGACATAGCGAGTCGACTGGAACGTGAAACTAATCACAAGCATATTTTTGCAGCACTTTGTAAAGAAAATGAAACTCCTGTCAAGAGTCTCATTTCTGCTTTTTGAATAAGTATACAGCTCGTCATGTTTCATCGACTCTCTTGTTATTTAAATTAATTTCTGCCAAATGAATTTTGTCTTTTTTTTTTAGTAACATAAATATTAATTCTACTTGCATTGTTTGTATCCAACGAATTGTAATGATTCAATATATTGTTTATTTAATATCTTTCAACTAGAATTTTGTTTTTGTATTAACCACAGAGAAAATACCTCAGATTGAAAGAGCAGTTCTGAGAGGAAAGGATATCTGTTGAAAATAAATATTGGTAATGAATGATAAATATATATTGTTATTTTGTTGTGTTGTTTACAAAATGTTTATTAATCAATGCCAGAGTACAAAAAGGGTATTCACGGGAAATGCGATACATCACAAACCATGTAAATTTGCAGTTTAACTCACACCAAAACGAGGAAACATACTTTGTGGAATAAAAGGAAAAACAAATATATACGTATACATAATATGTAAAAAGAGGTTTCTCGCCGATAAAATAAATACATTGAATTTCCGGGTGTGTCGTACGGTGACAAAGCGAATTAAAGAAACTAAATGCGACTGGATAAAAGTTTACATTAATCAAATACGTTCGACACTAGACTTCCTCATTAATTGGGATGAACATCGATAAATAATTGAATAGCTATCAATAGAATAATCGAATGCGTTGGGTTACCGTATTAATTATTATACGTAATTAATGCATCGAAATCTCATATCAGCCGAAAATAGACACAATCATTATTCTACTCCTTGACAGGTAGGCTAATATAGTAGGCAGTAGAGCAAGTACTCGCCGAATTATAAATGCGAAATGTGAAAAGGCACGGAATTAAGAAAGCACTTTATTTGAAGTGAATACAGTGTACTTTTATTAATATGTTCCTTTTTCTTTTTAATTATTCTCGAGAAACAACTATCTAATGTACAATTTCGGTACGCCGAAATCGATTATCGTCCGCTAGCTTAATCGCTAATTATAATCTCATGCGGACCGTCACCAATTGTAAAGGGAAGGCAGGAGGTGGGACGGGGAGAGGGGGGGGGGAGAGTTAGTCTTTAATTTAAAGGAATTTCAGGAGATCCGATGACTCAGGACTTTTTCGATTTAAAGACATCTGCAGTCGATTAATCACTAATCAATTGGACAGGCTCAAACTTTACCGCACTTTATACGATGCTGCTAACGCTTTTAATATTTGTCTCCGCTAAAGTCGAAAACAATTCGACGCTAATGAAATTTTTCTAGTTTCTTTCTTTTTTCATTCTCTTTCTCAAATCGTATAACTTCAGTCATTGTGGGTTTCGTTTGCTTTTAGAGTCAAATTCCTTTCCGCTATTCTATCCTTTCGCCAACACTTTTTAAATATTTTTTTCTCATAAGATAATAATCTTGTCCTCGTCTCATGCGTCTTTCGGAATCTCAAAAAGTAACGACAGGCCAAGTTGTATTTTGAAGCGAGGAATTTTTAAAAATGGTTTTTGCTTTTTTTGATGTTACGAGTCAAGTCATTTTATCCGGCCTTTACCACAGCCCAGAGGAATATCCACCAGGTGGTACGCGATTACGTCCTTGCATCCTTCCACCTCCAGCACCCGGCGATGTCTCGTTTGATGATTTTTCCACGCCGTTCGTATTCGCATTCGCGTTAGCGTGTCCATTTTGCACTGAAGTGCCGTTGTTCTGCGAGTCCGGTGAATATCCAGTTCCAGTTACCGGGTTACCATCTAGAGAAAGATAACGCGATAGACTTTTACTCGTGAATCAGAAACATCAGTGCACACTTTTTAGGAGAGAAGGCCATAATTTATTCAGAATCATTAATTGCCAGTGTCCCTTTGAATTGACGTGCCTGGGGGGCTGCCTTTACTCGTGAAGTTATGGCTTAATTTTTGTTCTTATATAAAAAGTTACAAAATTCTCCTTAAAAAAAGTAACTCGTGAACTATATGCAATTTCTGGCGATTTAATTATTACAAAAATATAAATATTCCCCTTTCAGAGGTAACTCTCTCTTTCATGAGATTGCCCGGGCATGCACTAAATTCGAGCACGACTATTGTTCCCCAAGTATCATCCATGCTCCTTCTATAGTGAAGATTTCCAATTGAAGCAGTTTCTAAAGAGTCACTTATTTCATTCCCTTTTTGTGGCACCAGATTGGGAATGACTTTTGACATAGAACATTAGGATCTTACCATCTGGAAATTTGAACTGTGGAATCATCATTAAGGTGAATTCATGTGCATTGGTAGAAATAGATTTTTTGACAGTTGGCACGTTGAGACTACAACTAATTGAGTACTGAGCTTGTCAAATCGTTTGTTTAGCACACGATACCCGGCCAGGAGACATTCGTATTACAATATAGAAATAGAAGAAGAAATTGTGGAATAAACTACACAAGACTAAATATATATTTAATATATGCTAATTAAAAAAAAAACTTACCCTTCTAATCTAGAGTGATCAACACTTACTGCAAAGAGTTTGCCAAATTTCATTTAAAAAAATGCACACACTGAATATCATTGAGAAGATGATTAATCGACTCCTAAGAAATTTGAACAGGAAAAAAAATCACGAAATTCGGCATAACCCTTGTTCCTTGAAAACGGTGCACTGCAAGATCCATGCAGAGACCATACGAGCTTGATCTCAAGTCTGTATTAAGAGCTACGAGACAGTTGGATCATTAATTTAATTAAAATAAATCATTCCCAATGATCCATCTGTCTAATTGTAAACTATAATTGGAATTGCTGGAGATTGACCCGTCGATGACTGTTCTCTTTTTCTTGAAAACCATAGAGCGCATCATTAATTATATTGACTGTCATCGAAAGATCATCCATAGTAATCCAGTAAATTAAAAGATAAAACATATCCATAGGATAGGATGTAATTAAGTGTTTCATTCTAGGATCTATGAGGGAGTAGAAAACTAGAGTAGAAGGAGGAGTAACGTACCATAATTATATATAGAAATAGATTATATAAATTTCAAATGCCTAGGAAAAACGTTACCTCTACATTTTCGTGCGCTGCGCCTGACTGGCGTCACGTCAACTCCATCTCCGGTGACCGGGTTACGTGGCATGCAGGATGATCCTCCTGCAGGAACCACAGGACAGGACGATCCGCCACATACCCAATAAAGCCAAACAAATTCACCCATGCACCACGACACACCATTGCGAAACCACCACAATTCGCCCCAATCACATGTTAAGAGTGTGTAACAATTAATTGTATGAACGAGTCAAACATATGATAGTAATTAACCAATCGCTTAATGAATTTACATATAGTATTGAATAAGAAGAAAAAAAAAGAAAATTCAAGTTGGACTCGTTCACGTGTAAGAATTAATAAGAAGTAAAACGGCAAGAAACATGTCAATGGTCAAATGATAATAATGAGTTTTGATTCGATGAATGATAATAAATGTGCAACTTTAAGATACATGTATCCGTAAAAAACAGAAATAGAATTTGACTGTAAAAAAAAATTTTTTAACTCTTGCGTGACAACGTGAGTCACTTTCTGTTAATGTATCTTATTCGTACCAATTTTAATTTCGTTGAAAGTATGTTTATGGCTGTCGACCATATTGATTTTGGTTTGCGAATGAAGTCAAAAGTGACAGAGAAGAGGGCGGTCGGAGGCTCGTGGATGATAAGCAAAAAATTAAAGGAAAAGTATATATACAAAATCTAAATAGACGCACGTGTAGTGAACTACAAGAAAAAGTGAAAACTGTGAAACGAATTGTTAAGCAGAAAAGTTCCGCAAAGTAAGTATTGATTAACGTAGTAACAACTGTGATAACGATGGTATGACTAACTCAAAATATGTGTTTCCAAATTCGTGAAAGAGGCCCCTCTACGGTTTGCAAAGGTTCAAATAATACGTAAGTTCTAGTCGCGACTGAATGATGAATAATGATCTTTATGCTCCCCGGCATAAAGTCGAGTCAATCAATAGTCTATACAATGTAGTGTGTAGAGAGTGTCGTGTCATCTACTTGTATGTCTCGTAACACACTTACGAAATCGTTTGTTTCTCCTAAAAGCTGCTTGCGAACAATTCAATTAAGACGATGTACATTGAATGACAATTTTCTAATTGGCCTGATACATGAAAAATGTCCTACTGTCCTCCAATAATAATTTATCGATAATAATACAGAGAACCAAAATCAAGTCAATTTCATTGCTCCTTAAATTCCTCCGGTACAAAACTCCTAAATGCCATTTACGGTACAGTAACCGCCACAAGTATACGTCATAGTTCTCTGATTTTGTTCTTAGACTATTTTTTTCTTTCTATCTAACGGAGGCCTTTTTATTATACACATATTTCAAGATAGCGGTACGACCAATCGGTATGTTACCTGTATTATCGATGAAATTAGCGTTGATGCCGTTGCTAGGGGCATTCCCGTTGTGACGAGTGCCGTTGGAGTCGATGCTCTTAGCTGGAGAAGAAATGGCCGAACTCTCTCCGCAGAGTGAGATATTGCTGCGCATGTGATTTTTCGAGTTTGGGGTAGGTGGAGCATCGGGAGGACCAAACAGACGTTTGTATGAATCATTACCAGGCTTGTTGCCACGAGGGGTATCGGAGCAGTTGTTGCTCCCGCTATTGTTCTCGCCAAAAATCGTCGATCCCAGCTGGGACTGATTGTGATTCTTCACCCGGCGAGGACTCGTTTCCTCGGGAGCAGCGCCGAAAATATCGCTGCTTCCACCACCAGGGGGTTTCAATACCCTGAAACAAGCGAGAGAGAGACAAAGGAATTATTACCCAGGAAGGCGTGCGACGAGTTAGTACATAGAGCGAAAAGTTTAATAAACCAGGTTTGGGGTTTAGAGAAAAAATTGCGAAATTGTCGTGGCTCCTTTTGTACGCGAGAACAATAGACAATGGTCCAGAGTGACACGCGTTGTCGCGTGTGTTTCCGCGTGCGTTTCTTGCGCGCACGAACACGTTGTAAAGGAGGCGTGTTAGCGCGTGCCAATATTCGCTCGAATGCATTCTACCGGTTATTGCGATAATTAGTCAAAAGCATGGCATCCATACCTTCTCCGTTTTTCCAAGTTCCCATAACTTTTCTCTATAGCTCATTTGCATTCACTCCTTGCAATTACCGCGGTGCAACCCTCGGTGCGTAAGATACACGCGTCTATACCCTATTACATAGACCCTTTGAATTACCACGTAAAAATGCAACCCTCCGTGTCTTTTTTTAAAACTTCTTTCGCGACGATGAACGAAGCGTCAATTTAAACTTGAGACTCGATATCTCATAAGCACTAGCAGTACAATATAAATATCAAGGATAATCAATCGATCGTGGGATGTTAAGAATCCTGACGGAATAATAAAAGACACAGGATGGGTGTGCCCGGGAAGTAATCGTCGATTTAGCAACGTAACTAAGAGCAATTCCTGAGGTCGCTATCGAATTGTTTTGCTGTCCAGGTAACAGATTATAGGCGCTATGACGCATATGCGATCACTACAATATAAATAAATTTTATATACACGGCATTGTCGTTACATAATATAAAAGTCCTGTCGCATATTGCACTGTACATATGCAATCTCTATCTATCGATTCTGTCTTCTTGAAACGGCCCAGATAAGTTGCCTAGGACCAAGAGACTTCACGATGTATGCATAGAGCCAAAATGGAGCATGAAAATAGGTCGAATAGACCGCAAAGCGCACGAGTTACGAAGTAGATAAGATTTTTCTTCGTATTGAATAAATTAATGCAACCGACATGGAGAGTGACACAGACCGGAACGATATTTCGATATTCGGATGAAAAAAAAGTTCGTACCATCTCGGTCGCGTCGCCACGACGTCCCCGACGTACCTCTCGACCGATAACGGGAGCATCACGAAAATAAATGTTGATTAGAAGGAAGGATTCATCTTCACGAAAGCGACATAGTCGTCACGCTACATCGATCTTTAAATTATTAAAGGATCTTTGCGACGTTACCGTGCCAGGAGAACGAATTGTCTACATTCCGTAGATAGCATACTGACGTATACCTATATCTACATGGCAAGGAAAATATGGTTGTTCATCGATAAAAAAAAATATCCCATCGCAACGGTCGTGCTTAACAACTGCAGGCAAGTAGTTGATTGCAACAGGCTAGATCGATGGTAGACAAAAAAAAATGTGTGTTTTAAGGATACGACATATCGACAGTAAATCGACAGAGGAATATTTTTCACCGTGAAAAATACCAGTTACAAAGAGGAAATTGTTATTACGCCATTATTCCATCGCGTGCAGCGTAATTATAAATTACCACTGTACACGACTGCATAAAAGCGATGCGATTCATAGAGCTGTGGGAGCCGCTACGTGAATATTTAAATAAGTTTCCGTGACACAGAATTTCCACGTGCCGATGCGTGCTGCACGGTGCGTCTGCGGCAGGAGTGGTTTGAGGCTTCGCCGAGGCGTGAACGACAAAAAAAGCAAGAAGAATATTACCGAGTTACATCCGGATTCAAAAAAATAAATAATCCCAGCTACGAGTGCTTCGGTTATGATGTAATTTTTTTCTGCAATTACAGTCATCAACCTCATCACGTTTAACTCCGAGATATTCGTGAGCTTAATAGCCGTTGCCGGGTGCAATGCAAAACGTAAATACTCGGTGCGAGCTATTCGACTGGTCGCGTCTAGCGTAATCGGACGTAGCAATTACGGCTGTCAGTCGGTAGCTTGTAAACCGGCACGTGTGAAGCTACTAAGCGGGCACGAGACATTGCGATGCGATTGAACGTGAAGGTGGTACCCGCAATTGCGTTAAAGTCGACAGTGGGAAGAGTTGCGGAATTGAATTATAATACGTGCTAGAAGACGGGTGACTAAGCAATGGAAAATAAATATATAAATGAATTATCAATGACTTTTGTATAGGTCGTAACAATTTGTTGTGGATATCCCCTTCAAGGATCAGCGACTCGATTGAACGGCTAATGACGGCACGGAATAGGCGAATAAGTGCATCGCTGGACTTATGGCTAATGGTATATTGTATATCTGAATGAGCAACCTTATAAAGGAAGTAGTTTACCGGCTGCATTGACTTTAAGCACGTTTATAAGGAGCGCCGAGACGTTTAAGTCGTAGGAATGATCGATGTACGGGAATTCATGGGGAATTTGCTTGGATTGGCCAATCAAGTGTAACTATACCGATCAATCTTATGGAGGACCCTCTCGAGACTCATTAGATTCCGTAAAGCCGCTGATTAATGGGACTTTTATCGGTACCATTTGTGCAACAGATAGGAGTCAATTGAATTAAACAATTCGGTAAATTAAACGATGCCTATTGCATCCCACCCACTTTTACAGCACACATATCTATAGTGAAACGAGTGTAGACTGTAGACGGAGTAGTAAACAAATTTATTGTTCAAGGAATTCTAAGGTTAGCTCGTTCCAGTCTATCGATCACGGCACGAGCTACCCCTATTACCTATTCTAGTGCACCTATGAGCAAGGGGTGCAATACCCAGTAACCGTATACTGACTTCTGTGAGGATTATACCTAGAATCAATGACCCGTGCACGACTTCTGTAAAACTAAAGGTGCATTCAGAACGAGAGACACTAACGTACGGTAAAAAAAAGAATCCCTTTAAAAAATTTGCATTATCATTGCATTCTAAGGGTAGGACGATCGATTTCGAAATTGATAAATTGCATTTGAAAGGACCGATGGAATGAGAGTTAATATCGTTGGGGGGCTTCGTTGTGAACGCGTTAACTGGGAAATCCGACTTTCTGGGGAAGCCCTACTTTCATCAGCCCCAGGATGAAGCCCCGTATTCAACCCCCAAGCGTCGCGACGCGATTCTCATTCGCATTTGCGAGGGGTGAATAACCTATGGAGTTTACCCCGTCACCGATCTAGCTAGCTGGTATATATGTATAACGTTGAGGAACTGAGACAACCCCCCACAGTACTTTAACCCCTAGTAATATCCAGTATTCTTCGCTCCCTCTGGTAATGAC
This sequence comes from Trachelus iudaicus, assembly GCA_030142595.1. Lineage (NCBI taxonomy): Eukaryota > Metazoa > Arthropoda > Insecta > Hymenoptera > Cephidae > Trachelus > Trachelus iudaicus. Next base: position 3,353,949 of record JARQTH010000353.1, on the reverse strand, counting down.
AACAGCCCTGAAACTTAACCCTCTACCACCTCGATGAGGCGTCATTAAAGTAATGCGATATTTGACTAGTGGAAAAATGCGAGTCAGTCTAGACTTCGTATAGATAGAATTGATTCTTTTACGTAAACATATTTGCCAGTATCGCGCAATGGGCGCACATAACCTATAAGATCGATAGCCTTTAACGTTCAACAAGAGTACACGTGGTCACAATGAGGATCTTCTTCAATAGCTAATTGAACATTAATTAAATCGTCCTCTAATCGTACCACTCATTCGATCTACGCTGCCATTAATCGCGTACATTTTTGGCTCGCCAGACTTTTCCTTAACGATAATTATCAATTAAGTATTAACCTCCTTAATGAAACCTTCCCTAACAAGGTTAACGAGGGAGTGTACCCTTTTAAGCTGTGCGTGGGTTACTCGTTTTTTTTATCTTTAATCTCTTTCATTCATCCTTGGAAGAAAATACATTTTCGAACGGTGACGGAAATTCGCAGAGCTGCCAAAGAAGAGTCAGGAGACACGAGAAAGATGGCGTGAAGCGAAGAAAGAAAGAGGCGAGTGTTAAGGCAGTCAAAAAGGAAGCGTCGAACTATCAAGGAGATACGTGTGACTTGGAAAAGGAATGCAAAGAGCGTCTTCTCTTTGAGGGGAAGAAGCGTGTTACGTGCTATGTAAAAGTCGGCTTATTTATCGGCTGGAACAAAGAGCCCAGTGTGATAGCAACCATAGAGAAAGCACTGTCGAAGAGCGAGGAGGTTCGATCGTTCGCGAGCAGAGCACGATAATTTATCCTTCAACTCGATAAACATCGAATCGATCGATCCCCTCGATCTGCCAAGATCGATCCAGCCGTTAGCGTGATGGGGAACTAGTGTTATTCACGCGCGCACGAGAATGTACTAGAAGAATTTCATGGCCCGTAACGGGCTGGCAGACTCGTTAGGTTAGGTTTCTCAGTGTCCTGAGATAGGATAAATATTGACGAGTCGACGGCTAAACTGGTATGTACGATCATCGTCCTGACGCGAATTCAGTTAAGCCGGACGTTGTCTGATCAATCGTTAAATCGGAGAATCATTGAGAAACGATGATCGAGCACCTGTACAAGGATAGGAGTTACCGGGAACTTTGACAAAACACAGCCGTGTAGACTATGCAGTTCCGTCCGAGTCATAGTCACGCTTTCTAAGCCCAGCTGGCTCTCTGTGTCCGCAGTTCTTCTTTCTTGCTGCTCTTCTTCGTGTTTCTTTCCTTTTTTTTCAACTATCTGTTTTTACTAGACAAGTCCGGCTGCAAGGATGGATACGAGGTCGTAGTCGGACGATGGTTTTCCGCTTTGGGATTCTTTTACTGGAGAAGGGGATCTAAATCTGGATCTATATATATATACATACATACACACAATGGAGAAGCGATAAGAAATAATTCTATGGTTATACTGTCTGTATGTATTTATGTGAAAAAAAAAAACAAGAAAAATCGAAATACTGAGAGAAAAGAAAATGGCAAAATTTCAACAGACTCGTCACGGTTTAATGAAAAGGTGGAATCGACTAGAATGACCTGAATGAACTCGAGAACGGGGAAACCTTGAATATATGCTCATTCACCCTGTAAATTTAACCTCCTTTCTGCAAGCATGCAACCGGACAGATTTAAAGAGTTTATATTCCCGCTTCGTTACGCTTCTTGGACGCTGCTGAATAATTTTAACGAATATTTAGTCTACCGTTTTTCCTCAATTAAAACTTACTCAACTAATCAGTTGCGTTTTTAATTCGTTTTATAAAATCAACAGACATAGGTATATACATGCAGTCATTATTCTTATGAGTCACATTCGCAGACTCAAAGTTCGAAAGAATCGAAAAGGAAATAATGAAACTGCATGAGCATTGCCAAATGAAAAAGAAATATGGCATGATCGTTAGTACATACTGTTGTCAGGAAGTGGGTTCGGCCTTTTATCAGAGAGTCGGCACGCTTATCGCATCTAACACGGTAGACACGTAGAGAGAAGATATTTTAAAAAAGAAAAGAGAAAAGGACAACAGAAAGCCGCCGATGTTAAGCGTGTCACTCAAATGTCGCGATACGAAAAAAAAAAAAAAAAAAACAGTTGAAATAGCATCAGAATTTGAAAGTCTGCTTTTCGCAAATGCATAACAGCACAACGGCGTCGTTCCGTCGTTCTCAGAAAGCGAACGAATTAAAAACATCGTCGCGAGATACCTGGAAGGATATTCGATTCCGCGAATGAATCATCCCAAGGCACTTCCGGTACTCTGAGTAAGCTTCTCGCTTTAGGAAAACATTATTTCACAGGGCAGACGTGAACTCTGAGTGCTTTATAGCACGTGGGTGTTGCCCTGTGTGGAATTATCGGATATATATATGTACACAAGATGCAACGCTCGTCGTTTAAAAGTTACTCTACGCTTTTCTATATTTAACAAACTGTTCGATATATGAAACGACTATATGAAAATCTCGTCATTTTTCATGACGTTATCACAAATCCAGCTTATACAGTGAAAAAAAAGGTACAAGTCTCTCGAGCAAAATTATGCCTATGTTTATCATAAAATACAGTTAACATAGTGACAGACATACGGTATAACTGGCGACAGTCATTTTTCACAGGTTACTTAAATTTTTGGTTAGGTTAAGTTAGCCATAGTGAAATACCTAGTAGACTGTATATATTTGCAATAACTATATGTACAGTCAAAAATTCAAAGTATAATGGTCCACGCAACGGTTGTATGGTCCTTGTAATCACTCTTCTTTACTTGTGCTAATAATATTCGCCAGCCATAATACTATAGCTGCTATAGTTATATTACGTGGCCACTGTAACAGTATATACATATATAATTTTCGCAGCTAAATTTGATGAAAAATTTAGCCATAATCTCTCATCCGACACAGAATCGCAACGGCTATAAGATTATTTTAAGTGTAAAGACATTCGTTTTCACGATTAATTTCAACATGAGAACTTCGCACCTTGAATCTACGAGACATTGACCGCTCTCCGTAAAGTTGAAGCTCGCGTGTAGACGTTATCGAGCGCGTTAAACTTTATTGAGGATGTGTAAACGAGAGGCGAGCGAGTGTTTCGGTGAAATTAAACAATTTTGATACGAGACTGTTAAGCGCATTGACGTATCGATAGAAACTGATAAGAAGAATCGATAAGAAAGCATGAAAACGTGAGAAATTTCTTTAGGACAAAAAAGGCCAGACTCGGTTTATTATGCGTGGTTCGTGGAAGAAAATTTATAGTGCATACCTATTGGTTTATGAGTCTCGTAATAAGAAGGATTTCGATCGATTTTTCTTATCAGTCAAGTGTGAAAAATGTACGATGACTGATAAGACACGAAACAATAGGTAGGGTGTAACATTGACTCTCACACAGTTTTCAGGAAATGATGAAATTTTAAGTGAATGTCCAGACGTTTTATCGGAATGTAACGCCTGTGCCTGGTGTCGATTACCATAGAATTTGCATATCCCAGAAAGAATCAGAGGATGATTTTCGCAAATGTCTCAACTATCTTTGCAAATTTTCTTAATGAACTTCTATCATTAGTCGTGTCATACTCCGAGACTTTTGCGATAAATTTTTTAATTTTTCATCGTGTACAATTTTTATGACGTTTGAGCAAAACTCTCGAGTGACCTTAATATCTCGATCATTCGCAATTCATACGGAACATTTCCGCAGGGAAGATCGATCCGGTTCCTCTTTGGTCCCGGGAGCCTGGTAGCTCGTTACCGAGGCGCAGGAGCGAATCGACTATTCAACGACCCTATAGAAATTTCAATAAAAGCTCAGCGTGCAAGTACTGAGGAAGATTTGCAAGCCGTGCTTGCAGCCCTCGTAGAGGATCACTTTGAGGATCGACCCGAAGACGTTGGGTGCAACGTCAACGAAACGAGGAGTGGTAGCGTCCTCCCCTCTTGGCCCACAATGCGGATATTCTTTTTTCTTCCTAATAGTTACCAAATAAGATTTACCTCTTTTTCCCATAGCCGACATTGTCGAGTTCGACATGCCTATAAGCGGCGTAGGTGGCCATTCTGGATAACTCAGGGATAACTCAAACAAGGATAATCAATGATGCTCCTGGAGATCTCCAAAATGAGGAAAAATGGACGCTGACGTCCAGCCGGGTCAAAATCTTCGATCGGTTCGTCCCGTCAATGGGGATACGCGTTTCTCGCTTAAATCGCGTTCCTGGATTTAATTTCCGGTGAGAAGACACACGAGCGTGAAGATAACGAGTACGTAAAATTTCACGATAATAAAACTGCCGTGCACTGAGAATTTATTTTACGTGAGGTTATGTAAGGTTTACTGCGGACGCGAAGATTAAATTGCAAAGACCCAGTTGGGATCGTAATAAGTTTACAAGTATTAGAAAGAACAAGGGAAAAGCGATGCGCGCGGGTTTCGCGTCAAGAGGCGAACTGGCAGCTGAGTCGAGAGTAACCGGTATATAATACCACCACCACCATACCGACCTGCTGGTAGGCAGCCCCACCTTGGAGTCGTTCCGTTCCACCCCCGCGACGCAAACGCTACGCTGACGCTACAACGCCGACGGGTTTGGATGGCGACGGCGGCGTCGCCGTCGTGCATTCACCTCAATCAATACGCGCGGCTAACCAGACTAGGAACATGGTGAAGCGGTTGCATAGGTGTGCACCACCTTCTGCAGCTCTTCGAATGGGCCACTGGCGATATCGTATATCTGGTTAGCTTCACCGGATACCCAAAGAAATATCCGGTGCAGACCTTCTGCAAATGACGTGACGCGCGAAGAGAGGGGGGGCGGCGCTGCGTTTCATTTCCGGTACCCAAATTTTCAGGGCTTCCGCGTCCCTGTTTATCTTCTCCATCCTGATGGTAATGGTACCAGGATCATCCCCGTGATCGATCCTATGTTCCCTGGTCTTTTCTAAGGTCATCCAGGGGTGTCACTGATCGCGTCGCAGTCCAGGGGTTTCTTTGACTTTTGCCAAGGGCTGGAATATACCCGAAGCCCCATTAGAGTTTTGACTAGCGTCCTCGATATTTTGTGTATTCGTCAAGGAACTCGTGTGGATAATCCTTGGGAGACACGTCGGCAGACGTCTCCACGGATGAGCGGGTATTACTTTGCGCTCTGACGGACAGAGTCTACCCTGGTCGATACTAATTGTCGTACCGCGGGATAAATTCAGAGACACGGAGAAGGAATGTCGCTAATCGCTCGAGCGAGACAAACATTTGATCAGCCGTGAAAACGTAGTTTCTCGGAACATCCTTTTCTAGCCAGACGATCATCCGCTGTAAATTAATTTAAACTCAGCGGCACCGGGTATCGTCGTCACCTTCCACGGGAACGGATTCCCGAAAGAAGACATGGAAGATCCGAGTGTCTAAGAATAGCGAAGCCACCGGGGTAATTAAGTATCACCCGTTCATTAACAGAGTATCCTGAGCTCAAAATGGCTTAGAGACACAAGTAGCATGTTAAAGCTCTGAAAAAACAAATTTAAACAAAAAAAAATCTCCAACTGCCAAATCCCACTAACAACTCGACAACTGGGACACGGATCGTCGTAAAATCGCGTAACCGTTCTCCTCGCTTAGAAAGCATCCAATCCTCACGGTTAGTACCCCAAGTCTGAATCGCGGCCTCCTTGAGGTTTTAAGAGAAATCCCGGCAATCCCACTTACAATTACAAGAGAGCAAGATAATCATGCTCGGTTAGACTTTACGTTAATAGACGCTTCTCTAAACCGAGAACCAAAGGCGGTTATACTTAGTCAGTATAGTAGTCGAACGTCCAGCCGGACACGACGAGGTACCACCCGAGTAGCTCAAACAAAAGGACGACATGAACTATGCAACCGAAATAAGAAGTCTAATATTAGTCAGACGCATAGGTATTCGTTCCTTGGGGTTATGTGTATGCGAAGAAATCCGTGTATAGATAATCGAGGCCACTTTAAAATTCACTATAAGACCATATCGCGTAAGCGCTAATGGATAATAACAACGTGTATTAGTGATCCACGCATTCGTAAGTACCAGACATTAGTCCAACACCTCAAGCAACAAGGCGATTCCAGTTTCTATGGTTGGGAGTTAGACGAGTTATCGAAGTTGCAGAAAATTCCGCCAGGTGAAAGCCATTATCGTCCGCATGCAGATCCGTCGGTTGGCTCCACGTGCATACGTCTTATGTGTTGCTGGATAAATTGAGCATTGCGTTTTCATCTAAGTCAAACGTTCAAGAAGCGGCAAGACTAATCGGCATGAAGACGAAGGCGAAAGGGTCTTGAAGATCGTTACCAGCAGAGATTCATATTAGCGTCGCATTCAGTACGCACACCGTACACGATTCACCAGACGCAAATCGAAGCCCATTAAAAGCATTAAGTGCATAGTGCACCGGTATAAAGATGCAAGTGCCATAGGAAATGGCATTAGGTGAACTGGAGATAATTGAGAGCAGTTGCCTGTATAATGGTATACCGTATGAGACTCGTAAGAAATCAAAAGATGACCCGATCCTCGATTCTCAAGAGAGTCCACAGTCCTTTCATGCCGACTAACTTTTACCGGGCAAATATACAAAAGACCTTATGACTTTAATTTAACACTGGACTAATCATGACCAGCGGCGCTTTCCTCGTGAGTCGAGCATCGCGCACCTTTTAAACTTTCATGCTCTCCAGTACCGAGAGCATCATCCTCTTCCTGAGCATCCACGTGTGTGCTCACTGCTGTTCTTTAGCAGCGACGCGGTTAAACAGTCAATTAACGTAATGACCGAATGAGTGTAATTGCATGGACGGTTTCGACCCATCGTGCACGTTGTACACGGTGGCCGCTGATACCACGGATGAATTCTCATCCTAGTTTCCTCAAAGAGAAGTCATTTGTAGATTCACCGCTTCGAGTACCTGATGGTTCTTGGGTTATTTTGAATTGCCAGGAACTTTCTGAAATTCATGGTTACCTTTGAGTACTACCATCAAAGTGATCTGAACCTGAGATTACATGCGAAACAGTTACATAGTATCGTACGAACATTCTTTGACGAGTTTGTAGAAGTCAGTCACATGGACCCTGACCTACCTCTTGCCTCAGGGATCCATTAGCACAGCACGCGTCAATGATTCGAGATCATTTATGCGGTCTGTCTATACTTCCGTCTGGTATCTAGGTCCCTGGAGCTCCTCTGGGACCTGAAGAGACTACGGTAGTGGATCCTTGCGTCGAAGCGAAATCCACCTGACAAGGTTTATGGAATTGAAAGAAAGCTCTGGTAGGATTCTGGAAAAACTGATCTGATACACCTATGTCCTTGGACAGGTGATAAAAGCATAGCGGTTCTTCACGCGCCAGATATGGCGCCGATCGCACCGACGTCTACCAAGTAGTTTCTATAATGTCAAAAAGTGTACGAAGATCGCGGAAGCGTATTTTTTTATTGATTTTATTCGAATTCATATGCAACCAGCTGAAAATGGCCTAAATAATATTTTAATATCGGCTATGAAAAAATTGATCGTCGAATCCTACTTAACCGTATACGTTTAAGATACCTATATCGTGTGAGAGCTGTCAAAATTGACTCGTACCATTGAGCTGGCACGACTATGTATACGATTCGTATTCGTACTCTCTCTCTCCCTCTCCCTCCCTCTCTCTCTCTCTCTCTCTCTCTCTCTCTCTCCCTCTCTCTTTCCTCTTTCTACACTCTCGTTCAAGTGAAATATCGAGCTGCTGCTTTATTTACTAAACACACGTGCAAGTTTGGCTTTACCGAAAGGATCCGCGAGAAAAGCCAACGGTTTGCACGTCCGTTACTACGGAGTAGCTATTTCGACAAGTTTACAAAACGCTACGTGTTTTCCGAGAAGTTTAGCGTCGTGAGTATGTCTAACGATTGAAACGTTACAGTATATCCATGGGAGTCTTTGAAATTGCGAATAAATCTCATGTGGCGTGCAAGCTAAGGACTTTCGTGCTATTAACGAAACAAGGAACCAATGACGATTCCCGGTGACAATGATCTTGTAATTTCCAAAATTTCCGAGAAATCCTTCGAATTCAGACGGCATCGCGTCACGGGTTAGCCTCCGTGTCTCGTAATAAAGGCTAATTAAGAAGGCTCGTGGCTTCGCTTTAAGCTATTCCAGCCACCAGATTTAGTAATTAGTCACCAGCCGAGTAGTCCAAGAGTTCAGTGACCCGCAGAGCGAGCGAACCGTATTTCGTACGACGGACGGAATCAGCAGTCTCGCTTATTGACGTGCAAAGAAATTTCCAAGAGAATGAGGTACAAGAAAAAAAAAGAGCATAAGAAATAGCAAGAAAAAGAGAGACGGAAAAGAAAAGAGAAGCAATCGGTAAGTACACAATAAATATTTACCAAAACCCACGACCGTCCACAGTCTTGCTCGCAAATGCGACATACACGTAGGAACATACGAAGAAGGGGATACAAAGCGTAGTATGGCGACAATCACTCGGTGGAAGAACGAAACGGTTTTACGGAAGAGGATACCAAAGAGAGGAGGGGAGGCTCTTTGGCATTTCTTTAATCCCAACTGAGAGAACAATGAGAAAGAAAAGTGTCCTCCGAATAGCCGTAGGATCGAGGGAATATCCTACGACGAAGAAAAGGCGCAGGAACGTTCAGCAGAGGCAGGAAGAAATGGATCGGTGGCAGCCTTGGAGTCGCGCAGGGTTAGACAATGGAGTCGTCGATGCAACCACATCCGGTGGTCGTATCTCCTTCGCTGGCCTGTACGACCAATAGGCAAGTCCCCCCTCCCATCCTGACGACTCTAAATAAGTACGTGACACACGCGAATAAGTTACGTAAACACGTTCCTAGCTCTGATTTCATTCGAACTCGATAAGCACGACTGGATCAGAAGTCATCAGCTTCACGATCAAGAGCAACATCGGACGAAGGTCGTAAGCTGGTTAAACCCATCGTCTAAGAGAAGTGGTCTCATCTTCAAGGGTTTCTCAGAGTCTTAGGAGCCCACTGCTGTTAAGAAAGCATGATAACAAAAGACAAGGCTCCGACGTGCCGGATAGGAAGCCGCAACACGCTAAACCCAAGGCAACGATCGATACTCCATTTTGGAGCCACGGTAGGTCTACCGAAGAATCCTGGAGGAGGGAGAGAGTGAGCCGACTGATAAAATAGCGAACACGCTTAGCTAGCACCCCAGTACTATAAACTGACTGGGAGAATGAAAATTGTCCAACAGAGATTCCTGAACTGAATGCGATCTTCGATGTTTCCCAACCGAAGCGAACCTGTCTTCCTCGAGCCAGCGTTCGGTAACGGTAGATACCGGTGAGGGATACTTACGCCAGAGATTCCGGCAAACGGAGTAAAGAAGAAAGAGAGAAAACGGTGGTCGAATCGATGGTAATGGTAAGGCAGGTTAAAAATAAAGGAAAGACGAAAAGGAAGAACAGAAAAAAAAGGACAAAGCGTTCGAATAGCAGGAAATCCAACAGGGAGTGGAAGCTTACACGTGGCTGTCGAAAGAGTAGATAATTAGTCAGAACACGCTTGAAGTTTAAAAGCGCCGGGCGAAAACGAGCGCAGGATTCACAGGTCGTTGCTTCCTGATAATATGGCGTACGTATGTACGTACCATTAGAATTCATATATATATATATATATATATATATATATATATATATATGTTAAACAAGTATAATATTCATTTGTCGAGGAATACCTCAACCTTAGGTTAGTAAGCGAAGTGAATCGGAGATTCTTGCTTAGGTTACTCTCGGTTCCTTTTACTCTAGACCTGAGAACAAAGAGAGTCCATTTGCACCGGGAGACAGAGTGCTTATGACACTGGATGCACTTCAGTGGAGGGGACGGTAAAAAGGTGTTTAAAAGACACAGATAACCCTGTTAAAGGAGGATAATATCTTTCGAAGGAGTTTCTTACCTACGGCGGTAAAGCTTAGGATTTTACCATTAAGAAGAAGGACTTTAGCATGTATAAGACGGTTATGCGATATCGTGCGAATCGCTTAAGAACTCTTGCGGTCAGATGGAATTCGCTTGGGTGCAATTAGTATCGATGTACATAAATCGACGAAAAAGTTAAAAGGCCTCGCATGACTGACGATCGATAAGGTTAATAACAAGAGCATACAGACAAGTGGATCTCGTGAATGCACCAAAGTGCATTTATCTTAATGCGTTGGTATTTATCTTAGAACCATGTACGTCGGTATAGGAAAGTACGTGTTGGGTGGGTATTAAGGATTGCAAGGTGCATAGGTGCATTCTACAATCACTCAGTAGACTCTTGGTATTCCACGAGGTCCTGGAGTTTCTTTGCCAAGCAAACGGCGTCCCTTCTAGCATCGTAAATCGTCTCGTGAAAACGCGCACGTTTTACATACTGTCCAAGTTAGAAAGTGAACCTAGCATACGTACGCATAAACATAATCAGACCGATCATAGAATATACAGATATTCCCTATGGTAGGATTAAGTCGAAGTAATTCTAAAGAAAAAAAAAGGTCAAAAGGGAAATCTGATATAAATAAAAGAAACGGTATAAAAATAGGGAATGCACTTTTGCGCGGATTCGTAACGCCTGGATGTCTCGGTCAGCGAACACAGCTTTATACCGTTCTCGCGGTTCCCGCCCAATATTTAAACGTACGTGCACACGCAGTTTGCCCTCCTTGAGGTCGGCAGCACCGAGTTATCCATATAACCGTTCGCCTGGTTACTTTGCATTATTAGGTTAGGCTAGGTTGGCTCTCCCCGATACAAAGTGTCTAAATGCCACAGAAGGAATAAAAGGCGCGTCTGGGTAAGAGGAGGCGCGATGAAAAATAAGTATAACAGACGTAAGCACAGAAGCGAAGAATGGGGCAGTGAACGGGGCATAAAGGAAGGTCGCGCGACAAATCCGCTGCATCACGAAACCGAAACTAGCTACGGTGCCGTGATTGGAGTATAACGGTGCCGAACTCTCTCGTTCGACTTGCGTCGGAACCCAGTCGAAGGTACCGATGGGCTATCTGCAGATCGTGCTTGAAATTAAATTAACGGTACACGTTCTGATAAAATAATAACGTACGAGGCCAAGTCGGGGCTGTGCGTGCAGCCTTAGACGGTGAACGCCCAAAATTTATTTCTACGAAGAGGGTCCGGGGTCCTTGCCTATGGCGTCTACGTATAAGAAGAAACCCAGGAAGAACTATTAATCCATATGGGAAACTAGCTGCTCTGACTTAGGGCTACGTTAGCCAACGCGTGCCCTCGCGCAGTCCAGACTCATCTTCCAGACATCTTTCCTTATACCTCGAGCACTGTATATCTTCTCCCTGTATGCATGTATATACCTTTTAAGCTCCATCTAGGCTCCTTAGCTGCTGCGATCGGCAGTCTACGTATACCAATCCTGGTTAACTTTTTTTTTCTCTTCTTCGCCACAGTACTTGTCTCCCTTCCTATCGTCACGAAAAGTACCGACACAACGATCGCCATATAAATGAGCGAGTCTTCGGGTTTAACGCTTATAAAGTATTACGATACCTGGCGTTTCCTCCTGGGAGGGCTCGATATCTATCGCCTACCAACGTGTTCCTCTTGTCTAACGGGTTCGCCGATTGCCTACTCCTTCGCCATGGGACCGCCTCACGGATTTCCATCTTCGTTCAGTCACTTATCAGTAGGGGGCGAAGAAAGAGACTTCTAAACGATATAACTCGCGAGAATTTGTTCCTGCCATATCCGTCCAATGGATCTTGGGCTTTGCTTCTATATATACCACTGACTCGACAGGAATGATATATTAGTCGACAACCAAGCACGAGGGTCAATTGGACAACATTAAATTCTCATTTGATCGATACAATACGAATCCAAAGAGATTCCTCGATGGTTCTAAACCTAAGTACAGGTCAAAAGCGTGTTGTAATTTTTTTAAGTAGCACGTTCTATTACCCACCGCTACCGACACCCAGATGGAGCCACCTTACAAAATCCTTACGATCGAGGAAATCCAAAGTAGCTTTTCGATCTGCGCGGATATACGGGCAACGTCAGAGTACAAAGCGCCTCGTGGAACGTTCTATATACGATTTTTGAAAAGACAATAAAAGACGAGGACGTAAAGAAAAGTTATAAGAAACAACCGTATAAAGCTGTAGCTAAAAAGGGAGCACGGTATCGCGGCTGGAGTATTGAAGACGCATAAATGACGTCGATTTTCACGGCCTCGTCCAGTAGGCTAATTAGATTTGAGTATCTTGGAATCAGGTACCCTCTAGACCTCGTAGTGGTCCTATTCTAAGAATTACTCGACAAAGGATAGCGATCTACGAAGTATCCGCAGAGGATCGATCGGTAACTATAATGGCTCCCAGATTCCATTACGCTCTATTTAATGCGTCAGAGTGGATCGGTAAGAAGATGAATCCCGAAACCTCGGAAGTTCTTGCAATTATATGTATAACGTTTCCCGTCGTTATGACGCAGGTAAGCGAGACGGATTTTATAGTACATCCGGAACACCCGTGGCTCCCTTTTGACTCTACGTCTCAGGATCGCCGAAGGAAGGTAATATTTACGGTTGACCGATTCCCAGATGTCGCAATAAGCGATTCGCTAATCGGCCGTAGCGTATTCGTCAGTCAGTATCTCTGCGGATATCCTGTTACGAAAATAGATAGTAAAATTATTCCAACCCGATTAGGCATTACAGTCGCGGATTTTATAGGGTGATGAAATATGATCTCATGGACCCTACAACGAGATCGTTATTCTCGAGATCGTTTTAACTCATCTGCGATTTACAGTTAAGAAGTCATTGGAAGTCAATCGATCGGGATTAATGGCGACTCGATTAGTTTAGGAATCAATCGAGCAAGTCAAGTTTCGCGTAAAAACAATGAATCCTTCGGAGGAACCCAAGAGACGGTGCCGATACAGTGGTTTTTCCATGGATCGGGATTTGATTCGTTGAGTTTAGCGCTTCGGGATCATCGTTAATTTTTTTTTTCTCAAAGATCAATGGCCCTACACTCGTTCATTTTAACGATAATCAACTTTAAAACGGCCGTTATGTGAAGATTTCAATGCGAAGTTTGTGCAGTAGCCGAACGAGGAATAACTGCGGCGTTTTTGGACTTGATTCTGATTATCTACAGAGATACAACGGTCAGTGGGGTCTGATAAATAAAACGAAAAATAACGTGGGTGTGGACGGAAGCCATATTGGATAAGGAAAAATCGGAACGACATTGCCATGCACTATGGAGATGGCCGACGATTAATTAGCTTGGCTCTGCGTCACGGTCTCTAATTTGGTACCTAAGGTAATCGCAGTAATTTTACTTCGTTACTGATTTTGGACTAATGAAAAAATATTTCCCTAGTGACACCAATCATTGTCCCCATGCATTAAGCATTCTGTATAATGTTGCCTGTATAGTAAAACGGATGCGCAGCATCCCAATAATAGTTAAACTAATAATTGCAGCGTGTCCACTGCATACGTACATTGCCGTATTTTCGATCTTTAGCTTAATAATTTATACAATTCAAAAAATTCTTTAATTCATCCCAACCACCACAAGCAGAGTATGATCATGGAGTTCGACCGAACCAAATAAATCCGAAATATATTTCGGCACGATCAAAGTGTGAAATTCACCGTGCGTACACGGAATACAAAGAGGAAGCGTTAAGCTGGAAACAATCGTTTCCACGTTAACGACAAGGAGATACTCTACGTCGCATAGCAGTTACCGCCTTAGCTCGAAGCATTAGGCCAGACGTGTTAGAGGTTCTGCGGTACCCAGTGCTCGTGGCCGATGATAATCAATTTGTTCAGCATGGCCTCTGAAGTGCGACAGGGCAATTTTTTATCAGGAGCTGTAAAACCCTATAATTTGCACTCGCCCCGACTCCTAATGATAACGAACAGTGGTCCTAACTGTCGTCCCGGACAGTATGCAAGTGGCAGATAAGTCTTTACAAGCCTTATCAAAATCCAGAAGACGCCAACGAATAAAGGACTTTCTTATAAGACTGTACGGAGCTAACGGAGGCTCTTCCCCAGGAGTAAAGCCGATTTGTTCAGCATGGCCTCCGGTGTGTGACAGCTCGATTTTGCTCGTGGCTTAACGCTGAGCTCTCTGAATTCGCATCGGTAGCACTTGAGCGCAGATAGCCTACGAAACACCCCAAGTACATAAAACGGATGAGAAACTGAAAAAATTTTTTTTTGTTCAACAAATAAAAAATTCTCACCACATAATACAGAATCAAATGACTCCTCCTGAACGAAGGCAGCGACAGGGCGCAATGGCCTTAAACGCAATGACCATCCTCTACACTCGTGCGTACCTAAGTCAAGGGGTTCTGATGCGTTACGAGCTCTAATTAGGAGCATCAAGCAAATCCGTGCTTTGCCATCCTGGCTCCCATTAAACTCTTCGTATCGTATTGTTCCCTTAATCGTCGGTGGGACGCTCATTGATGGCTTATCACGAAGAAAACTCAATGGGATACAGAGAGAGGTGATTGTCAGGAGGTCGGTGCGACGTCAGAAAGCTCGATAGACGTACACGCGCGTGCTATCGATAAAAGTAAAATCTATAAGCAATGAAAATTACAGAGGTGCAACGACGTCAGTATTAATATTACGTACTTTGTGTAAGAATCATTTAAAGAATCGGAAGATTGCACAATAAGGAGGCGGCGTACCTATACTCCACGGTCAATCATTATACCAGATATGATAGGACGCGATGGTAGGTCGCGCAGGTAGGTATTCTAGGTACCTGTGTACATACACATTAGGCACGTACCTACGTACGTAGTTATCATGGCTGGGAGTGCCGCTGGAGGCAAGAACACTGCGAAAAAGAGTATGCACACCGAAGCATGATTCCGGCCACCAACACCTCCCACTTACGTTTCCCCTCTTCTATCCACCCATATAAATATATATATACATATATATCTACCCTACAGTAGGTACTGGTACTAGTACCTTTTCTCTTGTCTGCTCCAGTCTAGACCGTTCTTCTTCCTCTCCTACCGTTTTGCCATCCCGGTGCAGCATTTCCGACCGCGAGAGTCAGAGCCAGTTTATTTCAATGAACTAGTTAGAGTCAGGAAGCCGATAGAGAATACGACAAGCATTTTTACCGTATCCCTAGGGAGTGCATCCTTATATATACACTTATCCAAGTCCGAGATAAGATTAAGCGCTACTGTCTCCGATACGAAGCCAGTAAGACATGCACAATGTACGCAAGGTGCACAAGAGGTCACGGCGCATACGAATGAAAGGGTCTTCGAAAGAAACGGTATCACTCTCCCGCATGTCAAGTAATCGGGGCTGAATTTAATATTCCATTTGCGAGCTGGATACATGCGCGTACTTAATTACACGGTCGATCGTAATTCTCAATCCCAGGAGTGAATGAGTGCGAGAGAGAGAATATTTTCCACCGAGCCCACCGTGCTTCCAGGACTTCCCAAGACAGATGCTCAACCAGCAGGTTCTTAAGGACGAGGCTGGCAGTTAGCATAGCTACAAGATAAATCCTGCCAGCGGACGATAGCGAAACGTGTAAAGTCTAATCCACACGACTAGTGAATCCTTCCGTGTAATTCAATCCGCGGTGCAGTTACCCAGGTACCTTAGTAACGATGAGACAACCTGGAGACACAGAAGTAATAATCAAAGGTCCGGCCTTACTTTGAATAGTAAAATTTTCAGGGGAGGTTAAGTAACCAAGCGTCCCTTGGTTATCGACCGTGGTAAAGGCATAACGGTAAAGTAAATGATAAAACAGACTTGACCTGGTAATTCTCATCGCGAGATGCACTCGTGCAATTACACTCAAATTCCTGATCCGTCATGCGCCTCCGGCGATGCCGCACGAGAGTAACGTTCTGCACCTGGTGCAAAGTAAAAATATAGTGATATAACTCCTTGCCACGGGGAAGTGGTTACTTCTGGTGCAAATGAAATCATGTACTCTCGGTATTACACTACCGGGACGCAGGAGCGTAGAGTCGGGACTCGGACGATCAGCCTGGATCGTTATGCTCGTTAGAGATCACGCTACTCGCTAGGTCCTGGTGCACTCGGCGGATATACACGTATGACGTGTTTTACGATTCCGCGAGTATTTACAACGCGGAGATCAAACTCGCCGTTACGATAACCTCGGACTACTCGAGAGGATCGCTTGGGGTCCATGAAGCAGATGTTGCACCGGAGGTTATTTCCGGCGAGTTATCTCATGTTGGACGATCCAAGCACCGGTACGATAATACTGTCAAGTTCGACTGGTAAGGTTAGCGGTATATCTATAGCTATTGATAATATACGTAAGTGGGAATAGGTATGGCTCGAGACCGAAGATATATAAGTTCGAGTTACGCGATATAGACGTAACCAAGTGCAAGATCATGGACCGCATCTCGGATGCTGCGACTGCGTGACGGGATAGAGATATTTTTAAGATGCATTATGGATATTAATTTTTATGAGACTCAATGCGATTGGCCAATCTTCTTTATGAGCTGCTGGTTGTCGATGATATCGCTAAGTGCAGAAATTTGATAACAATGCGAATCTCGCCACTTTTCCTCTGTTATTTCGTGAGATCCGTCGAGTGAGAAAGCCCGGACGTGGAGCGATACGCTTTCGAGGGATCGGTCGATCTTGCATTTCGTACCAGTGTTATACGTCAAATTCAATAAGGAGGTGAAACGACGATGGAAGAAAAAAATTGGAAAGAAAACCGTGACGACTTTCTAGGGAATTCGTTGTTCCACGATCGATTCAGTGAAATCGTATCGCACGGAAGTGACGTATTTTTCAGTAGGTACAGTGAACTGATAAAATAGAAAGAAAAGATTCGCAGTAAGATAGTCATCCATAATCAATAGCAGCGTGACAGATAAAATTTCGCGGTATATCATTGCGACGATAATCAATGCAAAAATAATTATTTTCTCCTGGTACATACAGTCACCTTATGAAACTGTCCAAACTTCGAGTAAGCATTTTTCCGCATTTCTCAAGGTTTCGCGAATATCGTCGCTATGAAATCGTAACCGGTCGTATGGGAAACGGAACCCGAGAATGTGAGAATCGTTCTGGCAAACGTGACAAGGGACATGAGGACGTACGTTCCCACTGCAATTGGACACCGTGAATACTGGGAGGATACACGGTCCATATATATATATATATATATATGCCTACCATTACCGACCATGTGTATCGAACGAGACGACACCGTGTATTTCTCACGATAAGACAATAAAAAAAATTTTATGGATACTTAAAAAAAATGTTACTTTTAAAAAACATTTTCTCCAAGATCTAAGCTAATATTTTTATCTGTGCAGACAGGTATCATTGCGAGTGGCTACCTGATGGTAGGAAATTGCCAATAAATAAGAACGCGGAAAACGATAACGTCTGGAAAGTAAGCAGAGCTTAGGGATAAGAAAATAATCGTCGAAAAAGTGTAATAAATCTTGGGCATCGTGAGAGAGACAAAGAGAGATCGTAGGGATCGATCGAGGTGCCGCTCGAACGGTTAATAAATAAGGCCGAAAGGCCGATACCTCATTGAGTTTAGATTAGTTTCCATGTAAGGTTACAGTTAAGAACCATTCTCCGCAAGACCGAAGGAGCGCAGCGTAGGCTCGTGCTATTATGGAAATACCAAAACCAGGCGCAATATGACAAACCATAGTTTGTACACGACAAGATCACCCGGTATGGTAACGATCGCGGAGATGGAATAGATTGACAATATTCGTACGGCCTTAATAAATATCGTCCTTGTATCTGCGGCTGAAAGGACCATCGAGTGAAGAACCACATACGTTCGTAACATCAATGATTAATACTGAATTGCTCAAGGAAACCTTTGAGACATTACTATTTTGCATATACACTATATGCAAGAACATATATGTAGTATATTTATATGTAAAAAAGTAGGTATACTGAAATACCGTGGAACATTCTCATTAGGTTTTATATATATATATATATATATATATATATATATATATATATACTATACACATTTATATAAACCGGAGAACTTTCTAGATCAACGTTCATCGATTTCAATATAAAGTGAATGTACATCTGTATAGCTATATATTACAGGAATTTCGTTTAAATTGTAAAAGGGTGTAATTAACATTGAGTTATTCGTAACTTGATCAGATCTCCCAAGTGTATCCGTCCTTCCCAGATGCAGCATCCAGTAAAGCACCCACCCACGTGTAACATTTTTCGAGCCGAGGACTATCTCGCGAATTACCGACAATTGGGTGGATTAAGAGGGCTCGTTGTAAAAGGGGAAAGCAGGCGGAAAGAAATGAGAGGACATAGAATAAGAAGAATAGGCACGAGGGCAGATGAAAGAATGGAAGAAAATTAAGAGTTGAAGAGGTGGAAGATGAAGACGAAGGAGGTCCATGACCGATATAGCCATGCAAGCATCCAACAAAGCTGACCCATCGTTAACGGACTTAACAGCTACTAAGAGCCCAGACTCTTGGAGAGGCCCGAAGTAGGAGTTCATATCGGTGCGGTTAACTGTGCCCGTAATGAGGAAATACGCGATAATACTGTTTGATTTATTACAAGAATGCAGACATTAAAGTACTCCGTGCCGTCCGCGAGTACGAAGTCATTTTCTTTATTAATATTTTTTTTTTCGACAATTTTTCTAGTTTATGATTTTTTCACCGCATTTTCAAATGAGAATTAACACAAGACCATCTTGGAGTCTCTCCCGATATTACGCCTCCATCGGGGAAGCCCCTGCTTATGTCGCACTCCCATGATAACGCCGCCACCGGGATTCCTACATTACCGACCGGGATCCTTATAGTTCTTGAGCTTGCAAGGTATATCCACGGTAGCCACCGATCCTATCTGAACTCTGACGATATCAGAATGACGTTCTGTAGCGAGTAGAGTATCGCTAAGATAATAAACACAGACAAGTGACGAGTTAATTTGATTACAAAAATTCTATACCCAAAAACCCCGAATGTAAATTCCATAAATCGAGCGGAGAAAAATTGTTTATTGCAAATTACATGGGAGTCTGCATGGGTAAGAAACGAGGCCGTTCTCAGGAGAAAATAATTTCCCTGAAGCAAGAAAAGACAGGATCGTAATTCAGCGTGTAACGGGTCTCGACTACGAATTCACTGAAAGCGACGACCTCCACGATTCCGTGATCGGCGAAGACCTGACCCCACGCTGAGGATCGTGATTGATTAAACCGTAATTGATAGGATCGATTGTAAATTGAACGAGAGCAAATCCTGTCCGCAACTGCAGTAAGGCTGGCGCCGATTTATTAAATCCAACGATCCCTTTAATTTCGTTGAATTTACATAAGAAATCTACACGCGGCAATCAAGAGAATACAGTCAGAGCGAATATCAAGTAAATCAGCATTAACCGTTCTATGCAGAAATCGTATTCTTCTATAGAGACGCAATTTCTCATCGACCCAAGTATTTATGACTATAGTAATACATTTCAAGACTATAGTATAAAGCATTTCTGACAATCACATATCCGTGGGCATTGTGGATATATTTTAATAAGAGAACAAGTCCTGCCCACGCGGGACAGTCAATTCTCCTCGAGTATCGCCGTATCGCGTATCCTTGTATCACTCGACCAGACTTCAATACACCCAGTCGTGATAGTCGGAAAGTGTCTGGCGATAAAGAAAAGTGCAAAACCCCCATTGCAATGTAATTCCTGGCTAGCAAGACGAATCTTGATTTCTCACCGACTTGGAAAATTATTCGAGCACGTCGCCACGCGGCAAGACAGCTAATGCCGGTAATACAAGCAAATCCAAAGGTAGTAGTAACCAAGCTGCCAAGTCATTCTCTACTGTCTAGGTACAGTCGCGTGAGACATCGCGCACAATCCAGCATACAGTCTAGACCCTAATAATAGCCAAAGAGGATGGATCCTCGTAATTCCAGAGTGAAGATTTTGCGAAAATTTATTCAAGCAGCTGCGACGCGCGAATACATTTTCCTGTATCCTTGTGAGATCTGCAGCCGCATGGCAACGCCACTATGGATGGAGATAAAGCATATGAAAAAAAAAAAGATCCACCCGACCAAAACGAGGTTACGAGGATTTCGTACAAGCTTACTTCTACCGCTCCTGGAATGTGGTAGCAGTGTATTTATTGTACGTATCGCCTGACATTAAGCAACCGCGAAAATATTTACTCCGTGATACGAGAATGGATTTCAATGCATTTCTCTTTTCACGAATCATCGTCCGATAAGGAGGGTAAGTCATCCCCATATCTTGGACTTTCGAAGAAGATAAGTTCGTAATAATAAATATGAGACCTCAGCTATGACGACATATTTTTTTATCGCCATACTCCTCCAACACATATGACTAATTCAGCGTTCGCATTCTTAAATTCGCATCAAGTGTCAAACGTTCAAGCACGCAGTGCATCCCCTTCCACGTATATGACTTATGTGACGGTAGGCATCGAATAAAACGATACGTGGAATTGGACGAGGCTGAGATAACGAGATAAGAGCCACCTGATTTCTTTACTGGAGCGACGAAAAGAAAAAAATTGACTATGCGTTGCACGCTCGTTGCAGGATAATATTTCCCAGTAAACCGTGTAAAGCCCGGATGCGTCATCCTCGCGACACGTACTCTACCGTTATCGATTATTGTCTGGTATCGCGTGAGTCGCCGAGGGTCATTATTCCCCAATCGCGTACTCGCCGGTTTGCCCCTTTACTTGAAATAAGAAAAATTCTCCCTGCAACGCACAAAGACTGAATACATCGTATAAATGCTATAACAAAAATGTATCTAGCTGCCACAGATATCTTGACTGTGTTTACAAAAAGTCAGTGGATATAAAATGACAGGAAAAGAAAAAAGAAAAAAATTTTGTCAAACGATCTGAAACATTTACCAAAAAGTGTCCACGTCACATGGAACGTAACCCAAGATAAAAAGATATCCCTTAGTATCAGGATAGCCGAAAAGTTAAGTTAAAAGTTTGACGTTAATAATAAAAAATGAGTCATATGCAGAGTATATATAAAATTTTAATAAGATGTGTCAAAAACCTGGTTTTAAATCTCTGGGTGTCATCCTGTCCGGCCCACATTGTTGTCTCGTGAACGATTTTCGAGGTGTCCGGATATCTTCGGGGGATTCCGCTGATCGTGCGAATGGTCAAAGGTTACGGCAGGTCGTTACCGACAAATCACGCGGTGCCGATTTTAAAGACCCGAAGGATCAAACGGAGACGTGCCTAAGTGGCGAGCTGGAAATTTTCCCGGGGATGAACTGTCTGGACGTGGTGTTCGTATATCGTGTTATACGCAGCCAAGGGCTTGGACAGGTACAGTATATGACAAATTAGTAGGCACCCTGAACTCGAGGAAGACGCGCACGGTATGGACACGACTCCCGGTTGTGGAACACTGGAGATTGTGAGTTGCGTGTGGAGTAGTGGATGCGGCGGTAGCACGACGCGCGATGGAGCCGGCCGCCGGACGTTTGCTCGGTCGCCCGGCTGAAGCTTGCCGTGTGCGTGACGTTTGAGACTAGCATTAAGTACCATTCACACTCGGAACAGCACCAGGTGGACAGTAGCGTCTGGTGATCAGGATGGCAAGATAGACGTCTCGACTAAAGTGTAAGGTTACATAACTCCGTAAATATATGAATGCAATAGGATTACCGCCAGAGGGAATTCAATTGATTCTGATAAAAATAGAATTTCTAGATAACCTTAAAAAAACGATATTCATCGGCGTTGCCTTGTGACTAAAAGACGTCCTTGAGATATACCATTTAACGATTCCACGATCATTGTCTCTCTATATCATTAATCCCGAACACACGGGTTATTCATTCTCTTCGATGCTCCAGGCGACGACTTGAGAATCACCGTCCCGTAACGTAACGTCGTCGGGCACTTTGTGAACCGGCATTTAGGGAAGCTCGCCGCGTAAGTAATGCCCTGCGTCCCGACCACGCGCCTCCAGCGTACTCTTGCTTCTCTTACTCACGCGATAGTGTACACGAAGAGTAAAAAAAAACAATGAAAAGGGAAGAAGAAAAAAATTCAATGACTACAACGAAGACTGGCGGCGCGGTACCAGGATATATGTGCAGGAGGGACAGGAAAAATTCAGAGAACAAAGGGTCTGCCAGTTGGGAGGATGATGATCGCGCCTATATAGGACTACTACCTTGTAGTACGTGTACTCTGGTGTAGCAGAAGAGGGAATTGACCAATGATGACTTCAATGGGAGAACGAGTCTTCTAACGTTTCAGATTTAATACCTTTACCTTCTGAAAATTATGGAATATCGTTGGAAACGTAGAGACGCTCTAAAAGAAAAAGAAGAGTCTAATGGGCTTGGCAATTATTCTTGTGAGACTTTAAATTGTAATCATCCGATGACCCGGAGTATTCAGGGAAATCGTAAATTCGAGATCATGAGTTTGGCGATGTAGGCTGCAGCATAGTTTAAATGTAAGTGAGGATTAATTGGCTTAGAGATAAATCTAATCGTTATAATTCCATTTTACCAGACGAAACTAGCAACCCAGAGAGAACGTCAAGATAAGGTCTGCATAGCCTTGTGATAATCCCTCGAGGTGTTCCATCGCTTTTTACTTATCACTAGACTGTCTTATGCATACGTGTGAGCTCCACTGCTGAAGTTCGGTATATTAATTATTGGTGGAAGAGACAATACAGTGTTTGTCTGTAATATAATTGCTATTGTAAAATAAGAAAAAGGAAACGACTGGGCGAGACAGAGACGAGATTTCAGTGCGTAGCAGGATAAGACACAACACATAGGAATGTTTCTGGCAACAAGAAAGTCCTTTGAGCTCTCTTTGAATCTGGTTGAGGTGGAAGTGCATTATTTTCGTCCCACATCGAACGTGTACAGCCACGTGCGAAAGTTCGATACGATCCAAGCAGCGAATATATCACAAGTTGAGTCAAATGGTTTTACTCCGTAGCCAAATACGTATTTCAATGTCAGTCACTATGTGGAACGAAGCATGATGGTGAAAAATTTCATAGAGAACCCAAAAAGAACCCCTAGGGTCACGTAAACAAAGCATAACGAGTAAGCCAAATGTCGGCCAGAATAGATATTCATCGAGGAACTTCTATCGGGATCTTAAGAGAACATAAAGAGACCTACCTACACATATAGGTATAGAATTCCTAAAAAAAAAAGGTAACGGTAAAGATATCCGTTCTTCGAGGCATCCAAATTTTTCTATCCCACCATTAGAAGCGAAGCATCCATAAAGGAATCTTTAGTAATATCTCACCAATAACAAAATCTTGCTAAGCGTTTAATGAAAACGCGCCCTGCAATGCTTTGCGGTTTATATACAGACAGCCACTGGTTCTTCGTTTAACATAGGTAAGCCAATCCGTAACTTTACACTGACTTGAACGTTCGATAATGAAGATGACGAAAAATTGGATGATAAGAAAATGACAAAAATGGCATATAAATCTGTCTTTCCGAATGCTTATTGACAATGAGATTTTATCCATAGATCATTCAGTCCGTTCGAGCGATTATAGGTCATGAAAAAAAAAACTCAAGAAAATTGCCTAGAATCAATGGAAAGAGTACGATTATCCCATAGAGGGTATCACAGAAAATTCAATCGATGTACATATATAATTATATTCTGCAACTCGTTGCGACCTGGCTCTCTCCAGATTATTCCGTGCTGCTTCTCTTTGTGCGTCATGTCCCTCGTCATACCCATAGTTGGGAATCATAGCCAGTAGCATGCACCGGGCTACCAATGTCCTAGTGGCGCCTCGCTCTGCGAATACTATATTCGAAATAATTGCCGCTGCTACCATCGAGTAGAGAACGAATTGAATCAATTTCAAGTGTCATTGATTATCTATAGTAGGAGTGACTTACGGCATCCGGGAACGAATTAAGATTGAGGACAATCCAAGCCAAGGATAAGCCAAGGGTAGAAGAATAGAGTGGCGTTGCAATTTTGAAGGAACAAAGATACAATTCTTCGGAGATTGAATTTCCTCGGTGTATTTCGCGCCACCTTTAATGAAACCGGCGAACTTTTACATTTATGAAATGACTCATTCGGTAGAACGAGAAAAAGAATTCCGTCGGTAAAGCAGATACCTGGCGGATTATCGATTTCTTTTTGGCACTGCAGTAAAAAAAAAGGCGTGGAACGAAACCCTAAGAGAATACAGCAAGTAATGAGTACTCCCTATATTGGAAATAAGATTATTTATCTATAAAATAACGCTTTACATATGTTTCCCAGCTCTAACATTTCACGCAATGAATATAACGATATTTTATTCTAAAATGTTCACTGTTCGCGAGGGTGCAACAAGTAAGATGACTCATCGCCTTAACAAAAAATTCACCCCACGTATATCAGCACCTGCCCTTTTCCTGCACGCAGCACGCACAGGTGCTGGCAATTCCATTTCAGCGATAAGAAATCGGTATTGCTACCCTTAAAGAAAGAAATACAAGTCTGGTTTTTACAGAAGCCGGTGGCAATAGCTATAAAAAATCTGTGAAAAGGAATGGCATAATCAAATAGAATTTTGAATATTCACAAAGGGATAGTTACTTCCGGTACGTTGCGTACGTTAGTAGAATTAAAATGATATTTGCTATTGTTGTTTATGCAAAGTTACTAATGCGATTTCTACCTGGAATAGCTAGTAGTTACACGCTGAACAAAGAAGTGCAGCTGAGATATTTTATCGTCAATAAAATAGGAATTAGAATAATGTGCAATTGGGTAAGTAAATCCTGAAAATCTCAAAGGAGTTGGAAGATTTTTATGAGAGTTCATTGCTTCCCCAACTAAGAGGCAAAAAGTAAGAAATGCCACGACTGACAGAAGGCAAGAGTTATCTGGTTGTATCCGGTTTAAACTGACCCGTCGTAGAGTGAGTAAGCCGCTGTAAAACGGAGCACCAGCTACACCGGTTGTAAAATCAAAATTCCACTACAACCAGAACACGAGAATCATGAGAAAACATTCCAAGTCGGCTGTCATGTCAACAAAAATAAAAATGACACATAAGATCATTCATTACAACGAGGCATATCTTTTCGGTACATTGATCAAAAGATTTGACTAACTTATCGTCTTTGTTAGATGTGCAAGTTGGATAATACGCAAATCATTGTGCATTTCGACATGAGAAAAAAGAGTGGTGGGATAAAAAAGGTCATAAACCCTCTATGGTCAACCCCATAAATATTGTACTAGGTTGAAAATAAAGATTGTTACTCACTTGCTGGAGTTACGGGTTTTGTCGGTCAAACCTTGGAATGTCCCTGTAGACGTCATTGTAGAATATGCTTGGCAGAAGTCCGTTGAAATATAAAGAAAATTCTACAATATCCGGTCAGTGGATTCGTTACTCGCAGGAGCACCAAGCACGACTCTTCCTTGGCGAGCGAAATCAAATACCGTTGGTTCACGCGATTGGTAGACTGGACCGAGTGTTATGACGTCATAAACTGGTCAAAACACTACTGTAATTTTCGAAAAGACTCGTTTCGTAAACGTCACTTTAATATAAATAACACTTACAACATTAATACATTTATTTCATTTTATTCACAGTAGATTCTCTATGGGTTTCTTTGAAATATTTTTATATTCAATTTTTCAAAGTATCCTTGAGCTACATTTCTGATAGATCTTCTTTATCCATGGAGAATTTACCTACGGATATACTTTGGCTTGATTCACTTATACCTTGTTAATAATTATTTTCGTTTGCGCTTATTAATACGAAAAGTAACTTATATATCCTCAATCATTCTCTCAAAATTCGAAAGTGTATTATGTTCATTTAGGTAATCTTTTTTAAACAATGCTGAACAACACTATTGTAAAATTTGAATATAATATGTATAGTGAATTATATTATGTTAAGATGGCGCATTGAGCATATCGTCTATTATAAAGTATAATACACACATCTGATGTAGGTGCATCCGAATCCAAATGTCTAAGTAAACAAATGGTCGGGCAAATTGTGAAATTTATCTACGTTTAGTTCATTAAGTAATGGGAAGACATACTTTACACTGAAAAATGTTAAACCAAGCAGTTGTCGACGCTCTTTACTCGGCGACCTATATTGAAAATTATTTGGATTGTGTGGAAAATTTACCAAATGATCTGCAAAGAAAAGTTTCACGTCTTCGTGAACTAGACGCGTCCTGTCAAAGTAAGTTGTGTGATTCGATATTTCTAACATACTACACATATAGTGAATAATCCTTATGCTTAAAAACTATCTTTTACTGAAAGTTCTGTAAACATATTTTACACAAAGTCAATCGTGTTATTATATGTAAAGGATTTGTTTTCAATTCAGCATACTTACGTGAAGTTGATCAGCAACAGGAGGTGCTAAGAGTAGATACAGATGTGTCAACTAGAAGAAAAGCCCTACTTCGCATACAACAAGCATTGATTGCAGCCCAAGAAATTGGTGATGAAAAATTACAAATTGTATCACAGGTTCATGAGCTTATAGAAAATAAATGTCGCCAGTTGGATCTAGATTATCGTAATTTAGGTATATATATGTCATTCAACATGCTTTCTTTTCTTTTATATTAAGGATGGATAGGTAAGCCATAATCCATTTTGTGCTCACAGATTTTGGGAAGGAACAAGAGAGCACAGAACCAGCACGTGAATCAAATGCAAATGTCAATACAAATACTACTGGTAACACTAATGTTACAGAACGGCAACCAAAACGTGCGCGTAGAACAAGAACAGAAACCCTAGTAGAATCTGCACATGCAATGGACATGATTGTCATGACAGAAACTCGTTCAGCTACTCTTTCTAATGCCAATAATTGCAACCAGAAGAAAGCTGCTGCAGCAAACACTGGAAAGAAGAAGAAAAGAAAAGCTCGGCAGGGTACACAGCAGAATCAACATCGCGAGGATACACCACCACCTCCAGAAGACGATTTGACAATAGATCCCGATGAACCAACTTATTGTCTTTGCGATCAGATCTCGTATGGAGAGATGATTCTCTGTGATAATGATCTTTGTCCTATCGAGTGGTTCCATTTCTCATGTGTTTCATTGAGCACAAAACCCAAAGGTAAATGGTTTTGTCCCAAGTGTCGAGGAGATAGACCTAATATAATGAAGCCAAAAGCACAATTTCTTAAGGAATTGGAGAGGTACAATAAGGAGAAGGAAGAAAAGTCATAGCAGAACGTGACCACTTGAATTACACACAAACTTTCTAAAGACCAGCTCATTATTTGTGTGTCATATAGATTGAAGGTTCCTAAGTTGACCGTAATTATTTTAAATTTACAGCTTCGTTTCTTTTACAATGTCAAATACGTCGCTCAGTACGATATAGGAATCAGTGAAATATTGTCATTAGAGTTTCAGCTGCTTCAAACATTTTTGGCAATTCTTTTTAATTACACTAATCAGTTAATTACATCCGTAATTGTAATTGTGTATATGAGTAAGTGATTTCATTTATAATATATGGTTTTGTTGACCAATAAATTCTTTGACAAATGGATTCTGACCATTCATTTTAACATATACCTGATAAAATTATCTTTACGACACGGTCGTTATAGCAGACTATTAAATAATCCTAAGAAATTTCTAATTGAAGAAAAATTGATGTCTTATTCCCATCTTGTCACTCCTCATGTCCCAATACTACGTTTCCTTCAAAAATTCACTGCATCAAACATTCAATCTAAAGTGCATTAAATTCTATACAGATATTATTCATTAGTGTGCATAATCTGTCTAATATTACTCAAAGAACATCTAAAAATTACATTGTGGATGAGCCAAAAAATGATATAAAGTATGTGTATAATTATAATGATCACATATGCTCATGGCGTTACTCCATGTTATTAGTCTGTCTCTACATCTGCTTCTCCTTTTCTTCCATATCTTTTGGTTCTTCAAAGAACCTGAAATCCAGAAACGCAAAACAATGTAGCACACAATATACATGAGATTGTGATATGCGATAAGTACATATTGACAGAAACAAAAAAAAAAGAATTCTACCTAATGTCAGCGCGGGTCCTCCGTATGGCTTTCTTGAAAGTTTAACCAAGATTGCTCAACGACCGTTGCGACTCTTTTCTCATATTCGCGCTTATTTTCTTGATACAATTGAGCCGCGAGAGAATTCGCTGGAGAATTCGGATTTGGCTCATCCAAAAGAGACTGAAACACACATTTGAAATTCATTTATTTAATTTGTCATAAAAGAAAAGTTCGCTAGCATCTGGGCTTTAGCGACACACGTCAGTCACATCACTAATTGGAAATAATGCTTGCTGGCAATTATACACTAAAAAGTAGAGACGCGTGTTCCATTAATAATGAAAATATAAGTTGGAGTTATGTATTTTTATTACATCTTTTTATATATATCTTTTGTTTGTGTGTGTCTGTGTATATATATATATATATATATATATCGATAAATTTAGGTACTAAATGAAGTACTAAAATTAAATCGAAGTACAAGACTGCGCTTGCCATAAGGGAAATTGCTTCTAGCATAGAAACAAGAAAACTATATTATAATAATAATCCTAATATTAAATATTTCTAATTTCGCATAGTTTTCTCTTCATCACTCATCTTCACGTTCTTTTCCTCCTCCTCTTCCTCCTCCACCACTCTCCTGTTCCATTCTTTCTCACAATTTCACATTTATTTTTGTTTCCTCCTCTTATTCGTTCTCTTTCTCCTCTCTTTCCCTCTCTCTCTTCGAATGTCGAATAAATAAATACACAATTTTATAATAATTTATTATACAACATTGTAAAAATTCGGTCTAATGTTGCACATTATGGTACTTAAATGGAGGTTTCTTCTTCTTTTTCTTTAGGGAGTGACATGCCAAACGTTGGCATTCGCTGCATGGTAAGGCGGCACGTTCTCCTTGCGTCTCTGATGGTTGGCTGATCGATGCTGCGGCAGCGGCGAGTACACCTGCCACTAATCCACAAAACTCTGCTCCACGCAAGCCTTCACTCGCTTCTCGTACTCGCGTCGGTTCTCTTTGTACAGTTGTGCTGCCATCGAGTTAGCAGGTGAATTCGGGTTCGGGTCACTTAACAGCGACTGCAACCACATAAGTCGTACTTGTTATATGCAATTGGTCAAACTCTTTCTCTAATTTATACATACACATTCTCTCTCGCTCTCACTCTCTCCTCTCCCTCGCTCGCTATGTATCTCTTTTCCTAATTGTCCTCAGTGTCCATATACCAATTTACACGTGAACTAATAAACACCACCTTGCTACAATTAATAGAAATGGCCCACACTGAGAAAAGTCGTAGAATGATGAAAATCACTATTTTATAAAGATATAGAATATTAGTGAATCAAAATGCGTGAAACAGATTTCGTTGATTTTTATAAGCAAGACGAAAGGTATTTCTTTTTCTTATAACAAGTTAATTAGACTTTGCTGAATTGCAACCGCTGTTAAGGCAAATATAAATTTTAGCTAATTTTTGTCAGTAGCTTTACTTGTAGCAAAGCATATTTTCCTATCGAAGATTAGATTAGTATTTAATAAGTAATTTATTTAAGAAAGACATTCCTCGCAGAAGAATATCTTCCACTTCAGTATTTACACAATCGTTTAATATTATTCGGTAGCCGTTCGTATTTTCATGTCTGAAATTTTAATCGGCTAAGTTCTCTCACGATGTCGATAGCTCCGTTTGGTCCGCTGAGAAATTGCTACTGTCCCATATAATATTTTATAATATTGCTGTGCAATGTCTTCAATGAACTTTAGGAATTGGTGATGGTGCAATCTGTTAGTTCAGAGAATCATGCTATGCAGTATCTTAAATTTTATTAAAGACTGAAGTACTTTGCTTGTAATGTTGCACGGGTACGACGATGATACGTGCTACGAATGTTTTGATTACCTGACGAACGGAGCATAAGCCGGTGTAAGAATCAAATACAAGCCACTATGCACTATATAACGAGTCACATTCATACTTTACATTTTAAATTCTTTGTTTTATGGATTAAACAACGTGTATATATACATATATGCAGGACTATCCAGATTCAACACACCAACTCAATTTATTCGTCTAGTAATTGGGAGTTTTCTACGTTCAAACTGCACGTTACATTTCACCTTATTAGGCCTGTATATTTATAATTTTATCTGCACATCATGTATTCTATACAATTCAGTATGTAATATACATTAAATATTGGAATTAAAAGAAAAACACAAAATATCAACAAATTATTGTAAAAAATGTTAGTAATTACGTTTTAATGCAACGCTAGATGAATCATTTGACATACGAATTACTGGTTTGCTCTTTAGAGATGGAACCTCAACATAGCCATGTTTCTTCAATCATTTATGTGAGCTCAAAAACATAAAATAATCAATAAAGAGTGTAATTACCTGTATAGATGTCAGAATAGCAGAGACGTCGTAAGTTGGACTCCAGCGGTTCTGTAATATGTCTAGACAGATTCCTCCATCGGCATATACATTAGGGTGGAACATCTTACTGACAAATCTCACTGTGGGTGGTTTGTTTGGATATTCCTCTGTGAACTCTATTGTTAGTTTGAAAGTACCATCCTCAAAGGGAGTGTCGTGTGGTCTGCAATTATATAATTCACCAAACAAATTATCAGATTTGAAAAAAGTACTAATTTCAAAATCATATGAATTTTGCCTTTTTTAATAAGGAAAACTATAAAACTCTTTAAACTCAAACCTACCCAAATATCACTGCATTCCATATCATGATATTATTGTCTGTTGGTGCACCTGACACTCCAGTGGGTGGATCTTCTTGTAACCTGTCAAAAGAAAAAGCAAAATATAATATTTAAGACTATGAAGTTTAATAGAAATAATTTATTATATTAATACATAAAAAAAATAGCAAATAATCTCTGTATCAGTTTCTCCAAGTATTATAACTTTCCCTAATTAAACTACTTTCCAAACCTCTAATAAAAGAAATAAATATTACAAAGTATGACAAATATTTTTCATAGTTGAAAAGAACTAGTAATAAATTATAAGGGAGTAAATATTATATCCAGGAATACACAAACTAGACATATAATTTTGCATCATCCTAAATGTATCCAAAAAGAAAGTTGAACTCCTAAAAGTGAGTCACACGTATAAAGATTGACATGAGGTGAAAGACACAGCTATTGTGTTTATCAACCTTCCTAAATATCCTGCCAGTTCAGTAGCTAGAAGTCATTTGGGAAGTATGTAATATAAGAGACGAATGACTTTGTATGATTAAGATAGATGAGCAAATTTGACCAGTACCACGGAGCATCGCGTTTAGGCCGAGTCAAATATTTGTGTGAACGAAAATAAGACGCGCCTCGCTATCGCAGGCTTCTAATAATAACTTGGAAGCACGAGTCACGATGACGTTCGCGTGTAGGACAAGGATGTATAAGTGCGTTGATGTAGATATTTATTTGAGAAAATCGTGAAGAAGTTAGACGCGCGATAATAATTAAAGAAGCAGGTAGTATAGTAAGAAAAACAGTTAGCCGTGATAATATAATTGAAAATGATGTCTACCTCTTGAAGTCTCTCATGAGTCTCCTTCTCGCAGGAGTAGACATTCCTGACGAACGGCTAGGTCGTCCCGAACTTGATAAAACGTTGGATATGTAGCGTGTGTAATGAATGTCCCTGTAGGGTCACTCTCACTGGCGTAATGGGTCCCCAAATGTCAAGAGTCCCACGGACTCTGAATTATCTATGATCGCTTCTTGCAACCCAACTCCTCGTACGAGCGAGCTGCTTTTTAATCCTATAACAGGATGCTGCTGCTGCGTACGTCTTTGCCTTATGCGAGTATCAGAAGGTCGTTCTGTGTTGCGCTGCTTGCTGATACCGTTACACGTTACCGCGAGCCTTTTCTTCCGCGTTAAGAGAATCACCTCCAAACAAAAAACCGATCGTCTAAGTAACGAGCGTACCAATAACGCTGAATTTTTACCCTCAGTATTCAGGGCTATGCACTTTCACCAAAAACCGTACGGTGATGGCCACTCGGAAAATATTCTCTCAGCGCACTGCCAAAACGAGGGACAGCTGGACATGAAGAAGCATCGCGGACAGATGGGCTGTTTCGCGCATGACGTCAGAAATTTAAATCAACCAGCAGAGCCAATCGTTTTCAGGAACGTTCTATCACAATTGTCGGTCCTCTGGTTCGGTTTACAATGAACTGGCAAATTTATATTGCGTTTAGCTTTTATTTGCTATTCCCATTAAATGGTCAGTGGAAATTGGGTTCGTTTGGTTTGAGTCGATGATATGCAATGATATATAACTCCAAATCCAATAGACCTCTGTAAAGTTAGCCAGACAACTTCGACTTTTTTAATTAATATCTAATGGAATTAATTAATTTGTACTAAACAACTGCATGAGAATTTTACTTTCCGTTGGCATGAACTTACTTGGTAAGGAAAGAGAATTGCGTGATTGGTAGAACAAACAGTTACTATACATTTCGTTTATTGGAAGCGCCATCAATAGTACTTTTCGTGTCAGTCTACCATTTGCATTTGGCAGGTTATTTTAACCTTTCATCCATAACCTGAGGCCTTGGAGATAAACATAACAGCATACAGTGCATACCTCCGAATTATTTGAATAATCGAATTTACTGTAATTAGGAATAATTAGATACATAATGGTAAGTGATTATTTACTTCGCTTCCGATTTGTTTTATAATACGTTTAATAATAGCTTTATATTTTGACGTGTTCTAACCTAGAAACACTTACTTCATTCTTTCGTTTAGGACGTATTTCTGATGATCAGGAGAAAGAAAATGACAATATTCACTGATGCCAAGGATAATACATCTGTGCTCGAACTTAAAAAAATTATTGAAGGTGAGAACAAAATTTTTTATCATTTAAAACATGTTTCTTAGTTCTCATCAGTAGCATTATGATTTGTTCAAAATCATCATGAAAATGTTTTTAACTACCATACACCAATACATTATGTTCTTGTATCAATTTTCTTCTAGGTATATTGAAGATACCACCTGTTAATCAGCAACTATATAACAAGGACAATGTTTTGATGTCTGATATTAAATTTCTCTCGGATTATGGTCTTACATCGGCTACGGCTAAAGCACAATCCCCTGCATTGATAGGACTTGCTGTGCGTCAAGAGAATGGACAATTTGAACCACTTGAAATGACTCCGTTCTCACTACCTCCTGATTTGCCTGATGTGATGAAGTCTCAAGAAGCTAATGGACAAGAGCAATCTCCTTGAATCACGATGAATTACTGCGAATTAATCGACCATTAAGTATCGAGTTCAATTCTTTAATAATCGTCATAACTCCAACAGGCATTGGAGAGTCCATGAATGAGCAATGTGAATATTAAATATATATACATGTATATATATACACGAGTTTGATACTGGTATTAGAATCACATTTTCTCTAATATCAGTGAACCCCTTGTAGTCAAAACATTAGGTAGTCCCAATGGATCATATCATCGATCCAACAAAAGATCAAGTATTTTGTAGAGTTAATTACCTGGTCGGAGCCAATACAACCACAAAGAACCACATCCACAAATGTCTTTCAAAATAACTAAATTGTATCCAAAACAAGAAAAAAATCATTCAAATATATCCATTTATTTCATTACAATTATTAAATCAGGAAGAATCCTTAAAGTAATTTATACTGTTTTGAAATCTAACTCAATTATTCCTTTGTAAAACGAGTCTTGTTTGTAATGAAAGATTTTTCTATTTCTCCTAAAACACTAATCCATTCCATTGCTTGTCTCATTACGAGTTAACACTAATTAACTTTATTCAATATCCAAAGAGGTTCTGTGTGCCCCCCTCCCCTCCCCCATAGGAAACAAAAATGTGAGGCTTTTGAGACTGGTCTAGTAATATTAATATCGTAGATAAGGAGAAATGCCTACACATGAGCAAGGCAGTTCATTTTACCAACATCACGCAACTTTGCACGTGTACCTTGTTACCATTCAAATGACAAAAATTTATTATCAACTTGATTGAACCTATTAAGCATGAACATTGTTTATTAGGCACAAGATATTTCTTTGCACCTACAACAATTTTATAAATAATTACTGGCTCCTAAATGTAGGAGAGATACTAAAGGGTTTACCAAATTGTATGAAATTATTACAAAACGTAATAGTTTAATTCAACTTGTATTATCATGAGAAAATATGCTGTCGTTTGTATTAAAATTTAAGAGCCTGATATACGATTATTTCAGAAAAATTAAAACATTTCACCAGGATATTGATTGATGTAACTTCTTCAAAACCTGAATTGACTCAATTTTATCAACAGCATAACAAACTCTCCTCTGCCTGAAAGTACTGTTGTTTCTTTACTTGTTATGATAAATTAATATTACCCTTTGATTTTTTTAATCACTTATCCTAAGCTGGTCTTGTAGTTAGGTACAATTTAGTGATACACAACAGAGAAATTTTAAAGAATGTAAACAATTGGACATTGAATCGTGATACATGAACGCATGATACGTATGAACACAGTTGAACGTAGCAGACCAGTGTGAATATGTGAAGGCATGTTAGAAACGTTATTAACAATAACAATTACTTGTACTATTAGTAGATCATTTTCCAGGCACATGCCTTCCAGAGTTTATAAAATTCACGTGGTGATCAATTGTTCGACACTTTTCCTTTAGAGAAATTAGAAATTGTGGGACTTAAGAGAAAACATTATTTGATTTTACTAACGAATTCAATACTATGGACCGTGATTTAATCTGGAATAATTCAAAAAGTGCAATTTAGTAAGAGTTGGAAAATTCAAGCTGTAAAATAAAATTGTCTTGTAAATTGATAAGCAAAAGGTCCCCTTTTCGCACAACCGATTCTGAAATAATTTGTAACGATACAATTTTTTTTATCACGGTAATAGTAAAGTTTGAGATTTTAAGAATACAGTAATTTAAAAGTATATATTACAAATTGTATGAATTACATATTCTTTTCCCTTCTCCTGTTCCCAATGTTATTAATTCACCGGTATTACCATTCAGGTTGTATTGATGTGTCCTATTTCAAATTTTGTTGTATATTAAAACCAATTATGTGATATTTTCAAGCAGTAAATTAAGTAATCGAAATTCGGTCTTGGTATTTATTTATACTTAAATTCGTGATCTAATATTTAGCAATTCTGTAATTTGTAATAAATTTACTAATATTATTAAGTTCTCTTATTCTTTTTTTTTTATACATAATCTATCTATAGATATATACTATCATTTACTCTCTAACATTTCACTAATGAAATCACCATATATGTCTCTTTTACCTGGAACATAGTGTCCTCCCTCATGTGTCTTTATACTTATATTGCTAAATAATTCAGTTAATTCTTCTGCCATTCCTATAACAATACATTTTATTTTAAGTCAATTTAAACCTAACATATTTCAATAATAAGTTGCGTATTAAAGAAAGGTATGCAAGAAAGAAATATTCTTACCTACAGGAATAACTTCATCGCCTACTCCATAGACATGTAGAGTAGGCAGAGTAATTTTTTCCTTGTAAAATATATGGTGAACAGCACATAGTGACTTGAAGCCTGATATAATAATAGCAAATTTAAATCTAATTGGGGTCACTGCAAAAATATTACATATATTTTAATTTGTAGCCAAGATAAGTAATTTTCTAGATTATTGTAATTTGAGTATTACAATTTTTTTGCTGCATGGCACATAATATTGAAACAAAAGCAGCGCCTTGTGAAAATCCAAGTATACCATCAAATGGACCTGATTCTTCAAAGACACTTTCAATTAAAGCTAAGCTTTTTTCAAAGCCAACTGATAAATCACTCGAGATAGTAGCTTTGAATGCTTTATCTTGGGTATTGAACCACCAACCATATCCTACACAATGATTTTTGCAGATTAATAATAACATTACTAAAGTCATCATAATAACGAAATAAAGGAATTATTACCATTTGTTTCTGAATTATCCTTACTATTGTTACTTGCACTAGGTACTTCATGTGGTGCTTTTACAAAAGTAAAATCAATTTGTTTTTTGAAAGTCTTTCTTAATGCTCCTAATTTTGCTTTAAAAGAAATATCAGACTGACGATATCCATGAATAGCCAGTATCTACAATGATTATATAAATATTGTATACATATATGTTGCTATAACAATCTTTTTCTTCTTTGATCATAATAAATGTTTCCCATATAATTATGATATAAACACATGCTCTTACCCGTAATTTCTTGTTTACTGCAGTCATGTTTTTTATGAAAATGAATGAAAATTGTCTTATAAACCTTACTACATGTACTTATAATATGGATATTTTGTTATTTTAATAATTGACAAGGACTCAATATTTAACAAGATAAATTTTCAAAAAAGTTTTAAGCTAATTCTCGCGTCATTTTATATTCTGACACACTAATTTAGGTTATGTTCAGTTATGTTTCATCTAGCATCTGATACAGAATGTCATAAATTAATTACATATTTATTTGACGAAATATTTGTAACAATATTGGGAAGAGAATTTTATATGCTTAATGCATAGCTCGTATAATGTACATTGATACTTTCCTATTATTTATATTGCATATCAAATTTTAAGCCAAATATATTTATATTAACAATACTTACTTTACTGTAACAAAATGGAAACATTGAATTTAACACATCATTCTAATACAATCAATAACCGTTTTATTAATTCAAAAAGTATACAGCATAAATATGCAGATATAATTATAGTATATGCTTTTTATTTATCTGTAAACAAATGCTTTGAGCTTATTGGCAATGTTTGATGCGTTATGCTGAAAATAAAATAGATTTTTTTTCAAATAACTGAATAAGGACTGTGATAAACAAACTTTTAAATTGTAACTCATTCAAATAATTGTTTAGAATCACAAATCAGTAAGGTCTACTGCATCCACTTGTGTGCTTATTGTTTCCTCGATATTCTGAGATGTGTCAGGTTCACCAGAATAATCCGTTCCTCGAGGGAAATCTAGCTTTGCCCAAGATCCAGGTTCTGCTTTCTTTAATTTAATTTCTACCTTAGTTGGAAGCATATTTACACTGCTTTGATTCACATCAACGATCTAAATAAATATTTTTATTAGCATCATTATTTAAAATATTTAATAAACAAATAAACATGATACAAAATATTTAAGAACGTACCCCTCTTAATTCAAGATCTAAATTGTATTTAGAGTTTTCTTCCAAGAAGAACAGCTCTACAGAAAGTCGTATTGGATTTAATTTCACAGAAGATCTATCAGGCTGGTATTTTTTGGCATAGACTGAAATTACTACAAAAGATCCAGTTTGATGCCAATCCATTCTACATTTCACTTTTTTATCTGTGCTCTGAAAAAAAGGGAATATAAGCTAAAGAGTCATTAGCAAAAATTTAATAATTTGAACAAAACAAACTTTTACTTTAGACTTCCACAGATGTTTTCCTTGTGTGCATCCTGGTTGCTCCAAAAATGTAGAGAAATCTGTTGTTTTCTTTTGACAGCAAGACCAATATTTGAGGCCCTCGTGGAAGATCGGTACACCAGGATGATGAATACATTCACCTTCGTCTGATCCAGGACCTTGATACGTGCTCTTGCAAGAGTTATTTTTACAATTTTCACCAACAGATATAATATCCTCTTTAGTGTCAGTGAATTGGGTAGCTGTCAGTCCTTCAATTTGTTGTAACAAGGCAGGAGACACTACAGGATTTAAAGTAACTTGAGGACTATCAAATGCTGGCCTTGCTAGACTTGGTCCATTATTAAGTGGCTGTGCAGTGACCTGTATTATTTCATTTGCTTTTGATTTATCAACAGCAGGTTTCTCAGGTTCCAATGGTTTTTCATTAGAATGACGTGATTTCGTACAGCCTTTAATATTTAAAAATTCTGTAAAATCTGTACACTTCTTGTTGCAACACGACCATCCTTTGTACGCATCATGGAACACAGGTACCCCAGGATGATGAACACACTCATCTATGACAGAATATAAAACAACGATGACAGCTCGACCGTATTCAATCACTATATTAGTTAAATATAAAACATTAATTAAATAATCTCTACTTTTACCATCTTTGCTGTTACTCGGATCAAATTTCTGCCCACAACCACGATTATAACAGTGGAGAAGAACTTTTTCTTCCGACATGGCTTCTGTCTTGATCGAGCGATAAACTTTAACTGAACACAATTTCTGATTCTATCAGAGGTTATACGAGTAAAATTAGGCCTGACACATGGTGCGCCAAGTTCCCCGTGTTAGTATTCGAATTCTAGTACATTCTCGTAGCTTGCTGATCGATTTATGTACATATGTATATACACCAAAGCGAAACCAACTTTGCGATGTACCTTCGTAAATGCGCTCCGAACACGATTAAAAAGAAAAAGTGTAATCAGAATTGTTCACACATGCTTGCTGACGACATTTCAGATCGTGCGAAATAAACTAGACACACAGTGACTATAGTTTATCTATGTATATGTATCATATGAGGCAATGTTAAACATATATCTATATACATATAACGTACAGTACATGCTTAATCATGAAAGTTGCAAATGCGATGATCCAGTAGACGATCGTCAGTTGCTCGAAAACTGTGTAACCAGCCGCAAGTGTTAAAATAAAATTTTAATTTGTCGATTAGTAACAAATATATACTACACATACATATATTGAGTCATAATCTGGACAATGTTGTACCGCTGGACGATAGTTTTTCTAATACTGGTACCATCCTTACTGGAAGCTAATAGAAGATTCGCCGATTCAGACGAGTATGAAGAGTGGCAGGAGTTCAAAGACTTTCAGGAATGGAAAAGAATAAAGAAAATTCATGGTGATGCACTCGAAAATCGTAAATTTGGCCAATTTGATCAATTAGAAATAAATTACAAAAGAAAATCGTACGAAAAACATTATCATCATAGGCCTCGAGATTTGGATGATCCACCGCCAATTGACCAGGCTGCCCTTATGGGACGTTATATAGTCAATCAGGCTGGTATGTTATTCTTTTATAATTAATACTTTATCAATTATATTCCTAATAACGTCCCTGACTCAATTGTCTCCTGGCACCGTTGTGAATTCTATTTATAATTCCTTCTACTTATTTTTCATATTCGCTGACGAATTGCGTTATCTGATGTCTATTTAAATTGCGCGCTTTTATATGCTATATTCCAATGCCTTATTTGATAACATAATTTTTATTTAAATGTTTATTCATGATGTTCAGAATGAACGTTCTATTTAAAATTTATAAAATTCATTTGCAGACTGGACGGCTGTGGCGACTATCAGTTCCCGAAGGGAAACTGAAACCTTTCCATTCGCGAATGTAATATCCTGTAGTGATGGCCCTTTAGGCAATGGATCTGGCATTCCTTATTTATATTTGACTCCATTAGATTTTACAGCACAAGATGTATCCGTGAGTACTTTCGAATATTTGCAATAATAGTATTTTTTTATTCGCCTTTCGATAAATTAACTGATATGCATCGACACGAGATATTTGGCTTAGTTATACGTCAGAAGATAACAATGCTGTCTACATGTTATCAATTTTGTATCTGATTTTCCCGTATAGAAAGATCATCGTTCCACTCTCATGATGACTCTTGCACAAGGTGATTACTGTAAACAAAAGGTATGGGATCCCATGGACCCTCGTTGCGCCAGGATCGTCCTCACAGGCAAAATTAAACCGGTCAGTTATAGCTCAAATAACAGCTGCTTTAATCTTGGCAGAAAATTGATGTTTTGCATTTTAGATACAAAATGGTACCGCTGAATATAACATTGCGAAAAGTGCAATGTTTATTCGTCATCCTTGGTTGGCGAATATGCCAGCTGGTAATGTTTTTCGTTATTTTATAGTTTTCGAAATGGCTCTTATCTAAATGGACAAGTTACAATAGTCATTGTTATTATCTGTATTTCAGATCATCACTTTTTCTTTGCAAAATTGAAAATTGGTGAGATTGCCGTCTTGGATACTTTTGGGGGTCCAAAATATGTTAGTGTTCAAGATTATCTACATCCACCAACTCCAAACGTTACAACGGAATTCCTTAGACAATTTCCAATTAGAGAGGAACAAAATGTTTTAAATAATTTTGACGAATCTGAATCAGAAATGGAATTCGATTCTTATGAAAGCGATTCAAAATCACTAGAGCACTTTGTACGTTACGTATAGGATTTTTACTGAAGGGATATGGTCATGCAGCTGAGTCTAGTTGTATATACAGGACTGACCGTTTTATTTGATTGCGCAACGTTTTGTATTTTACTATGGCTTTCAAGCATCCAAGCATATAATACTGATTTATTCAGATCTATTGCTATATATAATAAGAAAAACATATCTTATAACACTATTTAAATTGTTTATATAAATGAAATATTTAAATTTTATGAGTCCTGCCTGAAATGCGTTTTTCAATCTAATTGCAAATAATACAGATTGCCCGTTGCAATTTTATAGTTTTATCTTCTTATGGATTTTACCATCAGTCGTTGACCAATTGAAAATCCATGAAATATACATTCCGTCATTTGATGTACCTCAATAGATGTCGTTACCATCGAGCATTAAAGTATCGCCGACAGCATTCCAAAAGGCGTCGCTTCGTAGACCATAGAGTACCGCTGCGACGCACGTATAGAAGCATCGATAAAATGGCGGATGTGGAGCAAAGGCCCAAGGAAAGTTCTACGGTTGCATCAAAGGAGTCAATGGGCAAGCAGGAAAAACGCGACAATACCCTGACAAATGGTGGCAAAGGCTCTGGAGATGATGCAGACAGTCTCGAAGAGTTGCCACTTGACATCGGCGAACACTATCTTGTCCGAAGATCGGACGACTCCTGGCGTGAGTAACCGTTCTCCGTCTGTCTTCGGGAAACTTCGTTACATTACGTACGACTTCGACACTGAAGCGGGAGGAGCGCGTATTTTT
Organism: Trachelus iudaicus; assembly: GCA_030142595.1. Lineage (NCBI taxonomy): Eukaryota > Metazoa > Arthropoda > Insecta > Hymenoptera > Cephidae > Trachelus > Trachelus iudaicus. Next base: position 3,312,601 of record JARQTH010000353.1, on the reverse strand, counting down.
TTGAATAAGCCAAATTACTTATACAAAGTGGCATAGATAGAAAATGAAATAGTAAACTTCTATGGAAATCATTCCGTGGTGTTTTCTTAGATCCTGCTGAGATCATTCAGACACGATATAATGAAGCGGAAAGTCATTACGAGTATTACGTGCACTACGAGGGCCACAATAGAAGATTGGATGAGTGGGTGCCCAGGGATAGGATCATGTCCAGTAGATTCGATATGAGCGATCGAACTTGGAAGAATGGTGACAGAAATCCATCAAATGATTTACTAGCTGATTCCTCTGATAGGAAAATAACAAGAAATCAAAAAAGGAGACATGACGAGATTAATCACATACAAAAAGTAGGTCCTTTTTTTTTACCAGTGTTATAATTAATAGGGCCACTTAGGTTATTTAATAAAATGCAATTTTTATACTACTTTGTTTTATATAGACATATGCGGAGATGGATCCAACAACTGCTGCTTTGGAAAAAGAACATGAAGCTATTACCAAAGTTAAATATATTGATAGGATTCAGATTGGTAAATATATTTTGTATTTATGTATATCAGTGTTATGGATTTTTCAGTGACTAAATACTTGTTTATAGGAAGATATGAAATAGACACGTGGTATTTCAGTCCATATCCTGAAGAGTATGGTAAACAACCCAAATTATGGATATGTGAATATTGTCTTAAATATATGCGCCTTGAAAAAACATACAGATATCATATGGTATATCATTCAATTTGTACAACATCCTTGTTGGCAACTTCTTATGTTAGTAAAATGATTCATGATTTTTTTTTAGAGTGAGTGTACTCATAGACAGCCAGTCGGGAAGGAAATATATCGCAAGGGAACACTCAGTATTTGGGAAGTTGATGGTCGAGAGCACAAAATTTATTGTCAGAATTTGTGTTTACTGGCCAAATTATTTTTGGATCATAAAACACTATACTTTGACGTTGAACCTTTCCTATTTTATATCCTCTGTGAAGTTGACAAGCATGGAGCACATTTAGTTGGCTATTTCTCAAAAGTAAGTACTTACAAAAAAAATCAGGTATGCTCTTTACTGCAATAATTATGTTAAATTATTATTGTGCTTTAGGAAAAAGAATCTCCTGATGGTAATAACGTCGCCTGTATTCTGACATTACCGCCATTCCAACGGCAGGGCTATGGAAAATTATTAATTGCCTTTAGTTATGAGCTCAGCCGAATAGAACAAACAGTAGGGAGTCCAGAAAAACCATTAAGCGACTTGGGAAAATTATCATACAGAAGTTATTGGAGTTGGATTCTCTTAGAAATTTTACGTGATTTCCGAGGGACACTTAGTATCAAGGATCTTAGGTAAAATGCACAAGTTTAGAACGTGCTAGTCAAATTCTGTAAAACATACTTACTTGACACTATTCTTTGTTAACTTACAGCCAAATGACTAGTATCTCACAGACAGACATCATCTCCACATTGCAAAGTATGAATATGGTAAAATACTGGAAGGGCCAGCACGTGATCTGCGTGACGCCAAAACTTGTTGAGGAACACATAAAAAGTAGTCAGTTCAAAAGACCACGATTAACAGTAGACAGTAGTGCCCTAAGATGGGGAGCACCACCACGAAAAAACATTAAACCAGGAAAGAAGTAGGGCAGAAACACAAGATGGAAGGAACATTGAATATTACTTGAAGGTAGCCCTTAGTGTTTGACAGATCTATAATCAGTGAAATGCTGAAGAATCTAAAAAGGTGATTTGTCAAACTTATTGTCATAGGCACCACAGTACATAGACTGTGCATTACAGGATTAACCGTTGCAAAAAGACTCATTGTGAAATGAGATATTTTTTCTTTGGTTGTCGTTATTCTGAAAAAATCCGTCAGAGTGTGTGAGAGAAATGCATTTTTTTTTATACAGAATCAAGAGCAATTATGTGATATAATAATAATAATCCAGTTTTTCAAACGAAATTACAATCTTCATAGCAAATTTAACCCTCCACGGAACCCTTTTTCTAATGCTTTTGCGGAAACCCTGAGTCTTGTAATCCCTGTCCTCTCTTTATTTTATGGGCTTTTAAAAATAATTAGGAAAAAATTCATGGATACTCTTCAGGATCTCCACTGCACGCTCCAATACTTTTTTTAAATTAAATGCATCAAGATTTTCGGAATAATATTCGGAAGACTATCAATAATGCCCGAAAACAACGAAATTCGTTAAAAAATGCACATTTTTGCAGCAAATATGAACGAGAAATGCTCTGGGGATGTAAAGTACAGACGATAGGGCCGTTCATGAAAGCGTTTTTACGTAGTCAGAAGCATTATAGGTGTATCGAAAATGAGCCAAGAGCGCTGAGAGTATGTTATGTCTCAATAAAATTCATGCAATAAACAGAAAAGCAATGATGCACTCTCCGCTCTCGACTCATTTTCGAACACACCTACAGTGCTCCGAATGTTAATTAATGGGTCTGATCTAGAGTGCGTAGAAACTGGTAAAAACGCTTGGACGAGCTTTCATTTGTTAAACAAGGTTACACCGTTACTGGCCTCGACTAATAGAATCATTCAATTATGTCCAAGTCAGCTGGTGCTTTTGCAATGAATAACCCGATATACTACTATACTAAAAGTACCATGATCTCACTGCTCGTTGGAGTACATTTAGTAAATAGAAAAATTTACAATATTATGAAAATGAATATCTTAACTTTTAAAAATAATAGGTATTTTCATAGAGGATATTGCCAGGGGATATGAAGAAATTATTTTCGTAAATATTACAAAGAACCGATAGTAATATTTACTAGATAGATTATGCATTATAATGCTCGTGAGAATTTAACAATTATTACATAACACGAGCCACTATGTACAAGAGTGGAAAGGAAAAGGGAAAGCAAATCGATGTACAATACTAGTTACAGTCATACAATAAGAATCTGCCGATGCCCAGTCTTTCAAATAAATCAGCAGTTGAAATTACACATTTCACAAATCTAAATTTACGTATTTAACTTTCTGCATGAAAGAGTGCTAGGCTTTGTTAATTGGCTGTATTGTGTAATTAAGAGGAGGTGGTGGTATGAGAAGGGGTAAAGGTGTTGGGGGTGGAGTTGCTTGTGTTGCTGATATTGATTGTGTTGTATTTGTAGGCAGTGATTGTGATTCCAGTGCACGTAGAGTTGCATTATAGGCTGCCAAGTAACTTGGCCAGAGATGCGGAGGTGGTGGAGATCCTGGAGGTGGTGGTGGTGGTGAGCGATCATCCATGTCATCAGAATCATCCAGCATCATTGCTGTTAATGGAGTTATTCTAGGCTTTTTCAATTTGATGATCTTTACCTAGAATTAAGGATAAGATATGATATTTAGATTATAAATCAATTTTTTTTATATTTGTCAGAACTATCCTTCTCACCTTAACCTTCTTCTTTGTTTTAGGTGGTTTCACACGTTTTTGCTTCTTTCTACTCTTTCTACTGATTCTAAGTCTCCTTAAAGGATCTGTATTGCTTGAATCTTTCGTAGATGCGGTTGGTGGTGGCGGTGATGGCATGTCACCCTCGCCACCACTAGGACTAGTACCTTCTCCGGGTCGCACGCCATCAGCGAATTGCACAGATTTCCTACTTCTCCTTCTCTTTCTTATTCTGGGTCGTGGTCTACTCGAAGATGTTTTAAATCGCCCTATTCGTTTATCATCTTTATAGTGGACTTCTTCAGAAAACTTCTCTTTTAACTCGTGAAGTTTCTCTAGAACAACGTCGTCATTGTCATCATCTTGCTCATTCTCCATGTCAGATATATCGTCGTCATCTCCGTTAGATATAATTTCTTTACTGAAAAAAAAATAATTACGTTTGTAAAATGGTATCACTTTTATTAAAAGACATATTAATTACTATTACATACCCAAATCCTGGAGAAATTAGGATTCCTTTAAGAGGTGTTGGAGGTAACAATAGCCAATCTTTAATTTCTGTTTCATGGTCTTCATTGATATCCTCAGTTTGCTTTTTAATATCTGCTTTAGGAGCATCAGACGTTTCTTCCTCTGGAGTATTGTCAGAAAATAGAGAAATCAATTCGTTTCTTGCTTTTTCAGTATCCTCAGCTTCTCGTTTTTCTTCGTCCGCTTCAGTTTCGTCCTCAGCTTCTTCTTCTTCTTCCTCTTCGTCCTCTTCTTCTTCCTCTTCTTCCTCCTCATCTTCTTCCTCAAGTTCTTCCTCATCTTCCTGTTCTGGTCCCTGCGTTTGAATGTGTTCCTCAGAATCAGCTTCAGTTTCAACATCTTCCGCTTCTTCTGCAGTAGCTTTGATGCTGTCTACTTCCGGCATTTCTGCTTCAGGTTCATTATCACCTTCCTCTTCTCCAACTTTTTCTACTATGTTCTGACCATCCTCAATAGATTGCTCAGAATCAATGGATGTTGCACTTTGTGGCTGGCTCAACTCAGACGTTACATTAGGTTGAATATTGCCAAAACTCTTCTTTAACATACGCTCAGCTCTCCTTCTCACTTTTTCAATTCTTTTCCTTTCCTTTTCTTTTCTCCGCTCGTCTCGTAGACGCTTTCGCTCTTCTCTTTCCTTTCTGCGGACTTCCATTATCACATCGTAATTGTATACAGGATAAGCTGGTACCTCTGTAATTTGCACTAAAACCGTCCAATATTATGTATTTAAAAAATAAAAGTAGACTGTTGAATGTTGTAAAAATGAATTGCAATTTACCTCGTGGTAGCGGATCAGTTCTAGAATATGGTGAGACAGGAACAGGTACAGGAACCGGGACAGGAACCGGGATAGGTACAGGCAACGACAGCCCCACAGGAGCTATTGGAGATACGGTAGAGATCGTAGCAGTGCTAGGCACTGCATTGGAAATCGTAACTGGCACAGGAACGGGAATTGGAACTGGGGTTGTCGTCGTCGAGGGAATTGTCATTCCTGTAGGATAATGAAGAATTTGAGGATCTGTCGAAGATGAACCGCTCCAATCAAGATTCGTCGTAGGCACTACTTGCAGAACATTACCTACACGAACAACATGGCTAGAGCTACGATTAGTGGGAATACTAGAAGATGGTTCACTATGTTGAGTGGTAGTCGGTGTACTCGTAAATTCTGCAGGTACCACTTGTAAGACATTTCCAACCTAAAGAAAAGGTAAATATTTAAAAATAATACAATAGTCCAAACTATTTAAGGATATTTAAAAGAGGCATGTTTACCTGAAGTACTGTTGGCTGTTGTCTATGATATATTGGTTGTTGATGTTGCATAGAAGGTAAGGGTGTTCCATGCCCTTGACTGGGTGACAAATATGGACCGATGTCACCAGGAAATAATGAGGCATGATATCCAGTGCCTGATTCCGGTTCCTGATCGTGTTTCTTGATTCCCAGCTCTAGTTCAAGTCTGGAATAAAATCAATGTATTCAAAAGATTGTCTCCATGCAAACACGTATACAAGCACATATTATTAAAATCCCATAACGTAATATATTTACTTCGTGATCGTAATTTATGGTATTTATGGAAGAAAAAGACTTGAATGAGAGATCGCGGATCTATTATTTCATACGTTTTGTAGAATTTACCTATCGTCTAGTGATAGACGTTTTGGCGAATTTGTCATCTCATCTATACGAGGTGGATAAGTGAGATTACTTTCGGAATAATAGTAATATTCATTTTCTCCGTCGCCTTCAGTGGCATATCGGAAATTCGAAGAATTGACACAGGCATCATTTCCCAGCATATCAGTATCCAAGCCGGCTGAATCCCCAGGTATTCTTGGTGGTCCAGGTAACGCTTGAACGATAGTTTCAATGCGTCTTCCTCTTTCGACAGGATTCTCACTTTCAGCGTCCTTTATTCTTTCACTGTTACTACTCCTGTCCCTTGGTGATACCGATCTAAATGATATTCCAGATCATTACCGATGACCAAAACACATGTATTCTACTTCAATTTAGCAAATGAATTTAAATGTCATTAATTGAATAAATGTTAGTACAAACTAACCTAGAGCGACGAAGTCTGTCCACGGATCTTTTAGAACGATCAGGACTCCTTAGACGTGACCTTGATCTTGACCTAGATCTAGTTCGTGATCTGGATCTGGACCTAGACCTCGATCGCGACCATGATCTTGAACGAGACCTTGATTCAAATCTGTAACGATCTGGAGAAGCTCTTGTTGGCGATCGTCTTGGTCTTGGTGATGATTTTGATCGTGATCGAAATGATGGTTTACTCCTTCTGGAGGATTGTCCTTGTCTCTCTGATTCTGGTGTGCATCTATCCTTTTCCCATTCTCTTTCTCGTTCCCTTTCTCTTTCTCTTCTATCATCAATTCTATCTCGACTTCTGCAGTAATGTAAAAACAAAATTATAAGATGAATGATGAACTTATGTGATATCAAACATCCTCTAATATACCTTCGTCTATATCTGGAAAAAGTGTCTGGTCTAATGGGTCCTTCCATTATATCCCTTTCTAAGCTTTCATCTCTCAATGATCTTCTGTCATCATATTCCACGTCTAATCGCTGACCATCGATAAATTGCTCATCAATATCAGGTAGAATATTATCATCCTCATATCTCCACCGTCCTTTGTCCCCATCGGCATCTTCGCGGTACCTAGTTCCAGTATATCTATCAGACTCTAAGCTTCTATCCCTTGGTAAAATAGGAGGCTCATAAGATCTTCTATCCTTATCACGATCTCTTTCAATACTATCATTAAACCTTCTTCTTCCCCGATCACGATCATTTCTACTGCTAGGCGGTCGTTTCCTGGGACCATCTAGAATTTAAAAAAAATTTTAAAGAAATCCTATGAAACGACGAAGAAACAAAGTACTAAGAGTTTACCTCTGCTAAATGAAGGAGGACAATGTCTTCCAGGACTTCGCGTAGACCTCTCTTTCCTGTCGTCAAAATATTTTGACTTTCCAGGACGTTCCTCATCAGCTCTATACGATTTACGTTCTCTATCACGAATAGGACCTGGAGGATCGTCTCTCCATCTTCCTGGACTCTTACTACGACTTCTACTCCAGCTACGACTGTTACTTTTACTCCTGCTCTTTTCGCTCTCCCATTTACCAGTCGGACTCCTGCTCTTTTCGCTCTCCCATTTACCAGTCGGACTCCTGCTCTTTCTCCCTCTTCGCTTTCCACGTCCATCAGTGGGACTAAATCGTCTACGAGTTTCAGTATGAAATGATTTCGAACTTCTATATCCTGATGCTGATCTTTCCACGTCTCTAGAACCCGATCTTTCCGCATCTCTGGATCCTGATCGTTCCACATCTCTAGATCTTGATCTTTCCAAGTCTCTGGACCCTGATCTCTCCAAGTCTCTCGATCTTGATCTTACCAAATTTCTAGATCCCGCATTTTCGTCGAGGGCATGACTTTTACTGTCATTCTTTAATTTTTCTACAGAACTTCTCTTCCGTCGTTCAACTGACGATGATCTAGAGCAAGTCCTTTCTGGCTCTAGTTCTATCTTGTCTTCAATTTTATCAAGAACCTCTTCAGGTACTTCCTTAATTGTCTCAATTTCCGGTTCCCTTTGTACTATCTTCTCCTGGTTCATAATAGAATCCAATCTAGTGGATGTAACTCGTAACCCACACACTTTCGTAGGACTAATTTTCACGTCAAGTTTTTCAGAACCAGATTCTGGAGTTGATACAGATGTTTCATCACTTCCGGTATCCTTGAGTATTTCTTCTTCAATGCCATCTTCGAGAACACTTGCCTTAAGGATCTTCTTTTGAATTTTGAAAGATACAGTGGTAGTGTGTATCGATTCCGGTAATTCTAACAGTGGTTTTGATTTAATATCAACAGAACGACGTATCAGTAATTGTTTTGGAATCAATTTTAAAGGTGATTTCTCATCGGTGCTTTCTTCTTTCTTTAGCGTTACCGGTGCCTCGTCCTCATTTTCTTGATGTACTGTCTCAGACGGTTCTTCATCAGACTCTGGTTCTGATGCATATTCAGCAAATATATCCATACGACGTGACTTTTCAGGTGAAGCACTGGTACCAAAACTATCATTAGGTGTCTTATCACATTCTTGAAGAGCAGAAATACCTGGAAGACTCTTCCAACCCCCAACATCTATACCCCATCCTTCGGTAGGAAAATCCGAAATATTTTCAACAGTCGTCGGAAATTCGTCTAATGATATTGGAATGTTATGAGTTGATGAATCTTTAGTTTTTGGCTTTATATCTCCTTCTGCTGAATGATTTGCAGTACTATCATCTGATGTATCTACGTCCTCTGATTTCTGTGAAGGTGCTGGAGAGCTAGGACTATATAGAATATGAGTATCTTCATGGCTTTTGGATTTAACTTCAAAATCATTTGCAATAGTTTTAGAAATTTCTTCATCCTGTGAACCAACCTTCCAAGAATCTGTCACAGAGGCTCGTACTTTACCATCCTTAAACTTCAATTCTATGGTCGACGTTTCTGTAGTAGAACTATCACCAGGTGTACCTTGCCAAGACCTCTCAGAAGATTCGACACTCTGCAAAATTTTTTGGAAGTTTTTAGAATCATTAAGAACTCTAGATTCTTTTATAGGATCATCATTTTTAGAACGTCGTTCAATCATATCAAATTCATCCTCTTCCTCCCACATTACAGGTCGAACAGATTTTTCTTCTCGTTCCACAAGATGTTCCTCGACGTCCCATCGACTTCTCTTATCCTTCTTACCATCAATGGAACTCTTCTTCGTAGATGATCTATCACTATTACCTTCACGTATATTTAACCAGACTCCTTCTAGAGCATCTATATGATCGATACTACTCTTGGAGTTAGTTCGATCAGAACAATCATGAATGGACCGTGTGTCTGCGTCCCAATCATTACTTCTCTGCTTTGATTTTTCTTCCATAAGCATCATTTCTTCCTTTTCGCCCTCTTCTTGTTCTTCTTCCCATATTCTTATGGCACAGAGTCGATTTCGTCTTCGTCTAGTATCACGAGCTGTCTCTCTCCCTACAGCTATATAAGTGTCTGTCTTTTCATCGTATTTCACATCCTTTTCTACTTTCTTACTGGAGCTACTTGTGCTGCATTTTCTATTCTGAATGGACCCCTCGCGTATGGCATCCAAACTATCTACTTCCCACTCGTCGTCTAATATGTCTCGATTCTCTTCAGCCTTTTCCAATTGTGTCAAGGAAGGTACATTCAGAGTATCAAAATCTGTATCAGCCCAGGTCATCTTTCTTCTTTTCTCTTGTTTCTTTAATGCTCTCTCTTCTTTCTGTGTAGAGATTCGTGATTTTACTGGACTATCTTTCTCCCAATCGGTTTCTAGGTCAGTACCACTTCTCCTATCTCTATCAGTTCTCTTCTTCTTCTTTGTTTCAGATTCTGTTTCTGATTTACCTTTCTTTTTTTCTTTACTTTCATCTGAACTATCTTCTTTACTTTCGTCATCTATGATTTCTATTATATTCTCTTGTCCAGGCTGCTTGTCGATAGTCTCTGCTACCTTCTCAACATTTTTTTCTTCGTCGTCCTCTTTGCCTAATCGATTTCTATCCCATTCTTCAACGAAACTTTTTTCGCTGTCTTTACGCTTCCTACTAATTCTTTCATGAGAATGTTTTTGATCATCTTCTATGTTTTTCTCTGATACAAGCAATTTAGATTTCTCGTTCGAGTCCTTGTCCCAAGGCACAGCACATTTTGCAAGAACTGTATCTTGTACTAAAGTGTGTAGACTTCCTTCTTCCTTTATTTGGCCGAATTCCAAGTCAGCAACATCCACACGCACTTTTCTTCTTTCTTCTGTTGACATTTCTTCAAGCTTAGATCTCTTTCGATTCTCTACTATATTATCTTCAATTCGTACTTTCTCGTCTATTTCTTTTTTCCGTTTCTTTTTCTCCTTTTTGTACTTCTCTCTATCGCTCTTTTCAGAATATGTACTGCTAGACTCAGATCTTGCACGCTTACCGCGCTTCTTCTTTGTCTTTTTAGTCTTCTTGCTACGTCTCTTCTTTCCACTACTTTTCTTTCGTTTCTTCTTTCTCACCTCATCTGAGCTTGAACTGTCACTTGAGCTACTGTCGTTACTATCAGAATCTGAGCTCGAACCTTTCCTATAGACTTTTTGTTTCCTTTTCTTACGTTTTCTGGACTTATCTTTAATTGATGTTTCTTCGTAGTCAGACGAACTTGACGTAGATGAACTTTCGCTACTTGAAACTTTTTGGTCCTTACGCTTGCGCTTCTTTCTCAAACTTCTGACCTCAGAATTTTCATCACTCATTTTTTCCACCTTGATCCTAACATTTTCCCAATCACTTGGAACCGACCGTGGGGAAACCGATCGTTCCCTTTCGCTTGTGCTTTCTTCATTCTCCTTCTTCTTATGTGGCCGTGGTTCCCGTGATATATCAATATTAAATTCATCATAACATGACAGAGATGTCGTATGTTCGACATTCTCCTTGGAGAATTTATTACCAGTCGATGTACTTGATTCTGGCGTATCGCTACTCACCATTTTCATGAATTGTTCATACTCGGACGCCAGCTTTTCGTCGCCGATTGGTTTTATCGATAATCGCTCGGTAATTACCTTGTCATCTTCTTTTCGACTTCTAGTTAGGGATGCAGCACGTGTAATGCGTTCTGGCGGAAAAATACTGCATACTGAAATCAAAGTAACGATCAAGGAATTTGTACAGTAAAAACAGTAGAATAGAATACTGGTTTTCGAAAACATACATAGTCCAGAATCAGCGGTCGATTCATTTGAGTGTATGGAAGCGTGCATGTCGTCATTCATGCATACTGGATCTTTACTTTCCACCTGGTTGTTTCCAAGGTTCTTTTCTAACTCACTGGATGAAGGTATCGCAGCCTCTTCTTCGCTATCCCATTTGGACTTTGATACTTCGGCATCATGGAGCATCTGTGATTTTACTTTGCCAAAAGGATCTGTATTGTCCCAATTACGATACCAAATTCGATGTCTTTCAACGATTTCTGTCTCCAATGCCAGCATCCTGGAAACATATAATAACCCCATGGCCCAATATTAATATTCTTCTACTTTCTAGGATATTTTATGAATAAATAATAAAATATTAAGCTACTAACCGCGTACTGGTCGCGTCGCATATTTCTCTTATTTTTTCACGACGTTCGGAAGGAACCGATTGAAAAATTTGTTGTCGACTCAATAACAGCGATACTCTAGGATTCTCACAGTAGAAAAGAGGTAAGCTTCTTCCCCTTTTTGTGATCCTCACTGATTCAGGATGAAATTCCTTAGGTCCTTCGATACCATCAGCAACCAGAGGATGCCTTTTAGCACGATAATCTCCAATCATTAACATTTGTGCTAAATGTTGGGCATAATCGTGTGGTGTTCTGAAATAAAACATCATATATCATTGTGATACACGTGATTATGACTCAAAACACAAACCTATTCTTCATGGGTCGTCCCATAAAATCATCTCTTCTGAGTGTGATTATTTCATCTAGAGTGAAAGCGCTTGTTTTTACATCAGTCCAGGAAAGACATTTTGCTAGTTCTTTTCCTCTTTCTTTGCTAGTCTCCTTATCCTTCACCTTTTTATCCCTGATAGATTCATGCTTCTGTTTATCATTTCTATGATCTTTATTTCTCTTGCGATGTTCCCCATCCTGAGATGACCTATGATCTGTCCATTCCTTACTTTCACTCCTGTCTCTAAATTCGTTGTTCAAGCAATCATCTGTTCGATCTTTACTACTCCCATGTCGTCTTAAAGTAAGCATAAAATGAAGTATTTGTCTTTAACGTCGAAGATCTAAATGAACATTTTAAAAATCTAAAGGTGCATATGATTTACCTGTTTGAAGACTTTTTACTTGATGACCTTGAAGGATCCTCTTCATTACACCATTCCTTCCCACTCATATCTCTGATATCTTCCGATTCCTTGGTTTCCTTATTTCTATTGGCATCTCCTTCGGTACCTCAATTTAAGAATCAAGTTTTAATGATAGTCATAAAGAAATTTAACATATTATTAGTTAGCCGATATAACTATTTAACGAATACCTGATGTTACTGTAGGAAATGACAAATTTTTATTCCTAGATTCTTCTCTGACAATTTCTTCAATGGCAAGAATTTTTTCTTCTATTAAAGCGAAGGAGAAAATACATCAAATCAGAAATGATTGCTGAAACATAACCTACATTTGTAATTAAAGATATACCTGTCTTTCTTTTTGATTTAGAACTACTTCTGTTATAATTTGGTTGATGTTGTTGGGCTTCTAGTGCAGATTCTATTTTCAGCTTGGCATCGTGCACCTCATCAATGAGGGATTTCACGGTGTCCTTTGGTTTCGCCTTGACTTTCACAGGGTTACTGGCGCTCGATTTGATGGTAACTTCGGACTTGTTTTTCTGTGTCTGGACTTTAGGAATCACGCCAAATTTATTGGCAAATGCCATCAAACGCTTTTTTGCTTGTGCTTTACCCAATACCGGCTTCAGGATTTTCGGACTTTCGACTCTATGCTCATCCTCCTCCCCAACGGCCTTATTACCCTCATTTACATCTGGAGTTGTTGTTTTGCTTAACGTCGTGGAACTGTCTGAAATAGTTTCTTCAGTACAAGACATATCGTCTAAGTGAGAAGCTACATCAGGTCTTGCTTCTTCTTGGTCCACTAGAAAGTGACAGTTAATATTTCAATAAATTGTGTATCCAGACAAACAATAGAGTGCTAATGCATACTTTGGGCTGTTATACGTGGTACAGTAGATACTGGTACTGAATCCTTCAGCAAAGGTATGTGTGGTCTTCGAGTTATTCTTGGAACATAGGGATTCATGCCATACCCTAGATTAACTTCTCCAGTCATTGGCATTGGATAACCATAATTGCCAGCATGCTGATAACTTGCTGCATGTTGCATACTAGGGCTATGGTAATGCATAACCATAGCTGAAGGACCAATAGCAGTATGAGTTTGTGGATGTGAAATCACAGCAGCAGTTCTAGGATCCCCAGGTAAATTTGGTGGTGGTAATGGTGGTGGTGGTGGTGGTGGTTGAGTCAGGTCGATTGTTTGCTGAATAATTCCATATCTGAAAATTGCTTTTATAAAAAAAGATCCTTCATACATGAGGCAATTTAAAATAATATGCTTGATAACTTACGGATTATAGTAATTATGTATTGGAAGAGAAGCTTGAATTCCTGACTCAAACCTAGCACCAATTGTGCATGAATTTATGACTGTGGCGTCATAATTTGATTCAGCTTTTGCTTCATCATGTACTGATGGAGATTGATTTGATATTGCGGAAGACTCTTGTTCATATTGTCCATTTAATAAATCATCTTCCCCATTTTCATGCGTAATCAAACTCTCCTTATTTTCTGATTCCCAAGAACTTTCATCTGTATTTTGTGGGATATTCTTTTCTGAATTATTGGGCGAAGAAGCACCTGAGTTCTTAAGAGTTTCATCGGAGGAATTGAAGGCATCTTTTTTAATGCTTTCATCTTTTGCTTGTACAATATCTTCCGCATTGGAACTTAAAGAGCTACTCTCTTCCATTATCTGTGAATAAGCATTGTGAATTATATGTAGACATGTTTATATGTGACGACAGTCATTGGTATACTCAATGATAAGCAAAAAATTAAAATGTGGAATATTAATGACTAACTATTATTATTAGAACATGGCAATACACTAATCTTGTTTTAACAGTAAAACAAACATTATGTAGAATAAAATCGAGTGAATTATTAATAAACGCTAAAAAAAACTTATGGAGTAGTAAATATAACAAACTTACACACAACCTTACCTTTCAGTAAATATTGTAAACTCCAAAATTATATGCACAACATTTTGTTAGTTAATAGCAACAATTGTCGAAGTCTGCAGTTTCCACGTATGTTTCTTAATATTTCTATCGTTTGATGTATGGTATTTACGGTTAAACGGCGGTAGTTGAGAAAAGGCGTCCGACATATTACTCAAACTCCAAGCAGACAACCGTTTGACAGAAAATGTATTTTGGAGTAGCGAAATGCAAAGCAGGCCCGCCAACACAGACTGATGAAGATGAGAATATACATCCAATTTTAATACTTTCTTAGAGTGATAACTAAAAAAATATGTTAAAAATACTCAGGATTTTATTACTGTTGTAAATTATACATATACGAAGAATGAATTGCTGAGAAAATCACATAGATCCTCAGGGAGCAGCAAAGTGTTTTATCAAAACTTTTGAATGATTTTTGAGTAGTTATAATTACAGTTTTTTAAAATTGGTCACAAGAATTATGAATGATATTGTAGGAGCTATTTTGTAAATCATACAAGAATTAATTTTCATAAATGTGACTTAATGACTGGCTACAACTAGCAATACTCCTATCAAGGACATTGGTATTATACAGATATACTCCGAAATATTTTTACAATAATTTTAAATATAATTTCATCAGCTATATATTAATCAGATTCTTCTATCTCTGATGGATCACCTCCCATCGCTTTCCAAAAAGCAGTAACCAACTGTTCCGCCGCGAGTCTTCTTTCATTTGCTGGTAAAGATGCTGCATGTTCCTTCATGGCCATTAACTGACCAAAGAGTTCACCAAAATCTGTGTTTTCTGCACCCATAATACCATCTGAAATAAAACCATGAGTATTTTGCAAAGATTTTTATTTGCTCCGAATTGCGGAAAAAGTAGAATTTTACCTAATATACTATCCATATGTAAAGTATCTGCATTAGCTAAGCGAATATTTCCCAACTGTTCACCCATGTTATTAACATCTGAAGATGCCTTTTCTGTAATAGGATTTTGATCTGTGAATACAATTTTTATGACAATATGGCAGTGATACTTCTTTGTAATGGAATAATAAAAATAGGGACCTTTCAATGCCATATTAGGCCATGCATGTGCATGTAAAGCTTCAATGATTCTATCAATTCCATGTTTTTCGTTCTCATCTTCTTGATCTGCTACTTCCTTCGCATCCACAGATTCAAATTCAACTAATTCAAATTTGTGAAGAGTACACCATTCTACGACTGTGATATATGTTGTTATTAGTAAAGCATAAAATTGGTTTCATGTATCCTATTACCTTGATCTTTGATAGCTCCATCAGGAAGTGCATTGCAAACAAATAGGAGTATCTCAGCCTCGGATATAGAATTTATTAATGGCATCCAATCATCCAATAACTGTGCAGCTTGCTCCTAAGTAATTTAATAATATTTACAAAGGACTATTTACAAAATATTACAGATTTTCAATCTATCTCACTGCTTGTGGATCATGATAAATGATCAGTGCTTCAATTCCCTCGACCAGTGATATATTTGTCCATGGATTCTCGGTTGTGCATAATAAAATTTGTGCTGTATAGTATTTATTATCAATATTCCAAATATAATTGTCAGTACCACCTTGGCCTACCAACTGCTCAGATCCTAAACCTGTAAAGCAGGACTAGAATCGTCAACAGCATTCAAAAATCTTTCAGTGTATCGACACATGTTATATATGAAGGTCCTATTTACTTTTTACAATGTCAGCAGCCTTATCCTTGACAGTACTAGCAATAAGTACACGAGGTAATATAGCTTCGATATCCATTATGAAGAATTGTTCTGTCAAACCGGTAAACTGAGCACTATGAGCTGATACTCGTGATTTTGTATGTCTTAAAATTATAACACAATGTAAAATTGATAAAAAATCAAACAAGACGAATCGTATTTTATGTTAATCAGCATGACGCAATAAGTGACAATTAACAATTAATAATTGAAACGTAACAATCACAGAGCTTGACGTGATTAACAGTAATATATACAGATGTGCGCCATTTTCGTATAAGGCTACAGTACATAAGAATCCAGACGCATGCCATCTGTTGGACAATGGATAACTGATAGTTTCTTTCCTACCTTCCTTTCCTTATAGCAGTATTCCCGATAGGGGACATTCACCAGTAACTAGTCTGACAGTTTCCGTAGACATTTGGTTGACATTAAAATATGAAATTTAATGATAAGGATATGGGTAAACATTTCTGTATTTGTTAAATTTATTGCGACTTTCCGCATACATATATCGGATTACAGAATTAAATAAAAATTTTATTTATAAAACTCATGCTCCGATTCGTCTTTCTTTATATTATTCTTGTAGCCCTTTTCGAAGTCTTTAGCCAGAACGATGTAACGATTTTCACGTACAGCATGCATACCCGCTTCTTGACAAATAGCATTAATATCAGCGCCAGAAATTCTGTCTGGCCGTGCAACGTAATCTTCTAGATCAACCTCCTCGCTCAAGTTCATCTTGGCTGTGATGGTTGAAAAAACAAGACGTTTCTGACGACGATCCGGAAGCGGAAATTCGATCTTACGATCTAATCTGCCAGGTCGTAAAAGAGCAGGATCTAAAGTGTCAGCCCTGTAATCATGATTCAAAGGAAATTATATTATATTGTTCATTGATTTTAGATTTGGAGTATCAATATTTCAATAAGTTACCGGTTAGTAGCCATAATGACTTTAACATTAGTAGTCTGATCAAAGCCGTCCATCTGATTTAGTAACTCCAGCAAGATACGCTGAACCTCACGATCGGCTCCAGTTTGAGCATCAAATCGTTTAGTAGCTATAGCGTCGATTTCATCAACGAAAATAATCGCTGGTGAGTTTTCTTTAGCGAGACGGAATACATCCCGCACCATTCGTGGACCTTCTCCGAGATACTTCTGGACGAATTCAGAACCCACCACACGAATGAAGGCAGCTGAAATAAGTTTGGTATTAAATATACAAATGTTCGTGTGGCTCTTAATGTATAATATGTTTCAAGTACCAGTGGTATGTCTAGCAACTGCTTTTGCCAACATTGTTTTCCCACATCCTGGTGGCCCATACATAAGAACACCTCTAGGTGGATCGATACCAATTTGCTTGTAGAGCTCAAAATGAGTCAGCGGCAATTCTACTGCCTCTCGAATCTCTTGCTTCTGCATATCCATACCTCCAATATCACTGTACTGGATATCGGGCTTCTCATCTGTTTAACAATTAAATAATTAGTATTAAATAAATTTATGTAATGGGTTTGAAAAAAAATTTGTGGTAAGAGAATTGTTGGCAATTTGCTACTTGCCTGCTTGAAGCATAGAAATGCTAGAGTCCGCTTCAGGAGGTAGAACATCAACAAGAGCATTACTATGTTTATGAAGAGCTACACTGGCTGATGGCTTTAATAATTCACGATCTATAGTTGATAAGATGCGCACATAATAGTTTGAGCCAGTTGTAGAGCCAACTATGCCAGTATTCTGATCAACAGCCTCAAGAAATTGACCAATGACCAATGGGACACTCTGGATACGCTTAACTTCTTCTTGAGCATGGAGATATTCTTTCTTTAAATTACGTTGTTCATCTTTAATATATTCTTCTTGTACTTCCAAAAATTCCAGCATCCTTTGAAGTTTCTGTTGAAAATGATATATATAATTATTTAGCAAATGTCATGCTTGGTACACCATCGCAACATAATGGAGATGACCACATTTTATGGTATCATTCCTACCTTATACTTTGTATAAAGGTCCTCCACATCTAGCTCATCTCCAGCACCAGAATAATGACCTATTACTGGTTTAGAGTCGACCTCGCCAACATCCTAAAACAATACCGGTATCATATAATAAAGATCAATGAGGTTGAAAGAAGTAAACGGAAAAATAAATGAAACAAAATACATAATATTAAAACACTAAAAAGTCTATAGTTCTTGACATTAGTACCTTATCAGGTAGAATGATACCAATTTCTTCCATTTTCACGAACGAATTAACAGACACTGGACCTTTGTCTACTTTATGAATAACGAATGACTCGAAGTTTTCAACTAACAGTAGCCATTAATGCTCAAGGCGCAGATGTATGACGTGGGAGACATGGTGGAAGTGGTTCCCTCTGTAGTGAACTTCTATTACAAACTGCAAACCCAACAGGAAAGGTTGTCAAATAGATCAACCAGGATTAAAATTGAAAAACGTTTACCAAAACGTTCAGCGACGAAAAAACATATACTTGTTTAGCGTATTAAATAATATTACTGAGGTATTGCAATACAATTTTATTTGGTTGTATGCAAAATGGTTTTTGAAGTAAACGTGTAGAACTTTTTTTTGTTGATAGAATTGCAGTAGTATTCTGGTGATTCCCATACCAATAATTATATGTATGTTTCAAGGAATATTTATTATTGTCTATTGAAGTGAGTAAGAATTTTAATGATGGATTATTACAGTACGCTAATAAAATCATGGTGACTGAAGAGCAACAATCTGATATGGAGCTGGCATCGGAACTTGTACCAGTACCACAAGTTCAGAACTCGTTGGCTGCAGAAACTGTAAAACAACTTGCCAATATTACACAAAGAAAACCACGACATCGGAAAAAAGCACTGTATGCTGCTATTCTTAAACAAATGGAGTTCTACTTTGGTGATGCTAATTTAAGCAAAGATAGATTTCTTGGAACGCTCATAAAGGAAAACCCACGTAAGACTTTGTTGGCCGCATTATATAATTTTGATATATAAAATTCTATAAACTAATACATTTTTTCACAGAGGTTGATTTGGCAATTTTCCTTCGATTTAATAAAATTCGTTCTTTGACTGACGATATTACAAAAATAGCCAAAGCACTCCAATCATCAACTATGCTTTCTGTATCGGAAGATGGTACAAAAGTATCACGCATAACACCAATTTGCCAAAAAGAAAATGCTGATGAATGCACAGTTTATGTACAGGGGCTTTTACCAGATGCTACTCATGACTGGTTAAGTAATGTCTTTTCTCAATATGGTCCAATTGCATATGTGTCTATTCCACGATACAAGAGTAATAAGAAAATAAAAGGATTTGCCTTTGTGGAGTTTGAAACAGTTGACAGTGCTGATACATGTCTTAAGGTGAATAATAATAACATACTTAATTTAAGAAAATTGAGCTATATGTATATTTGATACGAATTTTAGGCATTTCGGGAAAATGGCTGCGAATTGCCATCTCAAACTTCACCTGATGATCTTCTAAGTATAACTACATTTAATGAGCCTGAAGTGGCAGGAGAAGCAGGTAAAGAGAAAATGAAAATTGACGTGATTAATAATACTGAAGATAAAAAAAAAGGAGTTCAATTGGTTGAAACAAAACCGAAAGAAAACGATATCTTGAAGAAAGGAAAAAGAAAATACGAAGAATTTGAAAATATAAGAGAGGATAATATAGTAGAAACTTGTGAAAAAGACAAGGACACGGAATCAAAAAAGGAAAAGAAAAGAAAATGCAAGAATTCACCAGAAGTCGGCAATGCTGAAGATCTTACTAAGCCTGAACCTAATGATGAACAGGTAATGACGGAGGAAAAGCACAAAAAGAGGAAAATAACGATATCTGAAGACGTTAAAGAAGGCAAACATGATTTATTAGCACAAAACATCGAAAAAATTGAAGATTTGACTGATTCTCAAAAGAATAAGAAGTCGAAGAAGCGTAAATCGAAGTCTACTTTAGATGATGCCTCAGAAATATTTACATCATGTACAGAAAATGGACGAACTTCGGAGTGTGATGAGTCGGCGCAAAATGCTGAACAAGAAGAAGCTTCGAAAACACAGAAAAAGAGGAAGCGCAAGAGGAAACGTCATAGCAAAAACGAGAATCCTGAAACTACTGAAATTGGAATGCAAGTGATGGCCAAAAAAGATTGGAAACGTTTAAGAAACAGGTACCTTGAGTTACAAAGGAGTAAAATGAAATCACTGAAGCAGCATCTGAGACGGGCAAGATGGAATCAATGGAATAGTTATGAAAAAAATAAACCCGATAAAGAAGAAGTAGAAGAAAAAGATCATTTAAAAGTAGAAAATACTAATCAGCGATTTTCATACACACCAGGAGTTATAGTCAGTATTGAAATGGAGGAGCCTTGCGTTGATGTACAGAATTTCAAGGTTTGGCTAATAGAAATAACATTATTTTATAATAACTAATGGCAGCCGTTTATATTACTTCCTTTTTACAGATGGAACTCAAAGGTAACTCTAATGTAAAATACATCGATGTAGCCGAAGGTTCTACTCAAGCTTTTGTAAGATGTGATACAGCGGACGCTGCAAAGGCTCTAGCACAGAAAACAACCAAAGGAAGATCTTTGAAAATATTGCAAGGTTAGTCTCATTATTTTAAGGTTCTTGTGATATGCTTAATCTCATGATGATATATGTATAATTGTATTATGCAGACGAGGATGAGAAACTTTATTGGGAAAAGATGGTGAGAGATAGAGAAGAAAAATTGAGTAAGAAAATACGTGTGAAACAAAGAGGACGGGACAAATTATTAAAAAAGGCAGAAAAGGAGCTGGGAAAACATATAAAGTTCGATGAGGTGTAAAATTGAGTGAAATTATACTGAAAACGGTGTTTATATTTTCAATTGGACCATATATATGACGTTTTGTTGAAATACATTAGGCACATTTCTGTATTCATGAAAATTATTTTATTTAACATTCTAAATACGTCGGACATTAACATATTGGTATGTGGAATTGCATTTGTCCAAAAATAGAAAATAGAACTCTATTTTACATTGTATTTTAATAGTTCCTTTTCATTCGTTCTCGTCATTGGCGTAAATATTTCATTATTCGTAATTATTGTTACCACCTCCCCCGTCCTCGACCTCCACGACTGTCACCACCACCGCCGCGTCCTCTGAAACCACCTCCACCTCTACCACCTCCGAAACTTCCACCACCCCTACCACTGCTGAAACCTCCACCACCTCCAAATCCTCCTCGACCTCCTCTGGGTCCGCCACGACCACCACGTCCGCCAACACCTCTTCTGGCACCACGACCACCACCACGTTTTGTTATTTCTCCAGGAGCTTTTGGTAAAAACCTCTGAAGGGGTAATAACTTTGCAGGATCTATAAATAACTGTAAGATAAAAACAAATATTATTGATTCTGATGAACAGCTCTAAGCTCTTACAATTTATCAATATGATTTGAATACCTTGAGGTCCTTTTCAAAACTAGATGCTTTGACATTGTCTGATAATTTAATAGATACGTAATAATCTCGGATATTTCCAAAAATTTCATCTATTTTTCCTATCTGCTGTTTGTTTTCTGTGTAAATTGGTGCGTTAAAGTATGGTACTTGTTCAATATCTACTTTAGCGACTAAATCATTTTGTACAGTCCATTGAAAGTGACATAAAGGAGTCACTGTTTCAGGAGGACCTTGATCAAACCTACAATAATAAAAACAATTAGTGAGATTAATATATTATATGTTAAAAGAAATGACAATTAGATACATTACCGGCCTCCTCTGTCACCACCTCCTCCTCGACCTCCACGGAATCCACCACCACCTCTACCTCCACGGAATCCTCCACCTCCGCCTCCTCTACCAAAACCTCCTCCACCGCCACCACCTCTACCAAAACCTCCTCCCCCACGTCCACGAAATGACATTCTTCGCTTGTAAATTAAGAATCCTAAAACAAACATTAATATGTCAATTATTTTATTAAAATGAAAATTGGTTCTTAATTTGGAAACCTACTGGTCACGTTTGTCACATCATAAACAGAAAGGTCGATCTAAGGTATTCAAATTATTTATATGAAAACTATCATTTATTAATCTACATATACAATTTATATAACCGAATGAAATAAATTACCTTTTATATTCAGAATTTAAAGTAACAGTGAATGGTTCTTCAATAGTTCAGTGAAAATATTTCTATATAGACATGTTTATTGAAAAACTACCTTGATAATATTTAATTTTATTAAACTCACCTCAAACCTTAGTTAGAAAATAATGATTGTATTTATCGTTTTAAACTATAGCATGTACAACAGATTCGGTAGACTTTGTTGACCACGTGCCTAACCTGTAACGGCGTTTACCGCTTGTATGAAATTATGCTTACAAATAATACTACGACACCACGATAGATAGATAGCTAGGTTCGATCGTGAAAGTGTTTTACGTGCTCCGAAGCATTGTAGGTGTGTTCAAAAATGAGCTGAGAGGGCAGACTGTATCATTGCGTCTTTGTTTATCGCTTGCATTTAATCGACACATACACTCAGTCGTCTCAGCTCATTTTCGAACACACCTATATAGTACTTCGGAGTACATACGTAAAAACGATCTTATACTAGGTTCACAGACATCATAGTCAGCGTAATTATCAATTTCGTTGGCATTGGTTGGCATACTTTGAACAATTGGAGGACATAGGGGGTGCTTTGCATTTACATAACTTTTGTGTCGACTCGTGTCAACTCATATCGACTCTCATAAACTCACCTATCTAACAGTCTTCCCGAGCCGTGTGTCGGCGACACAAATCAAATGGAAAGCACTTTTGGCGACTTGAGTCGACTTGTGCCAGTAAATGGAAAGCACCCAGGATAGAGACGCAGTTCGCACGTGGCCTTGCACACCAAAGGCAGTGGGCAATGGACCGACATGCCACATTGAATTTTACTTCAGTTACTAGGAATTAACTGCGATGGCGCTCGTGCAAGTTTCCCCAGAATACTACGATAGTTTCCCCACCCTGATTTACATTAAAACACCGGGCTGAAGCCGTAGTAGCAAAAGTTGACGGCACGAGGTGATTGAAATTTTATATAAGTTACGTGAAGACCTTGTCCGAGAACATGGCTAGTACAAGCAGCTCGAAAGAAGGTTCAATCCTTGCAAAATTGGGTCTACAACCTGTAACTAAGTGCAGTCTCGTCAAATTCTACGCCCCGGCCGTCGGTGTCGCCTCCTACACCGCACTGTCGGTTAACGTCATGAATCCTAGCCTCGTCATCAGGTAACCACTGGAAGGCGGATTCCAGAGCTCTGCTTGTATGGAATTTAGCCCATTGTAATCAGCGTTATAAAAAAATTGCTTCTCTAAGTACGAAGAATCTGCGCTGTCCCTACTTCTGATATTTAACTCATTACGTAACGACCGGAGAGTATGGCATTAGCTTGTCCGGCCCTCACGTCTCTTTAAGATACTATAAATACCCTCCACCATCTTTTGTAACGGGAGCATGAAATCATTAGCAAAGAGCCGGTTTATTCTGATCGTTAATGAATTTTCAGAATATTCCCAAAGAGAGACATCACAAATTTTCTACTGGCCACTGCATTGTTTGGTACTAGCAGCTACATCTACACGAGGGATCATTTGAAAAAGGCACCAACTACAGCCAGAGTTGCCTATAGGTATATAAGAATGAGACAGAATCTTGCAAAAATTCTGCAGTTTCTGAATTTCTAATGTATATTTGACAAGTTACACGTGATCATAAATATTTTGAAATGTTGTCCTATATGTTGTCTAATCATAATATCATTATGTCGTCTCGATATGGGAAATGATATAAACTTATATACTATTTAAAGATGTGTAATGACATGCATCTTTCTCAAAATATGATTAGACACTCAAATATCAATACAATACTTATGCTAAACATCATGAAATAGGAGACAATTTTTTAAGTTTGGAACATTTTCTAATAGTGCTGCTGGTGCTTTGCTGCTGAGCTTTGGATCTGTTTTACTTTGGGCTGTTCTGAGATCCATCGTACCACCCAATCCCACTATCTGCACATTAGCTGGTGTTGGTTCTGGTCTTGCGCTGGTGAAGATTGGCACCAGCTATCTTGAATTTGTCGACCAGGAGGTATTAAGGAAGTAGTAAGGTGCGTGTGTGTTTTAAGATCACAATAGATTGTTACGAATGATGTCAAAAGAGTCACCAAAAAAATTACAAACAATAAATGTAATATATGCATAATGGAATTAATGATTTACAGCTTTTGTCAGGTATTCACTGACGAAGACAATTCTACATCTGTTTTTAAATGAAACTGAAATGTACATAATAGGGAAGGGATAATAACAGGACTAAGTCTTACTAGAAAGACCTGCGAAATTTAATAATATACCAAAAATGAGTTACATTATTGTACAGATACTCGACGTACGTATGTATTTCAATTATTGAGCAGAAGCAGCACTAGATTTGTGGTTCATTGAACCTGCCAGAGTCCCAAATCCGTCAATCCATTTATCACTCCCGACTAATCTTTGATAAGGTAAATTGAGGGTATACTGACTTCAAAATTGATTCAGTCATAAATCTCGACGATGAACACGAAACACGATAGTTGTTGGTATGCACCAATTTTGTGCTGCACGATTGTTGTAGCACAACTATGTCGTAGAATATTTCATTACGTGAATGTTTTTACTCTAGAATATATCATCCTGATTGAGAAATACGTAGTCTCGTCCGACTAGTGATTTTATATTATAAATCTCGACCCTGAAAGACGCGTACACAAACTTTATTTAAAACAGTATGAATAATATTTCTATCAGCATAAATAACGTATCTTTTATAAATACGTAACCTGTTTCTCCGTGAACTTTATTTTCCGATAGTCATTCGGTACTGTTATGATTTGATTCTTTTAAGTATGCACATCGGATATCGTAGATGCAATTGTGCTTGAAACAACCTCAGTCATTTTCTCTGTTAATCTGTAAATAGCATCATCGAGGGAGTTCTTGTACTGTCCGTTCTCCTGTTCATGATTATGATTGTCATCATCACGACCATGATTGTGTTCACTTCTCTGATTTCCACCGCCTCCATGTGTGTGAGAGTGGGATGCTGAAAATAAAATAAGGATACACAAGATTAGAATACATATTATTACAATCAACAATCACCCATTATCCAATGATTATCGGTTTAGCATTATCAACAGTAAATTAATAACATTTAAAGGAATATACCACGTTACCAAAAGAAAGAAGTAAATCAAATGTAAATTCATTAATCAAGGCTTCTAAACAACACGTTATCAGTATCAATATGAAATAGAGTACTGTCCAGTGAGACGTGGGGTCAATTGCCTTGGATAAAATCTGCCGAGAAATCCTTGGAAAGTAGACCGGCCTGTGGACCCTGTGCATCGGTCATTGCCAGAGGCGGAGAAAGCGTACACAGCCGAATAAGCTATTTTATCATTATATAAATAATACTATAGTTTACGTTGTATTGAAATTAAGTCGTATTATATTATAGATTTCCTCGAAGGCATATTATGATGCAACGTACTAATCATTGGTCAAGAAACAAGTAGCAAAATCTTCAACTCGGACTAGCGCACCCAACGATCCATGATTCCCGCGTGCAAACTCAATTCATAAAATCGCGTGGGTTGATGCTTATTCCAAATTGACTCTACATCGTTGAAAGATATACAGTAAGTTTCTAAACGCCTTTGCACGGACGGCACATCGTCTATATGTAGATAAGAATCTGAACTCAGTCAAGGTAACCCGAACGAAATCGATTAGTGAGTTTGAAGCAGGATCTAAATCATTCCACGTAAGGTACCAAGAGAATTCGAGAACTCACTGGCAAGCTGTATTCCCAGCATGACCATAAATCCAACAATAATGGCTGCTAATTGAAGTAGTCCACTCTTCTCATTAGCTTTTTCACGAGCAAGCACCTCGAAGAAGACGACGTAGAGTAAGGTTCCAGCTGCCATGCCTTGTAGGATAGTCGGTGTAGGTCCCAGGTATTCACTGTCGTTCTTTAAGTATGCCAGCGTGAGGCCAATGATTATTCCAAGAGGTGTCACCATTGAAAATGCTGTTAGGTAGCCTAGGATGTTCCTGGTGGTAGCACCAGCTACGTAGAGTTCCATACCCACGCAGAAGGCAATCACCAGCTTGTGCGTGGCTATCGCAGTGGCTAAGTATATTACAGAGGATATCGAGGGTTCGAGGCCTACAGTGAGACCTTCGAATATTGCGTGAAATGACAGGGCCAGGACGGCAAGTAGACCGTGTACAGAAGCGTTATCGTTGGTAGATGGTGCTTTCGTACTACTTGGTATCACCACGTCGGTTTCGCGTGACATTCGTTCACTGGGATTTAGGGAATTTGTAGATTTTTTCGTACATGCCCCAGGACCCTCGCATATGTCGGATGATAAAGTGAAGATGGCAGGAATGGAAGATCCCATCTTAGTAACACGATCGAGAGACTCCAGACTGTCTTCTCCTCCAGCACCCGAGGTAGTGGACGTAGTAGTGGTACTTGCTGATACTCCATTTTTGCATTTACGTAACGACAATGTCCTGTAGAGCACGGATTCGGAGGGCTCGTTTTTCTTATCCAGAGCCGCATGCACGACCTCTTCTATAAGGTAGACCAAGAAAAATCCACCACAGAAGAGAAGTTCTGCCAAGCTGATTGAACCCAGGTCAGCCAGCTGTCCTTCGGACTGATGTCTCTCCACACTTTCCCGGACTTCCGGTGCGAGGTGAATAAATGTTGTGAAGAGTAGAACGCCACCTCCAAAGCAGAGTAGCAGCGACGTCAGAAGACCCTGTCGAGTATCATTGGATTTCGAGTTCTCTTCGGCATCCTTTAGCTTCTCCTGTTCTCGTAATATTTTTCTCCTCAATGGCTATCTTTCTATTTAACTCATTTAAGTAAATAGCTCGAAACTTCTCTGAGTACTCCCACGCAATGCCATTACTTCTGTACTATCAGTACGTAGGAACGCATTTGTGATTCTAAGAGATGACGAAAATTAACTTCAACAACTACGACGATACCGTACGACTTAACGATTGATAAATGAAAAACAAAAAAATATACGTCAGAGAAGTCTCGTGCACATTTGACGTCTCTGGGAGACATACTTGTGAAGAACTGGAACCATTTGTCGACGGACTCGAGGAAGAACTGGAGTTCCTGGATATTTTGCACTCGCGTCGCATTTTGTAACGTCCTACCATGAGGGGTAACGTGCCAAGTGCAAGTGAACCGCATCCCAGTACAATCATAGCACCAATTTTCACGAATATAATCGTCGTCGTAGAGGTGCCCGATGACGTATCTGCAGGCGTCCATTTGTCCTGAGCTCCTTCCATTATTATTGAAAGACAACCCAATCGAACTTTATTAAGAACAATCTGTCCCAGAACTTCCGTTAGTAGCGTTGAGTCCAATGTACCTTAGCGTATACGTAAGACTTACTGAAACGGCAGAAAACATTTTTATTTACGAAACTGTACACTCTACTTATGTAAGAATGCATTCCGAGCTCTTCATAAGCACATATATATGTATGCATATGAATATAGACTTACCGGCCGTGCAGGTAAAATACAGCCGGTTCCCTTACCAATTGTAATACGCGCATTTATGTTATATATAGTTATTTCAAATTATAAAATTCAAAATACTTAAAAAAAACTTTCTAACGGAGACCCCTAAAATTGAAATCACTCAAAATCAAATAAATAAATTGTCACAATCTCGAAAGGCACGATATGGTACCTCACAATTCTCGATCTATAATACTATTCACTATATCGGCACTGTACTGCTCAAATAAGTACAATCACCGAATTTCCTAAATACTCGAAAAAGTAAATAAAGAATCTCGATTCTACAAGTGCATACTGTATAATAATTAATTCACTCCTTCCCGCTGGTCACTTTCCCACGAAAGTTCCGCAACGGAGTTCACTCTCGGTCGGTCGTTTCCTTTCGTGCGAACACCGCGCACCACGATCCAATTTCGAGTTTACTTGGTCTTTGAACAACGGCAAACGAGACACTCCTAGAAGGGACCTGTAAGCTGTCCCGTCTTATGTCCCTCCTACTTCCGTCGACGGTCCGTATGCCCTCCTTGCATGACCCCCCACTGTTCCACGGGGAGTTATTACGTCTATGTATATATATACATATATCTATGTACGTTGTATAGTATATACAACGTCCATACTCTCTGACCGAGGTAAAGCGTACTCGGTATAACAACCGCTTTACTCTCTCTTGCTCCGACACGTACGTTCAGTACGGTAGCTCGTCGTTTACTGCTCGACGCTTGCTGCCCGATTCTCACTTTGATCATCCGACCTATAGGATATACCTCATACATATATTGCTATAAGGCTGCCCCTACAGATTTGCCGTCACTTCGTTACCTCTGATGACCTACCGTACTGGCATTACGTCCCAGGACCAATTTCCATGACGTTTCCCAGCTTAGGCGTGTAATTCCTTAAGCACTACTGATATTAATAGGATTTTTAACTCCACAAAGTAGTGAGACTGAATGAGATACAATTTCCAAAGATTATATATATGAATTATATATACAATTGAAATTATATATATGAGATATATAGTAGTTAATCATATTTGGCATAGATCGTTGACAAGGTTTTATTTACATGTGTTAATTACAGATAAGGGTAACTACGTAGTATATAATGATTTTATTCGATGTGATAATAATATCATAATTGATTTGTTAGAGTGAGTTACACACAGGGATGAGTATATAGATTTCGAAGGATCTATTGCCACGTAAGACAGTGTTAGACATGCAGCACGATCCATCGAGGACATTTTTTAACATCACCAGGAAGTGGCCTACGCCACAGGTCTGATTTCAAGGATCCGATTAGAACCGATGAACAGTTCGTCTAGAATGGGATTGAGAAAGTTCGCCTGAACTGCGACGATCTCTCCGTCCAGCTAGCGCCCGCGAGGTTGCCGATTATGTTTGAAGCCATCGTCCTCGTAGTTGTAAGCATCGAAAATGTGAATGCTTCGAATTTAATCCGTGCTTGGTTCAGCTGTGCCATGCGAATTACGAATTGCCATGCAAACAAGTAAGAGAATAGCAAGGGGTGAAAAAAAAGGAAGTAAGTAGAAAAAGCAAAATGTCAGTCAGAACGTAAAAATCAATATAGGGGGTCATAGTTAGTACATGGTGCGATAAAAATATAGGCACGTGCAAGGTTATCAACGTACTATGTACATGCATAAAAAAAAACACCGATACTCACTCACTGTCTGAAGTCCAAACATTACGACAAACCCAATCAGGATAGCAAGGAATTGATCGAGTCCGTTGCGATGCTTGTGGAGAATCTCGAAGAAGACTACGTAGAGAAGTGTTCCAGTAGCTATACCCTGTAATAGCCAGACACTTTATGATGTTTTCTGACAGTATTTACGTATATTTCTGTGTTAAATTAGCGTACTTGAAGAACAACAGCCATTGCTCCACTGGCAGCTGCACTTTCGCCTCCTACAAGGAGCATCCCGATGCCAATGCCCATCGGCGACACCACGGCAAACGTACAGATGTATATTACTGATAAATAAAGTTTTGTCTTCGATGTGATCAATTCTACGCCAATGCAAAAGGCTATGACGAACTTATGCGCAGCTACAGCAGCGAACATATACCTGGGATGAAGAAAAATGTAAGTGTCATTGAGGTACTTTATGTTTTTGTACATATATGTTTATAAATATTTATTTACCATACATAGCTGGCAGAACTTTCAAGACCAATGGCGAGACCCTCGAAGAGTTCATGCACTGATAAACCAAGGACTATCAGTAAACCTCTGATTGAATTTACTACAACATCGTCAGATTCTTCAAGCGGGGGTAAATGACTGTGACCGTGTCCGTATCTGTGAGTAAAAAATGATAATGCAATTGCTCGTGAGTTAAATTCAAAAGGTCGTGAAACATCATATGACCTTTCTTTATATATTAATCGAGCTGATGCTTTTATTAAACTTACCCTACATTATCCCCTGTACAAACTGTATTGCTATTTTCATTTACCAATTCGTTTGTACTTTTAGTGATATTGTTATTTGCTACTTTTACAGTTTCTCGTTTTCTTAGATACGTATGGACCACCTCCTCTACCAGGTACATGATGAAGAATCTGCAATATCTTTGTGATGAGTTGGTGTTCTTAAACTTTGAATACAATAACGAGTGGGCACTTACCCAGAGCACATGAATATTTCAGCTAGAGAGAAATTCAGATCTGGCAGGTCACCGGATTCTACGAGCTTTTCTACTCCCTTAGAAACTTCCGGTAATAAGTGGAGGAATGTCGTTGAAAACAGAACGCCACCCCCAAAACCCAGGAGGATACTAACCATTTTCTGTGATCTAATATGTAAAATTGAGGGTGAAGGAACATTGTTATATTTATTAAATTATTAATTTCAAATAATACCAATTAAGTACCTTGGACTTATGTGACTTGAGGTCCAGTTGAACCATTTCGCCAACTGAATAGGAACTAGGCCCACGGATATACTGACTACACAAAGTACTACCATAGTAGTACCTTTAGCGATAAGAACTGCCCCTATATCTTCTTCACTGGTCGTATTATCTCGCGTAAGAGCAGTCGTTAAATTTATAGTCGGCATTTTGAAAATTGTTCCTTATCCCTACAACATATCAAAAAATAATATAAGACGTAAACTATGCATTTTAGTTATAGTATAACACATTATATGAATGAAAATGTCGAATTATAATTTTTCACTTGAAACACTTGAGATTCACTAAATCCAAAGTCGTGAATACATTTACACAGATTTATAAAAAGGTGTTTAATATAACAAAATTTTTCTCCAAATCATTCTTATCTTTTGTATTAAATTCAAAGTTTAATAACAAATGCTTAACTTTATTATAATGAAAGTATATATATCTATGCATATACCAGTTAATGGTAAGTCAGTACCAAAGTAACGAAAGGAGCGTCAAGAATTAAATAAAAGATACAAATCTTCTCCGTCATATATATTGCTGTGATATCGTGGGAGATCACTTGAATCAGCTACGTGACGTGATAACAACGAATCAAGGGCTAAAACAAGAATAACTTATCTGTATAGGTGGGAATCGCAGGCATGTACATGAACCTTATACTGTGGAATATACAGAACGTCTCTGATATTAATTACTATCAATTACTATCATTACAGAACGTGTCTGATATAGATTTACTATATCATGCAATTTTGAACGGTTAACGTTTACTATCATGTTAATGTAAATGGTTAACACGTCGTCACTTATTAAACTATCAATATCGATTTTTCTATTATTTCCTATTGTCATTATAATTTTAGATTTTATTATTATTTTATTATACTTTAATCCTGGTGAAAGTAGCGAATCATAAGGTACGAAACAAAAAATTAAATATGAATCTGCGGTAGATGACTCATTTTCAACATGCCATTAAACGTTATGCATGATTTGCTTCCGGTAATGAGATTTTCTACAAGTGAAAGACAACTGAATGAGGGAATGTTCATTTTTGTTGTGACTAGACAAAATCTAGGGCCTGTGACCTCGATGAATTCTCCACAAAGAATGAGTCAATGCTACGTCCTGATGCATATATCGTAACATCCTGGAAATAACCTCTAGAGATATTTCAAGAACGAGGTAACACTTTTGATATCTGATCACGCTTAAGTTCAGGGAGTGGTTTTAAAAGATCAATTTATTATTTACGCGATAAATATCAGCTGATCATCATTTCTAATGAAATGCACAATGCACATTGATGACAAGTGAATACGATATTTGGATAATTCTAAGAACTGGTACGTAATTTGTAATTAATTATTGTGAACAAGCTTTTAGATCTTACCGTGATGTACGTTTATATTCCTCTGTCTTTTAAATTTATTACACCCTCATTCACTTAATCAGCGTTAATTTCCTCGTTAAGGTTCAACAATTTACTCTCAGACGAATTATATACATATACCTCGGTTGGTCCGCTACGGTCGTTCAGGCAACGCAGGCTACAATGAAATTGCGATAAGAAATTTTTCTTCTCGGATATTATTATTACGATAATGGGGTACGTACATGGTGTAAGTTACCACATTAGTATCAGTTATCAGACAACTCAGCAACTGTATTTAGCTACTGTTCTACAGTTTACGTGGCTTCCTTTACTCTTTGCAATCACACACCAAATGTTTTGTATGCTCGTGACATAAAAAATACACACGTATGGAATCCGGTAAGACCGTTTTTTGCACTCACACAAATATCTATCAAATCATTGAAATCTTCAGTTATCTGTTTGTACAACTTTTCATGGTATTTTTATTCATTTGGCATATTACAATACGATCGATGTCCGATCAATCGTGAATGAATAAAATTCATTTTTTTTATTGTACTACGTATATTTACTGTATGTGTTTGTCAAGCGCGTATCATGCCGAAGAATTTTGTCAAATTTAAATTTGCATTACTTCGTTTCATCGCGTCTGCAAGAATTTTCTTTTTCTTCGAATACCAAGGTCTTCTATCATTTTCTTTTTACTCACTACTTATCACGTATAAATCACGATCGCACCTGGTGTTCAGATTGGGTTCAAAAAATTCTACCTGACATCGGATACCACGATATTTAGTATTAAGAATGTTTTGTGCGTTCATATACTAAAAGTAGGCCACTACTTGTCACGGTCAGACGAGAATGCGAACGAAAGAACGAATCGACACGCTTCTAATGTAACAGTACGAGTAGGCGAGAAAGACGACTGAAAATAAAACGAGCGTAGCGAAGTCGATTCTTCTTTCTCTTTGCAACGCCTTATTCCCTCTCTTTCAGCTGCGTAATGGCGGCTACCATATTATTCGTTTACTGGATATGCAAAATACATCTGCATCCTAAAGCTTTTTACTTACGTATACATCGTTAAAATAATTTTATTCTATACATTGTAATCACCACTACCTGCATGTTGCACTTAGAAATAAATAATATTTTATAATATCCTTTGATTACGCCGAGGAAAAAAAATGTCACCTGCCACTATTAAATAAATAAAAAAATTTATTTACACGTGTACATCTTAACATTTATAAATACTCGTGTGCACAATGGTTACGTTATTTCTGATAGTCGCGTCACGATAACATTATCTCATACGTAGCATTCATATGGAAACACGTGTGTGATAAGGATGCAACGTATGCGTTATAAAAACTTAGTAAAGGATGACAGGATCTGCGCGGTCCGGCAAATTGTTCGGTTTGGCCATGGAAGAAAACCGGCTTTAGAATCAGATATATAGTAAGTCAGGTATAGTTGAGAATGGATTTCTAATGAATTGGCAAAACCTTGAAAGTTCTTTCCTCCATTGGTATAGTGTGTAATAGGGAAAGATTTTGGTAGTCGACGACGTCTCTGCGTGACGTCATGTTTTTGCAAATCCATTATTACTTCGAATTCCGGAGAGAATGCTGTTTAACGTACTTGCATTTAGATTTTAAATTATTACAATACGTACGGTTTCAAATTGTAGGTTGTGTACGTTAACGAGCATTCGATTCATTTCATTTTATCTACGACTAAGCCATATGTCTGGCGTATCCGTTTCGTAATTCTAAAATAATTCTCTAGGATTCAGTGTCTGAATACTGAATATACGTCACAGATGATCCATTTAAATTTGTCATTAATGTGCATTACCGAGAACACGCGGATGTCGTTTCGCTTGATGGGAATGTTTAACAGAATGTAAAAGGTATGTTCGACGGTCGATAGAAACGATATTGGTCGAAGTTTCATGGACGGAACGAAGGTCGTCCTCTCACTATCTCACGGTTGGTTACTCGTAAGGATCGGTACATCCATTCATTTTGTCACGGTAAATAATAGTCAAAGAATGGCAATTCTTTTATTGATAATTTATTTTTTTTATCTAGCACATAGTCATAGTCGTTCTATATCTCTTTGTCTCGCGTATCAATCATGCAGAGATTGCGTTGTGTTCAAAATCTGACAATGGTAAGTCTTTGTTTTCATAATATCATGTTTTCGTATGTACGCATATACGTAATTTAATCAGCATACTGTATAGCTTGGATATTCCGTGTATATTTCGTTGCAGGCGTTGAATACGGCACTGAAAAAGTGGAGGTAATCATCGCGTGTTACTACATAACCTCGAAATCTATACACTTAACATTTTACGTGAGAAAGCTCAGGAGATTAATACTTGGGATCGAATTTTGGACAAGTTGAATATTATTTGAGCATTGAATATGTAAAAGTTGAATAAAACTTTTAAAAATAGTTTCTTCTTGTTATACCTATAGATTAGTGCATTTTCCCTAATGACCTTAATAGCGATTGATCGTCTCGCAGTACGTATTAGAGTTCTGGAAATGATCCAGATACAAAGGTCATGGGTCATGTTGCTCGTCTATAAAAGTCAAATGAGAATAGCGGTAGAGTCGAAAGACAGAAAAGTAACGTGAAGTCAAATAAAAATGGTCTTGATCGCGTAATAAAATCCAGATTGCTTCCTTGTCGACTAAACGTAAGTTTTATCATCGATGCTCGTCTGCCATGACTATATCTTGAATGCCTTATCACTCTACGTGTTATTCGAGCATCCAGCTTTATCGTTAACGATCTGGGTCACCCTTCGAACGAAATTTAATGGTATCGGTGGGTTTTTTAATGAATAACAAGTCATTTTAAGCATCATAGCTATTAATAACACACGTAACCTTTTATTAAAACTGTGCATCTGCGCGCCGCTTTCATTCTTTTATTTATAGTCGGTACACCCAGTATATATATATATATATATATATATATATATATTTGATCATTTTTCGATGTAAGTATTGTTCTTCATTTCTCTTATGGCACAAACCTATATAAGACGATTATATGTATACTGTAATTACGAATGATTAAACATAATGATAAAAATATATATGTCGATAACAAATATTTATATAAGATAACGGTAATAAAATCCTGCAGGTCTCACAGGTCCATTGCCCGATCCACTGCTTTACATGCGTGTAACGCATGAGCCGGTTACATTACGTCTAATTTGTGAATATATTAGCTATTACTATATTGCACAAGCCAGGAAACCCCCGACGAGATACAGGTGCGCCATAGCAAATGGGAATACCGGAATAATAACAATAGGTGCTGACTATCAACTGAGGAATTTGCTTGACTACCCAGTATAAAGTACCGAACATCGGCTCTTCTTCATACCAAGACGGGAATTTAATGGGAATTCTATTTAATCACGTTGATAGAGTACTGGTTCGAGATTTCATTGCAGCTATATATATATATATATATATATATATACCTGGCGTGTCTACTTGTTATCAGAAAAAAGTATTTCGTATACACGAGTTTGCGTACATTTTTCATTCAATGACAATGTACGCGTGTCTATGAGTTCGGCGTGGGAATTCACTTAAACGTCAATCTACATAATCGATTTAATTAATAGCGTTTTTTTGTTATTTTGTGGTTTTTAATTAATGCGTCTAATTTTAAGAATTAACTATGTCCTTATCCTGGTTCGTTTACCTCTTTGACTATGCACCGAAGATAATTGTCTTAATTTCGCAAAATACGTTGTCAGTGGTAATAATGACAGCTGTGTTATGGTAAACTTGGTACGTGGTACGCTTTCGAGTTATTTGGGTAAGTTTAAGTGGTATTTCTCACGTTCTCGTAAAAGTTAGGTTTTCTAGGATAAAAGTGGTTCCGTACCAGTTGGAGGATAGGATCTGACTATAAACTGGGACTTATTTATATATAAAATTTATGAGTGATTTCGAAGGTCGCGTCTTAAAAAAATAATAAATTTTAATCGACGATTTATTCCTTCCGTATGGAAAGAAATGGCTGTGATTACGTCGGTGCGATGTAAAAAAATTAAAAATGTATGCTGTTAGCGTCAGATCAGGTACCGAGAAGCAGTGAATATAAGTATTTGGATTGTAATCGGCTTCACTGGCTGTATATGATAGCCGTTATCAAGCAGTATGCCTCTTGATTAAATGATAGATTGCTATTGTTGTTTTTACTAATTGACATAAGTCACTTTCTGATTGTTACACAATATATTATCTGTACAAGAATTTTTTTTTTTATATAGAATTAATGCGACTCAAAAAATAATTTTAAATGAACTTTGTCACCCTTATATTTCCACTCTACTATTTACATAAAATATGTACAAAAAAAGATGGCTTATTAGTATGAACACTTAATGAAATAATAAACATATTTTCACTGTTTACTACAGACAAATGGCCAGTTTTATACTTAACTGTACTAACTGATGCAAATTGAAGAAAATAAACATTTTCAGTAAAAAACAAATGTACTGTCTTCGCAGCAAGTATTGGTGTATATAAAAGACGATGCATTATTCTTATCAATTTTAATGAGAATGAGAATGAGAATGAGTGTGGCTGGATTCAGTACCCAGCTTAATGCCCAGCATTACAAAAAATCCGATGAGGATGGCAAAGAATTGTGAAAGTCCGCTGCGATGTTTTTGCAAGATTTCAAAGAACACTATATACAAAAGAGTGCCGCTGGCGAATCCCTATAAAAAAATAATACAACTATGTTAGTACATTACTCTGAGAACATTATTGATTAATGGTGCGAGACTCTGCCTAGTCTTTCTAATTGTATTCTGTTCTATTCACCTGAAGGATAATGGCTACTGGTCCACTGGCTACTGCGCTTGATCCTCCCACTAGGATTATTCCTATGGCGATACCGATGGATGATACCACGGCAAATATACAGATATAAATAATCGACAGATAACGTTTTGTTTTTGATGTAACGAGCTCCACGCCAATGCAAAAGGCTATTACGAATTTATGTGCGCTAACAGCACCAAACATATACCTGTTATGTAAGTACCGGTTATTAATATTCAATGACATTTTTTTATATCTGAATATCTTAACTATTTTTATATTATATTTATACACACCATACATAACTGGCTGAACTTTCAAGACCGATGGCAAGTCCTTCAAAAAGTTCATGTACCGACAAACCAAGTACAATTAAGAATCCTCTCAGAGAATTTATCAGGAAATCATCGCTGTTTTCTAATGTAGGAGGTAGATGACTGTGGCCATGACCAAGGGCGTTGCTGAAAAAATACAATTAAATATTGGCCATTTTATTAAATATATAATTGAAGTAAGGTATATTTTTTTAATTGAACACAATAATATTATACTTTTTTGAAGAAAAATCTCTTTTGTATTACCTTTGAGAATTTGCTGTTCCATTAATTTGGCCTGCTTCAACTACATCATTATCACTTTTACACAGATTCTTTTTGGATTGTGTCACATTCGCTTTATGAGTTTTGACAATATACAAATGTATTAGTTCCTCCACGAAGTAAATGACGAAAAATCTACGATTAAACAAATACTGACGTTTTGACTGACAACATTATCGTTATATCCTTCTTCAGAAATCTTACCCGGAACACATGAATAATATTGCTAAGGAGATACTGACTTCTGGTAAACTTTCATGTTCAACCAGTTCATCAACGCCTTTGATGACTTCAGGCAGTAGATGAAGAAAAGTAGTCGAAAAAAGAACACCACCACCAAACCCCAAAAGAAGTCCGATAATTTTGACAGTTCTGTTACAAAAGAAAAAAAATCATGAATTTATATCACTAATATCCAATAAACGGTCATTGTAACGTCTATCAACCTTTATTTATTGTTACCTGGGACTCATTTGCTTCGAATTCCATTTTAACCACTTGGACAATAAAATAGGAAAAAGTCCACATATGATACTGATACTACAAAGTGCTACCATAGTGACACCTTTGGCAACAAGTACATCTGAGGTACTATCTGTCTCATCATGATCGTCGTGACGTAAATTAAAGGCAGTAATGTTTTTAAACTCCATCCTTGTTGTTAAATCCTTCCGTAAAATAAATTAAAAGATATATTAATTTAATCATGGTCTATTATAAAGACAAAAAATATTATTTATCTTATTATAGTGCACAGATTACTTCTCCATACATGTACTGTTTTAAAACCGTGCGCGTCTCTCAAATGAAAATTAATTTAAATACTTTACGCACCCGCTTATAAGCCTTTGCGTTACTACAGTATCATCCGTACAGGTTTTCTTCGTATGGACCCACTCTTCGAATATGGTATAGCACGTCCGTATCGTACGATAGTCACAGAGTATAATAACGTTTCGTTTGTTCTTACTGTTCTTTTCTCGCTGTTGTTGCAGGTGGATCTTTCCAGGAGCAGAAACGGATGACAAATACAGCAGACGCCAAATTAACCAAAGACGCCGTAATCAGTTGC
This sequence comes from Trachelus iudaicus, assembly GCA_030142595.1. NCBI lineage: Eukaryota > Metazoa > Arthropoda > Insecta > Hymenoptera > Cephidae > Trachelus > Trachelus iudaicus. Next base: position 3,274,316 of record JARQTH010000353.1, on the reverse strand, counting down.
GAGAAAGTTGTCCTAGTAGAGCATGCGAATAACGATTCGCTGATGTTGGATATCGTTGATGTATATATAGTCCGTTATTATCAAAAATATCTCTATTTTATCAATCGTATAATGACAACAGCTCAGGCCGTTCAACGGCTAAGACTGAGAATGTCAAGTTGTTCGTTATCGTTATAAATAATCCTTCTGATCAGTTATATAAAATTTTTAAAAAGTAGGTGAATATAATCAACAGCATAGATCCCCGCCTCTTGATTAACGGATTTTGATAAACGGCAAACGCGTAACTATTATTGATAATACTTTTGAATCTGCCAATCGAAGAGACTTGTTCTCCTTAGCTAACTTTATATCGTTCTGTTCAATCTTCACACTCGTGCTCAAGTGGTGTTAGAACAGGATTTCTTAATTTCTGAGAATCCCTCATTCGAATTGAAAAATCCCCGGGATGCTTGTGTCTGTAGTCGTATGCATGTACTGACGCTTTCAATAGAAGATTATTTAAGCGCCAGATCTGATATGGAAATGTATAGAAAGGTGAGGATGCGTTGGATGACTAATTATGAACGCGAAAACGGTAAGATGCCGTCACCGGCGACGCCAGCTACACTTTAAACATTTTGCCTTACCGCTCTGGGGTTAAAGACATGAATTTCTCCTTCCGGGTATTCCCCTTCCTTGACAACGGGGAAAAACAGAAAAGGAGCTCGGGATATAATATTCCATTTTTAATAATCCATTGAGAAATTTGTAATTTGAGTACAGAAAACACAAACAATAAAGAATGTACAGAATAAACCAATCCTTTACCATTAGCAACTGCGCTTTGCCGTGGGTGATCATTGGGTTCCCAATGATTTACCACTTACTGAATATAATTGTCACCAACAAAGCGCTATTGATAATCGTAAACTCCGTTAAAGGATTAAATGATATATGGAGATCGTAATTTTTATTTATTCAGCCAAGGTGCAAATTACAGCTGTATCATCAATACGTTACTTTCAATTTAAACACCATAAACGTTCTATGGATATATTTCGTGATTTGCTTCCAGTATTGCAAGTTCAGCGTGTCCATGTTTTTCTCTATGCGGCTAAGTGCTATTAGTAATTTGGGGACGTATCCATATCGATGATTCTAAGCATTGGATTTTAGTTTAATGCAATTTTGTCAACTTTTATGGGATAATATTGAAATTATGGAACAAGGAATTTTCGCCAATGACGTATGCTCATTCCGCATTCCGTGCGTTCCTCATGTTTAATGCTAGTGTTGTGACGGTTGGGAAGTATCTGTCAACCATGTAATTTATATTGGTTAGGGCAAATAATAAAATCACAATTTTTAAGAATAAATAAGCACCATCGTTAGAAGAAACCTTGCGGTTCACTTTGCTTGTACTTTTTCTGGAGTAGACTGACACTTTACTGGCTCGAGGAAAAGTGAGCTTAACTATTATAGGTTACGCATTTTCTATCTTCACACTTTTATATAATTGAATTAGGTGTTCCCTGTTATTTGTTTTTACTATCGACAAATGTTTAATGTTTTTTAAAATCTTTCTGCCTTTTTCGTGATTATGGAAAATATCTTTAGACTATGGACACAAATTAACATGATTATTGACTTTCTGTCATTGGAGATTTATATAACGTCGCTATGAGAATTTCGTATAATATTGTTTTTTTTAAATATTATTCTTTTAGTGCATTGTGTGATTTATTAATTTCAGAAATCTACAGTATGTTATAGTCACAATATTAACTAAATATACTTTATCAAATAATTTATAGTTCAATGAATTCTAAGATTTTTTATGGTTTGCGAGGCTGCTTTAATTAATATTAGCAATCAGTTCACAAAAAAATATCGTAAATGTTAAAAACATTAATAATTCACATCTTGCAGATAAACAAACATGTCGTCACCTGAGCAACTGGCAATTATTCAATCTAAATTCACTGCTGGTGAAACAGTAGTAATTGTATCCTTTACATTACATAATTTTCAATATATATCAGTATTATAATATTATAATAAACGACTGCAAAAAGAATTCTATTGATATAAATACCTTAACGAACATCAAGGCAATCGAAGCATCATTGATGCAAGGATGTATGAGGGCTGCAAGACTTCTTACTCTAGTCAATAAAGGTTCAACTCATGCCTTGGTCATATTACTTACCTCTAGAACACCTCCACAAGTATTTAGTGACCTTACAATTGAAAGAGTACTTCCCATAGACCATGATTTCAAGTGTGATCTAGGTAAATATCTTAGTATATCGTATCAACATCACAAATGTAACACCTTTTGATTAAAGACACAGATGGAAAACAGCAAGATAGTTTAGATGTTTATCTGAATGTGTCATCCAGAAAGCTAAGATTAGTATTTGAAATGAGGCCTGGAGTAACTACAAGTTCACTGGTGTCTGAAATTTTTCGAGCTATCGAAGGTGATTCTCCATTCAGAACCTTTATTTGCAAGTTTAACGATAATCGAATTCACTGCAATAATAAAAATAAATTTTAAGTCTTTCAGAAAAACAAGAGTCCACCCACTGAGTACTTATGGATTCAAAAACTAACTGGCAGCACAAGAAATTTGGATTGTGCAACAGACGATACTCAAGATGTCGCAGATCCAGTAAGTCATGATAAGATATTAAGAATTTTGATGAACACAAAATGAATATTTGATGGTTAATAATAATTGACCTCTTTGATAAACTTTAATACTTTTTGTTGTATCACCTTCTGATACTGAAAAAATATGAACTAATAGATGTGATGTGACGTTCATTCTATAGAACTATTTATGGTTTCATGAACTTTGTTTGAGTTTTCTATTATCACAATTAGTCTACCAAACATATTTACTGAATACCTCTTAGATCAGTCAGTTCTTTATTACTGCAGCTAGAGAAATATAACTTATATCATCTACCTTATTAATTAATTCCCATTAACATCATGGAAAGAATAAAAGTGCTAAAACTACTACATAAAGCACACCATGTGAGTAAGACTTTATGACATAATAATCACACTGGGATTAACATTTTCGACTGAATTCTCCATTGATATTATGCCATTTTTTATTTTACTATGGCTTTAATACACATATACACCAATATCACATGCAAGACATTATCTTGCAATATGCGATAAGATTTTCCACCACATCCCCTTGCTTCTTTAAGAAGTAATAGATCCTCAAACATTTTTCCGTCTAATTTTACATCTACTGTGTAAAGACGTCAAATGTAGCTAGGTAAGAAAATATATATATATATATATATATCACAGGTATTATTCTCTTTGAATATCTAACGGAGTTACAATGGTGATATTTGGAGTACTTGCATTAAATAGAATACGAAAATTTGTCCTCGAGCCTGTATTACCTTCTCATTATATTAAAATGAAAATTTATTATTAAATAGCTGGTGGAACTGGAAAGTCCGGATTTGGTTGTACCTCGACGAAATATAGCAACGGGTAAGTCACCCGTTGCTGCTAGAGAATCGGTGGTCCGATATCAAATGGCATGCAAAGAAGAAGATTATACGTATACTGAAGTATTCAGGTATGCTTTCAATTAGAAATGAGAATATATGAAATCGGAAAATGGTTTTCTATCAATTACGTTCTTGTAGGATGTTTATTGGTACCTGGAATGTTAATGGACAACCACCAAATGGTATAACGTTAGATCAATGGCTAAGTAGTGATCAAATCCCACCAGATCTATACGCCATTGGTTTTCAAGAGTTAGATTTGAGTAAAGAAGCATTCCTATTCAATGATACACTGCGAGAAGAAGAATGGCGGTAAGAAAAACTTATGAATCTCATGTTAGTACTTTTTAAACAGTTTATTAATCCCAATATTAATTTTTCTTATTTCCAGACAAGTGGTGACGAAGTTTCTTCATCCAAAAGGCACGTATTATCAGGTTGCCATCGTGAGACTCGTAGGAATGATGTTAATCATTTTTGCACAAGAGGTGCACAAGCCCTTTATAAAGGCAGTCTCGATACATACTGTGGGAACTGGAATAATGGGGAAAATGGTATGACATTTAACAATTCCTAAAACTTTTTTTTCCTATTGATTCTCTATATCCTCTATATTCTTGAACTAGTCTCATAATGTATTTATTCACTAAATAGGGTAATAAAGGCGGTGTTGCTGTAAGCTGCTCCATTCATAATACATCAGTCTGTTTCGTAAATGCGCATTTAGCTGCTCATTGCGAAGAATATGAAAGACGAAATCAGGATTATGCTGACATTTGTGCCAGGCTTTCATTTTCTAGTTACGTGCCGCCTAAAGGTCTCAAGGATCATGAGTAAGTAATCGTGATTGTCGTGTACAAACAATTTCTAGTGTTATTATTAAATTATTGACTATTTTCTTAGTCAAATTTATTGGCTGGGTGATCTGAATTATCGAATTACGGAAATGGAAAGTAGTGTGGCAAAACATCATATTAAGAATGGAAACTATGGGCCTGTGATAGCATTGGATCAGCTGGTGCAGCAGAGACGTCTCGGTAAAGTTTTTCAGGGTTTTCAGGAAGCTGAGATCAAGTTTAAGCCTACATATAAATATGACCCGGGTACTGATAATTGGGACTCAAGGTTTGTAATGGATGAAGGGATATTTGAAAAATGTCAAGCAACGGATTTGTTGAACTATCAGTCATTTATATTGTATTGCATACTATAGTGAGAAGGGTAGAGCACCAGCTTGGTGTGATAGAGTATTATGGAAGGGTGAAGCTATTTTACCAATCGACTACAGAAGTCATCCTGAATTAAAAATATCCGATCATAAACCCGTCAGTGCAATTTTCGATTCGCAGGTGAGCTAATCGATTTGAAACAAAGTACACTTTTTATCTGATAATCGTGATATACTATTTAAAGTGTTTTCCGACCTAGATTAGAGTAATTGACATAGCCAAGTACCGTAAGATACATGAAGAAGTAATGAAAAAACTTGATAAGTTAGAGAATGAGTTTTTGCCCCAAGTTATGGTGGACACGACCGAAGTTATATTTGACACAATACACTTTATGGAGCCTAGCACTAAGGAACTTATTATTGCCAATACTGGTCAGGTTAGTTAGATTTTCTTGATTAGTAGCAAGTGAAAATCACAAATTAAAATATATACTAAAAAAGCATTTATTATCCGTTCTCTGTAGGTACCTGTTCAATTTGAATTTATAAAAAAACTGGACGATACTAGCTACTGTAAGGAATGGTTACACATAGAACCTTATATGGGTTTTATAAAGCCGGGTGAAAAGTGTGACATTCAGCTTGAAATTTTTGTGGACAAGAAGTCTGCGTGCAAGCAAAACTCTGGGGAAGACAAATTGTATGATATTCTAGTCTTACATCTTGAAGGTGGCAAAGATATATTTATCACCGTCCTGGGTGCGTTTGATGTGCTAATAACATTTATTAAAATATTTAATGTTTCTGACTATGCTACAATTAAAAAATTTTAGCAAGCGCTTATGAGCGTAGTTGCTTTGGTTCTTCGATGGAGGCGTTGGTCCACATTCGAGTACCTATCAGGGAAATTCCTGCTGGTAGAATAATGGAGCTAGTAAGCGAAATCTTGTACATATTAAAATAAGAGTTGCATATATGATAACGAAGTTTCTACTAGGAAAACAATAAAAATCCAACGCTAGAACCTTATCCAGTTCCAAAGGAAGTCTGGCAATTAGTCGACAGACTATATCGTCATGGAATTAAAACAGCTGGACTATTCCAAACTCCAGGACTTCATAGCGAAATTATAGCAATCAGAGATTGGTTAGATATTGGCAGTCAAGATGCAATGCGTATCCTTTACCTTACTTCATAGATAGTAAAATTAGCTAAATCTCAACTTTTTAAAATATTTTACTTAACAATAATCTCAGCTGGAGGTGTACACTCCGTAGCAGAGGCATTGTTGTTATTATTAGAATCAACAGCGGAGCCCTTAGTCCCATATAATCTCCATAACGTGTGTTTATCTGCGGCCACAAATTACTTGCAGTGTAAACAAGTACGTAAGCAAAAAAGTTTTCTTGCAGAATTAACAATACAGTTATTTCATTACTTATGTCAATAGATTGTAATGCAGCTACCTGAAATACGGAGAACCGTATTTCTTTACATTTGCTCATTTCTTCAAGAATTACTCAATCACACAGAAGAAAATGGGTTGGACGCTAAAACACTTGGTAATTTTACGACATTTGTTTTATTACTAATTTCCTATACCGTTGCGTACAGCACTTTTGAAAAGCAATGCCTTTCTCATTTGTTTCTAGCAACCTTGTTCGGTTCAATCTTTTTAAGAGATCCTCCTAGAAGCCGGGACGATCGTCAATACAGAAGTCGATCGATTCAGGCAACTTTCGATAGAAAGAAAGCAGCATTCGTTTATCATTTTCTGGTGAACGATCAGAGCGACTTCATTCTAGGTCGGTAGTCATGAGTGTCGAAGATGAACAATGAAAATAAATTTCCGAGCACGATATCAGGTATACATACACTACACATAGCTTCCCGAATGACATATTCCATAAAGCAACATACGTATCGTCGCTAAATCGACGTAAAACTCGATCTTCGTTACATAATCGTAAATAAGAAGTAAAAATAGTCCGTGGTTTAACTTACGCTTTAGTAACGAAATATTAATATGCTTCGTTGTCAGATTCGTTTACATGCTATGTTAAGACATCTGTTCAGCTTTCCACGTGTGAGCACTTTCGAGGAGCGGTGACGTTAGAACCGAAAGAAAATTTACAACTGTTTCTCTCCTGCATTTTTTTTATTCAACTAATTATTGGGTTCAGCCGCCTTCCTTGTACGACACGCAGGACGTTTGTTTAAGTGTAGGTACCATTATTATAATTGAAAGAATTATGTACGAAAATGAAACAGGCGTAATAACGGCCGCCATAAGGATTTGACAGATCGGTTCGACATTATTCTTCTTAATGACAAGGTTTTCGTGAATTTTAAACCCAGATGATCCAGCTTCCTTGTCGCGCAAGGGATTTGACTAAACAAATAATCTATCAAAGTATTTGAATGCAATAGAAGAAAAATGGTTGTATACATTTACTCCCTTGTACGTCATCATTCCATGTATGTGTACACACACATACAGATTTAACTGAACTGGAGCCTTAACAATGTATGATCTGATAGAGCTTAAGGATTTAATAATTAACGTCGCATGTTATCACAGATAACGCATAAACACATATAACCTTAAGAAATTATTTGGAACCAATTGACTGTTCTTAATGGCCAATATAGTTTCATGACTTTGAGCCATCACGAATAACTCAGGTTGAAACTGTCTTTAGAACATTATCAAATGTTATTCGTGATACTTATACATTAGTATCCATTTGCCTTACAGTAACCCTCGTCTTTAATTTTATAGCACTTTTATCTGAGCAAATATCGGACGTAGACTTTAATCAGGAAGCTGATCAGTTCAGGGCGATCAGTCGAGCGCAAGTTAAGATCGTATTTTACTCGGTTATTAAAGAGAATCCATTTGAATTACCTCTGTGGATGAAACTGAGTATTTTTATGGTCTTATACAAAACTAGAAAGGACATTGCTTGATAAAAATTTCTACCTGTTATTTAAAAGCTGTATTCTTTTTGCTGCTGGGAAAGCTCAGATAAATATCCAAAGTACAATCGTTCATTATTATAATTATAACAGCTCATTACATTTAAATGTATTTTGTTAGGATTATTATATTTCGGGGATCACGAGAAATCAGACATTCAAACAATTGCACGTTAGTCCGTTTATGAAAATACTATGCGTATTCTGCGATCATTTGATAGATCTATAACGTGTCACAATGTTCTTCGACACAATCTCGTGATCCAAGTACCTCAGTGATAGCGGATTAAAAAAATTAATGAGATTTTAGGTATATTATACGTAATTATATTAGCGTCCCGAGATTTATCGTATTATTTAACAACACCACAGCCACCCCATTAAGTCATAATAGTGCCAATGAATATTAGACTATGCTATATGAATATACTTATTTTATTACTTCTTAGATGTGAATTACAGCAAGTATAAGTAGTAAGATATATTCGCGGTATCACATGAATTATGCTTTATTCTTCATAATTGTTCTCAACCGTACGAGAACGCGTTATTCCAACGTGAAAAAGAAATAACCTTTGTATATTGTCATCCATGTACCGATATTTATTAAACATTTGATATTTAGGAATACAGGTTGTGTTGTTACTTACCATGGTTTAATTAGGTCTAATAAGCAGACGTACTGTTTTGTATGAAAACTTTATTAGATATTAGGAAAAAAAAAAGTAGCAAATATTTGGAACACAGTAAATTTTCTGATTGCCCATTACGCGGCAATGCTTATCGGAATACTTAAAACGTAAATCAACAATAATAGTAAAATTATAAACTAACGCTACATGAAATTATAATAAATCAATCACTGTGATCTCCGTCACAATGATAGCGAGTGATAGGTGTATAATAAATTTCATAGCCGAAATCAAAATACGCTCTGTTCAGCTGTAATTTGAATAAAATGTGATGTCGAGATCCTTAGAAAGTTTGACTACACGTCGAAAACTTGAGGGCTAACGAGGGTCGCCTGTGTAAATCAAAAGCGAAATACCCTGTTTAATAAACGAATAGAATCGAGTGATATGCATAATGCACTGCAAAAAATTGCTACAGTCCGCAAATATTCTTTCCGTACTTTCTATACTCCACTGCACGATAAGAAACAAAACAAAAAGGAATAACCCCAGAATACACAAACAGACGATAATTTAGTTTATAATAAAAAAATTTTGTCGATTATGTATACCACTGACGAGAGAGAAAACAATACTTCAGCTTGAAAACATCGAACAATGAAATAACCTTTGAAGCCTTGAATTTTTGACGATTTTCATTAACCTTACAAGACGTGGCGATTAATTATATACAAATGAAAAGTGCACCCTGTAAGTTCGTAGAGGATTTCAACCGTTCGAGTAATGTATCTTCTAAAATTGGAAGCCACCCTGAGGAGCAGCATCGGCTGGTTGAAAATTCAACTGGCCCTCCTCTGTTACTGTGGCAGCAACGTTATGATCTTCGGCGTCCTATAGTGGAAGATAATAGTTTACAGTTGAAAGTTAATACACATTTTTCTTGAATTATGTGTTAAACTCTGGTACTTACGCCGTCCGAGAAGAAGGTGTCGATCATCGCCATAGCCTTTTGATAAACCTGTTCATTTTCATGCTGCTGCAAATTTTCTAACTTATCCAGTCCACCGACTTCCTCAACCATGATAGCGACTCTTTCAATTTCTCCCATCTTTTCTGCAGCAGTCAGGATATTGGTGATACCATCTAGCACGACGATAACAATTTTCCAATCCTTTGCTTCTAATAAATTGCAGAAGGGAGTTAAGACACCTAGTTGGACCAGTTGAGCAAGTTGGTGAACGGATCCACCGGATGTCAAGTTGGTTATTGCCCAAGCTGCTTCCTTCTGAGATTTGAAGTCTCCCTGAAATTTAAGGTCTCGTTTAAATCCTTAAAATGACGCGAATTAAAATATCATTGTAAGATACCCACGGCTTGGAGAACTTGTATCAAAGGTGGTAATAATCCAGCATTAATAACATGCTGAATTTGTTCAGCATTTCCGGCAGTGACATTACTGATGGTCCATGCAGCTTCCTTTACTATATTAAGTTTTTTGTGCTGCAATAATCTGCCCAAGTGTTGCAATCCTCCTGCGGTAATTATTGCATCCGTTTGCACGTCATCTCCTGTGACGATGTTTCCAACAGCTCGTAACGCCGGTGTCAGGACTGTGACTTCATTGTGAGTCAGTAATTCCGCTAGCTTGGGAACAACACCGGATTCAACGACTGCTTGAATTTTATCATTGGAGCCATCAGTCAAATACGATAAAGCCCAACATGCATCAGCTGCAATAGAAAATAATTTTATTACAATTGCTGTTCCAGATCCTTCATGGATTTTTTTTCCGGCGAAAAAACGAGGACAATTAATATTACCGAGAATGTCGGTGTCTGTATTATTCAGTAGACGATTCAATACTGGTAGAGCAGCCTTGACACTCTCAAACGGCGGCGGAGGATTTTTGTTGCGGCAAAGATTCGATAAGGTCCACACAATATTGCGAGCGAATGTTACCTAAATGTATGAAAACCATGTCAATGCTAAACCGATGATCAATTGAATTAAAATGAAAGCGTATTAAACTGTATCCTACCGATGTATCCGGCTTGATCAATTCTAAGAGAAGGGGCATTGCATCGTGGCCGAGAACCAAATCTCGTGGCCCTGGTCCATCACCTGCGATATTACCCAAAGCCCATACTGCCTGTTCAGCCACGTTGGATGATGATGATTTTAGTAAAGCTACTAGTTTGGGGACAGCACCATGCTTTACAACTACATTGGTCTGCTCTGATGTACCAGAAGCTACATTGGTTAAAGCCCAAGCAGCTTCGAATTGAAGTGCCGCGCTATAAAACAGCAGTTCTTAGATAATGTTTAAAAGTTCTGTGATAAACATTTAATTAAAAAAATAATTTTGTACTTGTGATGATAGCTTAAAAATTCAATACAGCGAGGCACTATGCCTTGTTGAATCATATTGTCTATTGGTGGATTTTTTTCCTGACTGAGCATCTTTCTACAAGCTTGTGTAGCCTGCAGTTGAATAGGTTCGACCGTTGAGTTCATCCCAGAAATAATCTCATCAATGGTCATAGATACTGATGTTTTTGATCTGCTATCCCCAGGGGGACTAACTACTTCCTCATGTATATTAAGATTACGACGTTTAAGCAATTGGTCATCTTTTTTAGCTTTACGCAGTTCCACAGACACTTCAGTTCTTCTTCGTCGAGCATCCTGAACATATTAATTGGAGCGATGAGGATCGTGATATACAGATCAATATTCAAAATACTTACTTCGTGCTTGCCATGGAATTTAAATTTGGAAATGCGGCTATGATGAACAGCTTCTGGTGCTGGCATTTTGACTGAAAACAAATTATTCTATTACACAAAAGTTATCTGTACTTAGAACCTACTTAGTACACTGATCAATAGCAAAGGTTATCAAATAATTATTTTTCAAGAAATAACGAGATACAATAAACAGCTGAATATTAGCGGTAGTCATTTGCTCCAATCTCGTGACATTCGCCAAGAACAGTATAACAATTTTTTTTTGTAAGTGCCATGCTTTGTTTAAGAAACATTATTTAAAATCTGTCACCTAATCGTTTCTTTATTTAAGCAACTTTTTTTTTAATTATCCACAAACAATAATCAAGCTCAAAAACTAAATTCTCTTTAAAGCCAGATATATCAAAAATACAGAATGCTTTGTATTCATAAACTCGTGGTCCTGCACAACAGTTTCTCAATTCTGTTGTAGTTGTTTCCAAGTCACAATAAAATATTACATTTTAATATCTACACGCATTCGTATATATCTGTAGCATGAAGATAATCTTTCATAAAAATGTCTCTTCAAAATACTTACATGAGGATTATGAATTGCTTATAAAATCAGATTCCAATAAGCGATGTACCGCGGCCCGCGCGACAAGTGTGCAATGGCTGGCAGCAGATTCTCCCTATTTTCAGACCTGTTGATCAAGAATAAAAATTGAACCCCTGACAACCAATAAGAATTTAAGCTCCCCTAATGTAAAGTATTATACCGTCTCTTCATTGGTTCTGTAAGGTTGTATCCAACGCCATTGGTACTTATGGTTCTAACGTTTTCTGATTTTGAATATCCTCGGTTTATACCTTATTTTAAAAAACCCAATGGCTGCGTTGGCATTATAGAACATGTGTTCTAGCACTAACATACGCAGTCATTGTAAAATTGGCATGATATAATTATGCATACTTTAATCGTAGTATGGTAGAATTATGCTAGGAAGTTGACCCTACATTTTTTAATGCCTAATCGAAAGAGCTCAATCAGCTGCGTCTGCTGGCTCAAAACAATGTTTCTTTCCCGTTTAGTTAAGGTAGTATGGTAGAACTAGGCTCTACACTTTTTTATGATCAATCAAAAGAACTCAGTGTCCTTCCTTCCTTTCCTTATGGCTAGAACTCAGTGTCCTGCACCAATTCGCCCAAAAAAAATTATTTTTACCAATAGTTTAGGAGTTATTCAGTGGTTTCCAGTTACATATTTGTGTAAACTTATGTCGACACAAAGCGATATTATTCGTTGTTTCCCAAATATTCTGTTGGAGCCAGCGAATAGCGAGACTCGTGTCAACAAAAGTCAACATGGATAGCAGTTGCGATCATAGGGAGTCTATACTTACTACGTCTATCGATGGTCGCAAACTGGTCGCAACCACGCTCCAGCTTTCTCACGCAATAGCGGACATATTTCGTCGATTACTAACATAGGGAATGCGCAGTCCATTCTGTAATATCGATGTCTTCCACCATGTACTTACTTCGTCTGTATCATGGCATTGAGTATCTCCGTACTCATCTTCGATAACAATTAGCTTATTGGCAATCTCCCTACTGATCTCTGTTATGGACTGGCACATCTCCTCATTGGAGGAGGCAGCCATAAGGACAAGAAGGAAGGATCTTTGTTATGACAGAGACTCTAGTAGATTGTTCAATATTTGTATTCTTCAGTTAGAACTCTTATCGTGATTGTAGGCAATGATAAATATCTTTTTGGCAACTACTTCACGCATTATGTGTAGGTACAGAATTGCCGCCAAATATACGAGGCAGATGGTAGGAAAAAAGTAAATATATGCGGTTAACATTTGAATATATGATTTTTGCAGTTTCTTATAATGTTTTCAGTCCTTCATTCCCCGTAGAACATTGCTATATGTTCCTGGTTGCGATGAACGTAAAATACAAAAGGCTCGTTCCCTTGATGCTGATTTAGTTGCATTAGATTGTGAGGATGGAGTTGCTATTAATCAAAAGGTATAGAACATGCCGTCATGGTATAGTAGATAATAAAATATATATGTCTTGTCAGGGAAATGCAAGACAAAAAATACGTCAGCTGCTAGATTTAGGAGAATTTCCTAAATCTCGTCCTGAATGGGGTGTACGAGTAAATTCAGTAAGCTCAGGACTCTGCGATGAAGACTTAAAAGTTATTCTAGGTGGAAAAAATAAACCACCTTGTATACTATTACCAAAACTAGATACTGTTGAAGAAATAATTTGGGTACTATTTTCTCATTTTAGGATATGAGTTTATATTCTATGACTATTATATGTCTGTAACGATTAACATAATGTTTCTAAGTTTTCAGATACTGTCAAGAAATTATTCCATGATGATAATGCCATAAATTTAATAGTATTTAGTGAAACAGCAATCAGTATGATGAATTTACCAAGTATTGTTCAAGCTGTTATTAATGCTCAGACAAATACTTGTATTAAATTGGTTGCCCTCGTAGTTGGCAGCGATGATTATGTTGCTGATATTGGTTAGCAGTTAATCTGATTGAGAACTAATTTATACTTACTCGTAAATAGTAGAATAAGTAGTGACAAAACTTTTATAGGTGCAACAAGAACAAAAGATTGTTCAGAAATATTATATGCTAGACAAAGATTAGTAATGGTTGCAAAAGCATTTGGATTACAAGCTATTGACATGGTTCATATAGATTTTCAAGGTATGTTCTTTATTAAATTATAGCAGAATTTTGAACTAATATTTTGAATGTGTTATTCCAACAGATTTAGAAGGTTTGCAAACAACATCTGAACAAGGTGCTTCCTGGGGCTTTACTGGGCGTCAAATTATACATCCATCTCAGGTGAGCATCGTACACAAAGCATATAGTCCTTCAAAGAAAAAAATTGATTGGGCTAGCAAACTAATTGATGCTTTCAATGCTCACCAAAAATTAGGCAAGGTTTGTGGCTCTTACATAAATTTTGCTTATATCGCTTGTTAAAATTATACTAGTTCTATGAATTTTCAGGGTGCATTTGTTTTTGAGAATCAAATGATTGACATGCCAACTTTAAAACAAGCTCAAAATATTGTTACTTTAGCAGATCTTACTCTGCACCATAAGGACTAATTATATATACGTCTTGGTACATGGGAAAGAAATTTAAAAAACTGTGTTACACAATGAAATATTCTCAACTGTTTTATTTATCGTCGTTATAAATATATTAAATGTTGTATAACAAACAGCATCACGTTAGTATTACGTTTTATAGGTGGCTAAACACAATTGTAAACTGTTTACAGATAAGTACTATACAAGTTATTTGTAATACGTGTAAGAAAAAGCTTATGTATAAGCTGTATAAATTGTGTGTTTCAACATACGATACTAAGTTTCTCTTCATTACTACATATACAATGAAAAAAAAAACCCTTAGGTCGAAGTAGTATGCGTAAAAGCGCGTTGAATTCTCTTAACAAATGCATCAAATAGATTGAACTAAAAAGCATCAATCTATATTACAACTTTTCAAAAGATATTTGCCAAACAAATTTACCAAAACTTGATTGAATTAAAAAAATATTGTTACAAATGTTCATAAGGCACTTTTTTGAACGTTATATGCTGTCATCTAATTACAACGTAAAGCATATCACGTGAAATAGAAAAAAAAATACACAAAATTGTGCTTACATTTGTGTGACATACTTTATACAGCAAAAATAATATGTTGGAAATTGGTCATGTTTTATGTGCGAATCATAACTACCATAATTTCTCAGAAAAAATTACATTACGATTTGCATAAAAAAATATTCGTCATACTAATGTTAACCAACTAAACAGTTTGCACTGAACTTTGGAATTCTTCATTCAGTATTCAGATCGTTCACTCGAGGCCCAGTTTTTGGGTAAAACTGAAGAACCAGATCTTGAAGATTTACAAAGATAATACGGTTAAGAACTTTTTGAATTTTAGCTATACTTAGTAAAGGATTTAATTGTCCAAGATTCAATGCAGTTTCGATCACCATTATGAAAATTGTAAAGATGCCAACCTTGATTAAATATGCTTCTCACTTGACGCAAGTTTGAACAGTTTTCTTAACAGCATCTCGGGCATAGGGAATATAGGAGATGGAGTACCATGTCATAGCTAGTGACTGAAAAATAATAAACACGAGAGCCAACCCAGCCTTTTTCAGCTAAAAAAAAATAAATATTGAATATATAATTTGTTGCTTCTCAAAAATTAAAGTAATGAATGTGTTTTGTCACTCTTACCTTGATGGCGCTAAATAGTGTCAGTGCAATAAAGACTAATACAAGAATTGTGGCAATTATTCTTGTTGAAGCAAACATTTTCTTTATTTGATTAACTGGTCCCATCAAGAAACATGTGCTGCAAATCATTAAATGACACATGAAGAAAATTATTTATCTGTCTGCCATCTTTTCTATCTAAATTGTGTATACAGACTTAGTTTAAATAGCATGGTGATAAGGTTTTTTTATGAAATGCTAGAATGT
Organism: Trachelus iudaicus; assembly: GCA_030142595.1. Taxonomy (NCBI): domain Eukaryota; kingdom Metazoa; phylum Arthropoda; class Insecta; order Hymenoptera; family Cephidae; genus Trachelus; species Trachelus iudaicus. The sequence goes on along the minus strand of JARQTH010000353.1, from coordinate 3,258,707 downwards.
CACTTTATACTAATTAAAAAATTACCTTGCTAGTGCTATAATATTTCCTAATGTGTAAAAGACAGCAAAGACGTTTAATCCTTGTCTTAAGAATAAAGCAAATGATCCCAAGATTGAAAGAAGGATTCCAATAACGAAACAAATCGCAAAGCCTTTTATCCTGGTTGACCAGCTGAGCGTTGATGAATCCATAACCTACAAATACATTATTCAATTAAATATGTTATTCTTCTCATTAATTCTCTTATAATAAATAATATGAGCATTCCATATACTGTAAATTTATACTCCGAATCGTAACTCACCACAAAATCAATATCCGACTGCCAGCATTAATAATAATAAGTGAAGAAATGTAATTTTTCATATTGCACATAAAATATAATATGTACTAATATCTATGTTTATATAATATAAAAGGAAATGTTACCTGGGTTATAATACCACTCTCTTCATCGCATTGGTCATTGCCACTGAGGGCTCTTCTTAATTTCTCCATCATACCAAAGTCTGTAGCATACAAAGGATACAACTATTACTCATAACAAAAATATAAATATTAAAATAAACATTCGACGAGAAAAGAAACTGCACATGACGAAGAGTGTGTATCACCACACCAGATACCATATACCAGATACCAGATGAGTTGTTTCAAATTACAAAGAGATAAGACATCACATTTTGGAACAACCATTACAATTGTTGCAAGGGAAAAACAAATGTACGCATTTGAATAAATGATTAAGAATCCTCTTTAATTACCAAATAAAAGTAACAATATTTTGACTAAAACGTTAAACTGTAATATTTTTCAAATTGCACATGACGTTTACGATATCCGTTTTGATTCTTGATGCGTAATATTGATTATAACCAATTTTATGCTTATGGTATGTTAGTACCTTATGTAGAAATTCATTTTTAATCAAAATTATTCGTTTATATCGCATAATTTAAAGTATATCAATCAGAAACGTTTACAGATTATAGTATTATTATTTCTTCAATTTAACTCATTGGGCGCCGTTACAAGTTAGTCGATATGTGATAATACCAAATAATAGGACAACGTATAAACAATTTACGCTGAGAAATACTGCAAACATACAATTAAAATATGTTACAGAAATATATATAAAAAAAAAGCTAAATGCATTCTTACAATATTCATTACCTTATGAAGAATTTTATACGCTTTTGATGACACACACTACCGAAACACGACACAGGCGTTAGCTAACTTCAGATTATTTCACATTACCTTGAAGATGGCCGTAAGGTGGGAAAATTCAAGACTAGATAAACGAGTAAAGACATTTCGAGAATAAAGCAATTCGAAATAAATCCTTTCATAAAAAATTAGCATCTTAAAGTCCTTAATTCAATTTCCTGGGCCTGAAAGGTCTTTCCTGTACCACAAAAATGGAGTACATAAACAAGTAACGGAACAATTTAAAAACGAAATATGAAGTAGGTAGGTTGAAACAGTAGCACGTAATGTTTTAAGATTTTTTTATTGAATGTTTCTAATCGTTATCGGGAAACATTGTTGTGTCTGTCATAAATATTATAAACTGGTCTTTGTGTATTAAAATTTTTCATGTGAACGTAATCAATAACATTATTGTTGCGTTATGTGTATATTATCTCGACAGAGGAGCTATAACGATTCGGATACACGAGGATCATTATTCTCCTCCATACTATAACGCAGACTTTTGGACCATATGCGATTATTTCTACATTTTTGAATCGTCAAACGTTCCTTGGTGCACAATAAGATCAAATTATAGGCCACCTAACAATAGATAGATAGGTATATAATTATAACGTCAGAGAGATCTATAGAAAACTGGAGTAGCACTGAAGCATCGCAAGTAAGCTGAAGTTAGCATTTTGTTAACTTTCAATCCGCAATTAAATACAATTAATATAATTCCAAGTACTTCTCTTCCGTTCAAAAAGATCCTCTCCTATAATAACATTATGGCTATCTTTATAAATAAAATCTTGAGGCCTATTGCGTACGTCAACAATTTTTTAAATTATGCTTCTTCATCCAGGTGATTCCTATAGTAGTTTTGAATTATTAAAAATAACGGTGCTTCAACTAACTTCGATGCGTTCGTTAACGAGGATATTGTTTATTACAAAATTAATATTTCAGCATGGAAATCGTGTGTCAAAATGACCATGTTACATGAAAAATATATGTCTCTATATTTGACTTATATATTAATTATCGAATAAGATTTGGTCAAATCAAAAAAGACAATGCACATATATAAATGGTACTGAATGAATACGAAACTAAATGAGGCGACTATTTTACTTAATTATCACGAATTCCAGAAACTTTTTATTCTGTACTGATCAATGTCCGAATATGATTCTCCAGTTAACTATAAAGCTCAATGAATCTTATAAAGCAAGACCTTGTAACGTTTTCTTTAGAATATTAGGTATAGGTATAGTTAGATATTGCCTATGTACACTCGCAACGAGTTGCGCAATGCTACTTCTTGGCAATCCTAAGTAAAGCTTATAATTTGAATAAACTTTTTTTAGGTAGTTAGGTCTTTAATAGGTAGCTAATAGTATTATTAGAGAATTAACAGTACAGCGTTTCTGGTGTACTAGTTACAATCCTTTAGTCATCATATACACATTTTTTATTTTCTAGGATAAGGTATTTTCATACTCCCCACGTATGTTTTGGTTCTGAGAAATAATTAAGATAATCATTTTACTGTTATAACTGGCCAATAAGTATCTGCCACTTTTCTTATATTATTAATCTATTTGTCATATATACAAATAATATACAATAGTCGCACTTAATATAAGTAATATTAAAATCTAACTTCAATGATGTTTATAGTTAATTGTATGAATAGAAACTTGACCGCATCTAATTTTTTCGTCGTGCGCTAGCACAGCGCGTTATAATATAAATACATTTTTATATAAAATTTGTATAATCTACATGAATCACTTTAAGTATATCTCCTCTTTTAATCACAAAAGATATAAATGTAATAACTACTATGCAAGCAGAGGGGGAGAGGGGGAGCGGGAAGGGGAGTCGCCGTGGGCGGTGCCACTCTGGCAGTATCCTCTTTTTTTTATTTTTATTTAGGTAGGCACATCTGATTTCGTTTAAATCAAACGAAAAATCAGCTTACTGAAGTGTTTGTGCGAAATTATCAATGCCGAGCCTATTTTCACATATAGAAATTAATATTTTTCCTCGCAACAATGTCGCTGGTATTCAATTAACTAACAGCGCCCGTACACTCAATTATCATTAGCTCATATTCAATTTTTATGGTCATTCAAGTATCGCGTAAAAGCCTCAGTTTAGAAAGAAAAATAATAACGCGTACAAAGATTCATTTTAATTTATAGCGGTTCCAGTAGGATCATGCAGAATTAGATTGCTCTCTCGATGCAGGACAAGCAGTATCTTATTGTCCCCGTAAAGTTGCTATTTTCTAATGCCCAAAAGTTCTAGTACCACATCATTGCAGCGATGAGAGGACTCAAAAAAATAGATCCGTGACTGTGCAATTATATCGTCCAACATCGACAATAAGACTAGCCAGATTCACAGAAAAGGCATTCCAGTAATACGGATATCCTTATATATTATTCGCGTTTGCGCAAAGGTCATCGTAGGTATTGAACTTAAATTAAGTTAAACTCGTTTATCACTTTTCGAACGTGTCACATCGTTTAACAGGAGTTACTAGTCATGGCCGCGGCGTAAATGAGCAACGTAATGCCGACTTAAATAATTTTTGTAATCATTAAAATGCGAATAATACTAATTGAAGAATGTACAAAAGAATAATAACCCGCGCATTCGGACTATCCATATGTAAAAATAAGCTCAATTTACCCAAATAAATGGTGATGTATCTCCAGAGGTCTTAAGTTAGCGAGACATCGTGTCGAGATATTTTTATGTTTTCTGATACATCAAAGTCAACATAATATACAGTAATAATACTGGTTCAATTAATTTCAGTTCCATTATAAAATAGTATACCATTGTAATTTTGATAGATGGACGTACGAGATATAGTAATAGAAGCATCTATGATCCTTGTACAGAAAATAAAAAGTAAAGGATATTACAAAAATCATAGTCCTTTTTTCGAAACCTTTTTAACCCCAAAGAAACAGTGGATTATTTTTTAATAGGTGTCATCGGTGACGTGTCGCTAATTATCAATCGATAAAATGATACAAGGCATAACGAAAAATCCAGTGCCATAAACTTCTAAACTCAGTAGATACATCATTACTTGCACTTGCTTTTATTTGTCCAGTGTGAAGCCCGATAGCCCCTAGATTAATCGTCTCCGCGTGTCACTAATTAATCTCCTAAAGGAAAGGAACACTATATGCGCTATATCCATCAATAAGCAAGGTGGTTTACAACAGATGAATATCTTACCGTATTTAATTTTAATTGAAACTTATTTACAAAAAGATGCTGTACAGTAGTAGTTTCTTGTGATGTAGGTCCGTCATAGCCTTGAATGCGAGTAGACCGTTTTTCAAATAAAGACCACAGCACAGGGAATATTTGACACCGCATAGAGAATACATAAAACGTTATTAAAAACTTTTGCGAGGACGACCTTCCGGAGTCGCGCGAAAGACATACGTTCGTATCCGACAGTGAAATATTGTCCGTTGCATTAGGTCTTTACAGGCGAGCACTAACAGGACATGGTGCCGTGCCATTGATAGAGGTCATTAATCTAATATCTAATATGCCCTAACTTCATCAATAGGAATATTACAATTAGAGCTAAGATTGTTTGTACCATTGTTTAGGTGAGAGCACCCACAGTGACCCCATTCTTTTCGTTTAGATCCCTCACTACAAATATCCTCGTCGCTACATTAGGAACGTTTTGCAGTAAGTTGCTGACGTGGCGGTCACCTTGACCCCAACTTCGGGGCTGTAATTTGATTATTCCTTTGCAAGGTAAATTACCCGCAGGCTTTTATTCAAAGAGCGCTAGTATATCATCGCTCGATGATGGGTTGCCGCTGCTTGCCCCGCTGCTTGGTGGGGTGTTTAGATCAGGAGGATCTAAATACGAGAGTAATTCCATCGGATCCACAACATTGTCCGGCAGTAGCTGTAATGGAAAACGCGTGTGTAAGAACGATACCTTATATTTTGACAGCGTCAAAGTGTCTCGTACTTGTCCAATGCGGACGGAAGGTAGAGCTGGAGCTGAGCCATGTCCACGGATACAGAAGACGAACAATATATTTTTCATAGGTACTTACGTTCAATGCTTCCTGGCCCGTGCCTTCCCCGTCGATTACGGCCGCTGGATCGAAATTCAAGTCGGAAGGTATGTCCGCCGTATCGTTATTTATGTTTGTACTCGTATTGCCGGAGGTGTTATGGTTGCCAGTGGATTCTTGGGAAGCCGGAGGTACACTAGGTGGGCCACTGTTCCCTCCGCCAGGCGTATGGGGTGTGTGAGGTGTGTGTGGCGTGTGAGGTGTATGTGGCATCTGGAATAAAGAAATAAAACACCTTTGTAAGCACGGTTCTCCATAAAAAAAAGTAAAAGCAAAGAGATTCGTGAATTTACAGCGGCCAAAGAAAGTTTTCACAGTGAATAGAAAAATACGTACCTGATCGTTCAAGGATTTCTCCATGGCGTTGAGAGGATCCAGAGAGTTAACGGAATCGTTCAGATGGGACAAAGGTCCAGCTCCGGTGGTATAATCGGTACTTCCGCTGGTGTTCGTCCCGGAATTGATGTCGTACGTTCCTCCGGAGGAATTTCGATGGTTTATGTTGTTGTTACCATAAGCAGGTGGTGTGTTGTTCATCATAGATCCACTAACGATGCTGTTCATATCCGGTGGTATATATGGACTCATCGCCTGGTTCATATCCCAATTGTTCATTGTCGGCATGTTCATGCTACCGGGTGACATGGCCTTTGTCATTCTCTTGCAATCGCTTTCTTCCTCGGACTTGATGCCAGCTAGATTCTTAGCGGGTTTCCAATTGGCCGCTGAGTCTATCGTCACCTCTTCCACTTCTGCCGTATTTAGCGTGGTGTTGAGGATTCCCCACATGTACTGGTCAACTTCTAGACCTTCCAATTGGGCAGGTTTCCTGATGTCATATATAACTTATGGTTAGGACAGGTCGGGAGTGAATTTTTTAAACGAAAACTTTTGATCTTTTTTTTACTTACGTGCATACAGGACACCTCCAAGACCCTCGTTCACAATTTAACTGCAGATACGATTCTAAGTCGAAGCATTGTATATGCTTGCAATCATGCCCTCGTGCTGGCAGTGTGATACGTTTGAAGGTAATAGGACATTTTAAAGATACCTAAGAGAATATTTAAAATAATTACTTGCTCACTTTGTTAGTTTACAGAAAAGACAGTCGTGAACCCTTTGACATTTACCTTTAGTGCTGTTTGCTCCACTACATCTTTCTCCGCCTGCATCCCATTATTAGACATCGTATTATTAAAGTTTCGTTTGATCTTAGTTATACAATGCTCTGCTGGGAGCAGCCTCTTACGCAATAATCCTTGCAGTACGCTCCTTACGCTTGGTCGGTGGACTAATTGAAGGACGAATAGATGTGACTGTAAGAATATTGTTTTTTTAGAATTATTCATACCACAGAAGATCTAATTGAAATAGTTCGTCGAAAACAAGGGATCCGAGTCAGCCTAATTATAGGCTTAGACTTTGGAATATATATACTTACACAACAGCACGTCGCAACTGTGATCTGGATGGTATTACGTCCTGGTTGACATACGTCCTTCAGATAAAGGGGTTTATGGGACGTTTTGTTTTCACCTCGGTCAATAACGAGAGGCGTCGCATTGACAGATACTTGAACGCTTGCTGGCCAATTGGTGTTCATCTGTCTGTCCTCATGATGAAAACACTTTAACTGGAGTTCCAGATCCGATCGCCACATTAACGTCTGATGGACCGTGGATTTCAGTTGGAATACATGATTACTGACAGCCAAATTGTGCTCTAGACGGAAGGGTGGAAGAATAATGCCATCCCTCACAGGGAATGTTAGTCTCAACTCGTCGTCTTCTGCAAATGAAAGAAGAGCAGGTGTTCAGTTCGAGCCCTGAACCAATACACACTTAGAGAATATTTCAAAGAACAAGCACTTACTCTGAATATTGACCGGCGACTTGATTTCATTGAAGTTTGGTTTAATGTCCGGATTTGGACTGATGTAAGGAGGCATGCTAGTGGCGGGAGTCAACGGAGGAGTTGGGTTACCAGGAATAGGACTATGCTGGTAGCTCATGTTTCCTGCTCCTGCCGTTCTCATTGTCGAGACATCCTGCTGATATTGGCTGGTGGCAGCGTACGACGACGTGCCACCATATCCCGTATTCTGCTGGTGACCAACAAACTGGTTTCCAACGGTGGTTGGCCCCATACTCACAGGTACGCCGTTGCTACTGTAATATTGGCTAGCTTGCGACGGTGCATTGTAGGACGGAGTAGTTTGCCTCATGTTTGTCCCACGGATCATGGAGTTGGGCCCAAAGCCAGTTGCAGCAGGATTCATACTCTGTATTGGTTGATACTGGGGTTGAAAGTTTGGTCTAGCAGCAGGATAGTTATTAGGATATTGATTGGCTGGCATATTATTGAATCCAGGCTGCATCGTTGCAGGATTTGGTCCAACATAAGGACCCTGTTGCCTCTTCTGCGCCATATGCATTGCTGGGTTAGGATACGGCGCTAATCTTCGTGGATAACCCTGCTGCGGTTGTGCCTTAAGGAACAGAGAAAACCGTTATTTAATTTCGTTCGTGCTGGCATTTTTTTCACAAATCAATCTTGATATTCTTCAGGAATATCTAGAGAAAATAATTATCGAGTAGTTACCTGAATGCTCATTTTATTCATCTGCATGTTATTAGGTCCCATCATGTTGTTCATTCCCACCATGTTGCCCATGTTACTCATACCGTTCATGGGATTCATTCCGTTCATACCATTCATACCGTTCATGCCTCCCATGGTCATAGGATTCATAGAGTTCATACTGCTCATACTGTTCATCGAATTCATAGAATTCATAGAGTGCATCGGACCCATAGAGCCCATGCTATTAAAATTGCTCATCCCAACTGGCCCCATTCCCGCCATTGGTCCTCTCTGGGCATACCCTGTATTATATGCTTGATGGGGTATTCCATGTTGACTTTGCATCTGTAAGAAAAAAAATTAAGTTAGAATCTCATTGACTTATCTACATCACAGCAGATCGTTTGAGAGTTCCTAAGAGTATCTCTTGGTTCGCTATGATCTACGAAATGGGATTAGAATTTCTGCGTAGTTCGGCAAGCTGTTTATTCCCTATCGTTATACAAAACTATTCTGAGCACACCACTCATATTCAAAAGATCTCCGTATCTAAACAGCCGTCATGCATCTGAATCTTAAAGAGTGGTTAAAGAATTGAAAGATGAATTAAATGAAAATTCATATATCCTACAATTCTCTAATAACGATCGATATATCTCTGTTTCTAGATACATACAAAAAAAAATTCAACACCATACCTGATTGAACTGCGTGGGGATATCTTGGCGGTCCTGCATGGCCACCACGCTGGCTGTGGCGGTGGCCGTAGCAGTGGCGGCTGCCACCATCGCCGCGGCGCTAAGCGTCGAACCACCACCCCCACTATGGGGTGGCACCGTGTTATGGTAGCCTGATGATAACACGGGCTGCACCCCCACACCGATGGCCGCCGTTGTTAATGATGTTGTTGACACCGGCGTGGAAGAAGATGGTGATGATAGCCCTAACGTAGATTCAGTAACAGTCAACGGGGTCCTGAAAGTAAGAATGGGACACTGATTAGACGGCAATCGAAAACGTCAAGATAAATTTTATTTATCTGCTAGCGTGACAGGGAAGGCCATGTGAGGGGATAGAATTTGAATACCATTAAGAATGTTAGCATAATCCCGAATTATAATTTTCGAGTCGTGTAGCATTAAGATCAGCGAATGTGGGTGGCTCATAGGTGAACCTAAATATATAGGATTATCATTGGGATTTATTTATAACGCTTGCGAAAAACAGGATAGATAATGAACTATCAGGCGGTCCACTATTGAAGTCGATTATGTCACTATAAGCAATTGGAGAGAAAACGTTATAGTGTTATAAATTGAGGAGAACGCGTGAGGGGTTCTACACTCTATTTGTATGCATACGCAGGGAACTGCCAAAACCGTTTTGCAACAGCTTGAACGGCATTTAAAGCGGTCTTATATGGTTAGCTAGATACACGTAGAGGAATACAGGCTCAACTGTCTTTAAATAGCAAACGCAGCAAGATATAACGTACGACTACGTTGAAAGACTCTTGAGATTATTCTTGAGTCTCGTGAGTCATATTATTAATTCTGAGAAATATTTCAAAGACGTCTTTACATTTTTCTATTTCAATTATAGTATAACGTAACGTGTGACACGCTCCTTAGTCGATTGGTTTTGCCGTTCGAAATCAAAGCACTGACGGACAACGCATATATAAAGTATCACGACGCGAAATACGAGTTTGTGATTGCTTTACGCAAACGCAAGGAATGAGTTAAGAAAAAATTTTAAAAAATGAGCAGACCGCAAATACCACGGTGACCAGATATTCTAGTTTTATTCAGCAAGATCTCTACGCCTATAATAGAATTTTAAAAAAGCCCAGAAACGTGCGAAGTACGATGGAGTAGCCAATATCGAGTATTCCTAGCCCAATATTTATACTCCCATTTTCTCGTCAAAAATACCTCACGGAAAACATCGTCCCACGGTTTCCATCGGCGTGCCGAATCGGCAGAGTGTTAAACGGGCCGCCATAGCGAACCCCTATTTTCAGAATACCGCGAACGTCGAGTTCTATTAAAGCGATCGAAGGGTTTCGTTAAGAAAGATCGAAAAGCGAGTCGATGTTTATCGTGAAAGCTAAAAATATGAACAAAGAGACGTAGTGAAAAGAAATCATAAAAATACTTTTCTCTTCAACCCTTCCAGGTCGACCCGGAAACGCTACGAATACCACAAAGAGGCTACTACACTGTCACCCCAGGAAAAAGAGACCTTACCAAACGTGGTCCCATCCCCGTGCGAGAGATACTGATTATCGCAAGGAGGTAAACCTTATACCGTACAGGGTTCACGCAAAAATGACAGTACCCCTGAAGTGTATGCTGCCAATCGTTATAGCCTTCATCCCCTGCTCATACGAAAGGCGACGACGTCCCATCGTGAATCCCTGGCGCGGCCGATGCTCTCGGTCCCGTAGCAGCGCCGGCAGAACCCGCCCGACCCACCGTTCATTCCCAGCTGGCCACGCTCGCCGAAGCCCCCATTGCTTTTCTGTGGGAAATGCACGTGCTCGCTATTCACACACCGTGTATATAATACATGCCTACTGCGCGCTACCAACACGCTAACAGAATAGGATGGAATCGCAGTCCGCCCGACGTACCGTAAACTACTACATACACATACGTAACGTTTCTACACAACGCTGACGGGAACGCACGTTACACGCTCGCGCATCCTTACGTATTACCCCGAAGTAAGAGGGAAAGAGATGAAAAAGAGCGAGGGAGCTTTGTTGGAGGAGCGACAGCCCCGGCAGAGTCAACCCTTTCCGACTTTATTTTACGCCCCTGGTACTGGGATACGGAATCGTAGACTGAATTCATATTATATATAAAATAAAGCATACAACCACGTACATGAAAAATACGTTGCTATTCACCGGTATAACGTGGTAAAGCGTGAAACGGTTTATTGTATCCTCAACAACGGAAGGACAGTGCGTGCATAAGCGTTACTACACGTGCATCACTTAATTTCAGTAGACACGGTCGAACCATCCGGTCCGACATTTTCAGATGCTCTCGTTACCCTGGTTATATGGCGATAGACATTTACCGCGCAATAACTAAATTCTATTGGCGATGCGACCAAGAGTAGCAGAAGGAGTAAGTAATGTGCAGAATGATAAAATAATCTACGATTCACGTGACCCTGGCGGGATACTTTATATCGGTCCGAATATAAAGTAAGGTATCTCGGCAGATTAATATATAATATCGTTAAAATCAAAGTAAAAAAGTATACTGGTAGCACTGCGATAAAATGAGTTCTTTGTTGGACGCTGCCGAAGAATGAAACGACAGTTACCGGCAGAACGAAGTGAAGAGAAACAGAGTGCAGCCATAGGTCGGTTTCTCTTCGTAAGTCCCTTTTGTCCGGCAATTCGATTACGTTGTAATGAACAAAAACTTATTTCGAATAATAGCCTCTCGAGTAAATTCAATATCACGATACAGCTCTCGTCGTGTATTCAGAAGTTGACGTCATCCTCGGGGAGAGTCCACCACCCCCCTTTAAATTCATGCTCAATGCAACTAGCTAACGTAACCTAACCTCTAACTTTCCCCTTAGTCTCCGCATCCTCCCATGCTTCCCCCCCTATATTTTTTTTTCAACCAGTCCCCTTCGATGCTTCGAAACCCCCTCGCGTCCCTGACCCCGCGTGGTTCCTCTACCCAGCAGCCCCTAACCAAGTGAGCCCGCTATGGGCTTCTATTCTTGGATGTCAATATTTCGTCAACCAGAGGCCCACTCGGCAGACAACAAAGGCACTGCTGCCAGCTTGCATTTAGCGTGAGAGAGCTTGTAAATTATTGTCGATGATAGGACAAAGACGTATCGGCGCCTACGAAGACTGACGGGACTGTACCGCGAGCTAAAAATCCTTGTACGAGATAAATCGACTCATGGCCATTGCAATGTAGTCGCGTCCTCAACTGGGAGACAGAAAGACCGATTCCCTCGCCTCTCGTCACCGCGCCGATCTCTGAACTCGATTCCGAGACATCATCGGACGCCGGAGCACCTGATTGCTCGACGACGGATGACTCGAAGACATTCATGAAATTAGGACGTGCGCTCGGACGTAAACTTGTTACTGGACTCGGATCAGAATTTTATTCAATAATAGTTATTGTCGCGTGAAAAAAAAGACGTCGTATAGTGTCCGTGCGGCACGTGGTAACAGTCGTAAATCGATAGAACAATTTCTTTAATTGAAAAGAGAAAAAATAACAAGCTATCGAAACAAAGATGCACACGAGTACGTTTGGACAATACGATATGGAGTACGTACTGTTACCGATACTATTGTACTCGTACGATGTCGGTGATTATTTATCGCGTTTTGCCAGGGACTCTGAAAGATTCCATCGTAACGTAAGGAGAGCCTCGCGGCATTTGGAGGCATTCGATTTTTCTAAATTAGTCGGAAGGTCGAGCGCGGGCGCGTATACGAGGCTGGACATAAAGATAACCGCTATATATATATATATATATATATATATAATGTCAGTATAAGAGAATGTGTGAAAAGGGTAGTGTGCGACACAAATGGGGTTATTGTAAATCGTCGAGGCCTCCGCGCTCGACTTGTCAATAAATCACTGGTTATTGGTTTGATCCCGTATCAGAGTTCAGCTCGGTAGTGGTCAGGATAATCGGTAGCCGAGGTAACCATAAATTTCGATACGCCGTGTGTTGGTGTAACGAGCTGAGAGTAAATGCATGAAAGGACGTTCGAAGTCTCCTTGGTCCCATAGACTACGTATAATTTACAAAGAATTTCACGTCCTCGTGAAAATTCTATCAATGGCTATCGAGTGCGCCGCGTTTTAAATTCAAATTAACTCTTGTCGGTGTGCTCGATACGCTCGCCGGTTTGCCGCTGTTAAAAGTGCATTAAGCGCGATCGGCTTCCCGTTGAGTAGATTTTGGTAGAGGTAGAATCAAAATATATATATATATATATATATATATACACACACGTTGATATTAATACTTGAAAATTCATGGCTAAGCGCAGTGCAGACGTCTATAGTGCCGGCAAATGTCATCACCTTCGCGTTCAGCTCGTATTTTGATAATACGGCGGTTCCTTCTAGCCGCGTGTGATTTCAGTCGTAAAAAAGCGACACCAGTCGAGACTCTGGTGACGCTAAAATTAGCCGTTATCCGAAGGATCTGTAGGACGTCAACGTGTCGGAAGTAACGCTTTACGCGGTTTGGGTATCGCGTGAAATTATCTTTCCACTTTTTGACTCTATTTAATTGATAACGTACAGAAGGGACGTAGATGGGATCGCTCGGTATGAACGGAAGGACGCAAGAGGCCATTGGGAATCGGCCGAAGGACACGCTGTTCTTCGAGGGTTGATCCTTGACGATCCTTGACGGGAAGGACTAGCCTGCTGGATTCCCTTGAAGACGATGCACGTAACACGTGTGCTTGTTGGCGGGACAAGAGGTTTTCAGTACGAAGAGCGGAAATAACATCTGCTCGTGTATAAAGAAGCCGAAAGTTTTGGAAGGGTCGACCGCAGGATTCTACAGTGTTGACTCTTTGCGGACAGGATGAGGCGTCGTGTAATATCCTGGGAATTTTATTATATCCAAGATGAAAGAAGGATTTTACGTCAGTCTTATAAACACAGGTAAGACACTATATATGTATTGGAGTATATGGGAAATTGAACAAAGTAAAAAGATTCAGTAAGGCTGCTGTCGTTCGGTAGATGATGATTTTCACGAGGCTAATAGTAAATGACATTTCTTCGCAGGAGAGTCGAGTGCTACTGGATATTCGTAACAAATATAATGGGAAGAACAAACAGCTTATGCAACCGAGCGAATCGGCCTGGTATTGTCATTATATAAGGATCGCAAGTCCGGTAGGAAAATCACACGGTCTACCGATATTACCTAGATACGTTCTTCGGGAAGGGTCTAGATGCCTGACGTCAGAGAAAGAGTCTTGTATATAGGCACAACAAAGGATAGAAATGTGCGAACGGATCCAAATTTTCCATCATCTTTCAACCCACGTTAAGACTCTCATACGGAATCGAGGATATAAACTTTTGTTAAACGCCACACGAATAAAACGATCCAAATTTAATCTGTTGATCGTGCAAATAAAGTCTGGGCCAATTACGCCGCACAACAACGCTCGGCTCCTCGTCGTGGATTCGTACTCGTGTGTATACGCAGCAAACAGTCTTTCCAGTTGTATTAAGACGTAGAAATTAGCGTCGTCGCTGAATGCCAAAGTGGGAGACTTTTGCGACTTCTGTGAGACTACGAGACAGAGTAGCCGAGAAAGGAAGACAGAGATAAAGAAACTTTGTGAATGCATGTTGATGCGTACACGGAAATTCATCAAAGTCCGAGTCTTTTCAAGGTATAATGACGTGCGCGACCTTCGTGCGACATAAAAATGTCATCGCGTCCCGACAAAGTGGATCTCGGGGTCGTCGCAATGCCGATGCCTGTTTCATGATGAATAAATGAATTCACTGAGAGACCTCAGAAGTGATCCAGACCCGATGAGATTATTGTGGAAACTTTCTAGGATCCACTACTTTGCCCCATCTCTAATTAACCGAATCAGCAAGTCCAGTTTATATGCCTGAGTATCGCCTCTACCTATGGTTATATACTCATGTATGTGTTTATACGTGAGCTGCAGGAGACGCAGAAAGCGTCGAGACGTGACCAAGCGTGCATTGCTGGGAGCCACTTACGTGATGCGCGTCTCGATGCGGCGTAATGCGACGTGAAATTTGTCTACCCACGCGTGCCCGCTGTAACATTTTCATTATTCGCAACGTTGCAAAAGCGGCAACGCGTCCATACGGTGCATAAGGCCGAACGAGTTAAATCTGCTGAAGCGCAGCGAGTTTTAAGATCTTATCAGTCCTGGACATGAACGCCGTTGCTTGTCTAAATAAGAAAAAAATATTTGTCGCCTGTCACCGGCGCGCGATCGGCTGACAGTTCATTGACAGGAAACTCATACTGATTCGCCCGGTTGATTCGCGATGAGCCACGGGTGATGTACCCGGAAAAAAAAGAATCTAATTCACAAAGAAATATTTCATCGTCACAGAGAGAAAGGTATACGTTGTAGGCAAATATAAAATGACGAGTGATTGCTCTGAGACAGATATAGACAGATATATCACTGCCATATATATATTTGCGATATACAAGGCGACTCGAACGAGTGCGTGTAAACAAAAATTTCACGCTTCTATTTTTAGATCGTAACTTTGACAGGTAATTGCGACATTGCCTGGGGCCACGGAACGGGGTACGTATCTCTGCGGAATCATCAACAAAATAAAATGACTGCTCACTACCGAACACCGATATCGAATTAAACGAGTCATTGTTCGGACTCCGATACGTAAACTGTAGAGACATAATGACGTTAAGATGAAAAAAAGGAGCTAATCAAGCACCGTAAAAGTATTATTAGTCGAGAGTGCATATACCGTAGCCCACACGTGGCTGGTGCCTACCGGGAGAACCTTTTACACCCAATTAATCTAAAAACTCACGGAAGTATCTTATCTGTTGTTCCGTGCCGACTCGATGACGCAAAAATGCCCATACCGTACTTCCGAGTTCGCCGAGCAATTATAAAAACGGCCAGCGTAGAACGTCCAAAGTTGCATTGTAGCCGTCCCAAATCATACGGACGAGTCCACGACTTTCCTGCAGCGTTACACATTTTCCGCTCTCTTACGTTCTCGTTACACGCGGGCGACAAGTACCGCGGGGATTTGGAGAAAGTTGTTGTTTTCGCGAGAATGGGAGAGAGGGGGCGGTGGACTGATCGTTCGGGATGACGAAATCACGGAAGCCACCCGCCGTCGTACAGCTGCGCCAATCGCCGCTCTGAAAACTTTCTCAGAACTCTTAACCCCCTTGACCGTTACATAAATCCTTACCAATACAAGTGCCGTGACTGACGTACTGCGGACACGGTATTTCGTTGATAAACTATGTGCCTGGCAGTACTAATGAGAGTATAGAACGAACGCGGGTATATTATACGTACTTATGCAGCATGTACTCACTGTTCCGGTAACGAGAACGACCGAGGAACAAATGGAGAATGTTGGATGTACGAGGAATCTACTTGAGGAGTATCATAGTGGCGAAGGATGTAAGAGAAAGGAAAAAAAAGTTGCTGCTCGTTGAAAGACATAGTTGCTGAATGAGAAAAAACGGTATGAAAGAACAAAGACATAAGGAGGAAGAATTTTATCGAGGTATATGTACATATATGTATATATATATATGTACTTAGTGCGATGCGGTATAGCGCTGCTACCGAAAGAAGAAACGCAGAGTCGGAGATTCAAGAAGGAAGAGAGTCACGCTCGAAGGCAGCTCCTGTTGGGTATAGCGATCCGTGGTGCGGAAGTATGCTATATATTGGTGAGAAGGTGGTGAAGGAGGAGAAGAAGTAGGAGGAAGGAGGGTTTGTACGCGGCTGCGAGAAGGAACTCGTAGGTCAGGTGTAGCGTGGACGCGTTAAGCCAGCGCGCGCGCCAGGCGAGCACATAATATAGTGGAAATGACAGCTGACAGTCGACAGACTTTAGATAAGAGCGTCGCGACGTTGCCACGTGGTGGCTGTCGCTCGGTGTATGTATAACATTGCTCGTGTGTCATTGGCGAAGGTATAGAGCGCGACGGGAGTCGAGAATGCTCTCTGGACAGTCGGGATTGCCGATAAGGTCGTGCCATCTAGTTCGTCATTATGCAACAAGCGGACAGTTATGAAAATTTAATTACGCCCTCACCTTGACTAGAGAGCGTGTACGTGCACGTGGATATAATACACAGGAGATTCTCCATTGTCAGCGGTTTGCGGCGTCGCAGTACCTGACAAAGCACAGTTTCGTAACCGAAAACAGAATTTATCGTGTGTACAAATTTTACGCAATCGTATATACTGTCCCTCTGTGGTAAAATCGACGTTTGTCGTAAGCTTGTACGAGAGAGGAGGTTACCTCGTGCGATCCTCTTTTCATCGCTATGGATTTTGTCTCTACACGTGGGAAAGGCACGGAGAGGAAGCCTCTTGGGATGCCGAGAAACGCCCATTGTCCGTACGAGGAATTTTTGCTCTGATCATGGGAGATCGTAATCGGGGAAAAAAAAAGAAATGTATACCGAACCCACCGCACAAAATAGGAAGCGGTCTTCTGTCCAGATGAAAACGTGAAAAACGTTGAGAAGCGGCCTTTCCTACACTGATGGGATTCTTCGCTTTAGCGGCGAACTACTGTGGGAGAAGAACAAAAATGTCTGTTCGGTCTATTCGATAGAGACCGAGTGGGTCGACCCTTGTCCAAAGAAAGCTTGGTGAAGGCGGTTCATTTTATCTCCTGAATTGGTTCCCCAGTCCGTTCGTTTCTTCAACGTGTAAATACCCTTGACCAGTGAAACCTGTGTGGCCGAAAAGTAACGCCAAACTGTCAAGTATCCATGCGCAATCGGTCGTGCACCAATGTGCCAAGGTGAATTTATAATGTCCCGGTTGCTTCTCTGACATAATTTCAACGTCCATGTCACAGCGCGTTGGTGACGTCCTTGAGATGTTCTACGTTTAGAGCGGTGTGGTATAGTGCGCAATCGACGTAAAAGATTTTTTTTGGGGACACCGATATTTGCTCAGGCCGATAAACAGATTTATCGATTTCGTAAAATCTCCGAGTCCACCATTGCCGATACTTATCTTCTTATCGCGACAAGGCTGTCTGAAAACCTTCTGTCATCAGTTCCATTGTACGGTACTGATAGTTTCCGACGATGAATTAACCCTAACTCAAATATAATTTAGACACTGTACTACCAACCGATTTCTGAACTTGTAAATCTCATGGCAATGCGGTATCCAAGTTCCTCCTGTATTCGAACCAGAAGAAGCTACTTCATCCGAGCTGGGACAAGAAGTCGAACAAAGAGACTACAGTTGGAGAGACTGGGAGGCAGGATACGAGAAGATAAATATGTAGCTTAAATATAAAGGAAGGAAGCGAGGAAGGGACCATACTACGCAAACGCAAAGGCATCCTCAGTGGGAATCGTCCTTGTTTGAGGGCGAGTCAAGCCTGAGTGGCAGAAGTCTAGCATCCAAGTTATCCCCACCAATTGAGCCAGGAAAGTCCCCACCAATTCATCCCTGGCACCGTGGAACGCGCATCGAGCGTACGCTTATTTTAACAAACCTATTTCTGATATTGCGCCACCGCTCCTGTATTGAGATTAGAAACGTTTAACGAATCCACACGGGGAAGGCGCGTGTTAAAACGCGCCTTAACTCTATCTATGGAGCGTTTGTAATAATGCTTGGGAGAGCGCGCGATCGTCACAACGACTCCCTACCGGCGTTAAGTGAAAGCTTGACGTATAACTGGATGCCATACTCTCTGGTAGAGTAGTTACAGGGTGGTAATATCATGGAGTGTATAGCTACTAGGAACTATCGGTATTCGATATACCGATCTAGTTCTGATTAGTGATCCATATAGAGGATGTATGCAGTATAATATTGAGAGGGTTCACTGTCGATCGACTATTCGTTAATCTAGATAGTAGATATCGTACTAATTAATGGTGATAATCCTGAGTTATTCGCATCCCTGAAACGTCCGGCTTTCTGAGACAATGTCATAATTACACGGTTATGACCGTTCCTCATAACAAAGATAATGCAATACCGTGTATTTCGAGTCGCTTCGATTACCTTGATGAATATAACTGACGCTATAGAATTCTCGACATGAATTTAAATCCGTATATTTACCTTTGGAACGGCCGATAACGACTCGATGAAAAATTCTGTATTGATTATTCTTATCTCTATGAAGATATTACAGGTTCCCCTCATTTACGTCACATGCTTCCATTTACATTCACTGATAACTGTCTTGTATTGAAGTCACTAGAATTCGACACAAGAGAATATTACCGCAACGATCCGATTAATTGAGCTGTCACGAGGAGAAAGAAGTTCAAGCTATTACACTCGTTTTAAAATCTTGAGTAAAACCTTGCGCAGAGATTAATTGAAACTTGAAGAATACGAGTGATCTAAATATGAAATCCATTAAAAATCTCTACGGGCGATAACACACTTATCGCATGAGACAACCTCTTTGACGTATCCGGTCGATTGGAACGTGATAGAGATAAATGAAAAATAATTTTCACAATGTAACAGCATGATAAAATAGTTTTACGTGAGACAAATGATTTCAGATTATGATATTTCTTCGAGGAGTATTAACTATACGCTTCCACTTTGACTGCACGGAATAAACAGACTAATATGCCGAGTATAGCGTGTCGTGACCTACAGACGATCAAACATCATGGTGGACGTGACTTTCTGGTATTTCTCTTATGTCTCTCTGTCTCGACAGCGAGGCCCTCTGGCTGTGATCGCTCGAGAAACGCTGCACGGGAATGACACATCTTTAGAGAACAATCACCCGTTGTGAAAGCGCTCTGCCAGAGAGATCCGAGAGAAGGTAGGTAGGTAGGCATACCTTTTCCTTGGTAGTGTATAGCTAGAGCACTCAGAAGCAGCAATTCAGAATTGTTAAAGCTCAGGTAAGATTCACGAAGCCAGATGTGCAGGAGGGCGTTATTTTATTTCCGGCCAGCGTCACACGATTATGGAATATTCGCGAAAAAAAAATAAATAAATGACGAAGCACTTGTAGATAACGATACGAGGTTATATTGTCACAGGAAAAAAATATCAATGATAACGAGAGAATGCCGATATGAATAAAATCAAGGTTAATTTTGACGAGTTAATTTATCGTCATAATTATTAAAACATTAGTCAACTAAATGGGTTTGATACACTGTGTCAAAATGACGGCGGTCAGATCAAACAGTCCAACTAGACATAAATCAGGCGGTATGTGTCTGAGGATGTAAATATCTCGCGTGTCAGGCAATAGCCTATGGCTCACGTACGATCGTAGCGTAGATCGTAGTAGGTAGGTATAGGTACACTCTCTCTGGCAGACACACCACGCGAGCAATGTTTCTCTACCTCTCAAGGAATTTCATTCTCTGTCTCTACATATTCCTTTTCTGTCTGACACAGATTATGAAAGTATTGATATTTTTGAATCTGATAAAAGACGTGACATTTCAAATTCCTTACCTTAGTAATCGTTAAGATGTCGCATTATCCTTGGCAAAAGTCGCAGCACAGGTTTAATGTTATAATCCAATGAGGGTGTAAAGAGCACTTGAGCACACATAGCACACAACTGCCATAACTGTGTCAATTGTCATCATCCATCACGGTAAGAGAAACGATCGATTTCCCAGTGCCTTCGGTTACGTTTATTCATCACCTTGTCATAGTTATCAAATAATAATGACGTCAAGCAAGGATAACATACGACAATAGAAGAAAACACAAGTTCCCAAGGAGCGAGTCACCGAGGATCCAGCAATAAGTTAATCCACCAATTATTATAAAACTCGTATGGTGGTGTTAAAAACACTTTATAAACCTAGCCGGAGCCTTATTGCGTCCGTACTCGCTCCCACAAGACTAGACCTCTCTGTCTTCCCTCTGGACAAATGTCAAAATCGCACCTGAATTTATTCTCTCTCTCTCTCTCTCTCTCTCTCTCTCTCTCTCTCTCTCTGTATTTATAACTGATAGTCGCACAACCAGTCCCAATATATCACGAGCGTTCTTAAGGAACGCAACGATGCGAGCGACAGCAGCAGCGAACTCTCGTCGTCGACGGCAGCGGCAACATTTGACTATTGTGTTTACGAATAGGTACCGGGGTACTCTCCGGGTAGCATTGGCCGCGCGCGCTAAACGGTTGAAAGTAATACTGTCTAGTGAGAGGTTGTTGAAGCCAACGCGGCGTTGTGTGTACCCGCTGCCTACGGCGTGTGTCTGTCCCCTGTGCTGTTGGTCTGCTGCGTGCTGATGTGCTGGTGTTACCGGTGTGGTGGGAGTTGCGACACGCTGCTACAGAGCTACGAGGGACACGCGCACGAGCCCACCGACTCACAAATACTAACGTGAGTACGAGTTCTCAACGCAAGCTGGTTGCCAGCGTAACAGAAGTGGGGGTAACCTTCCTGAGAGAGTGGGGGGGTTCCTGCCAAAGAGGCCGTAGGGTCGGTACCGACGGGACCCGAGGGCTTGTGGAGCCGTGTCCGGAGTCGGAGTCGGGAGTGGGGAGGTTTGACCTGAGCTAGTTCCCCTCCATTCAATCCACGGCCACAATATCGGTTATAGCGAGCCACTGTTGCCAGATTGTGCGCTCGCTGCTGGCGTGTGGGTGGAGCCTTCTGCCAGAGGGAAAGGTCCCCCTGTACCGCCGTCGTCGACGCCACTGACACCGCCGCCACTTCCGTCGGTGTATATGTTAGCTGAACGATCCGAAGAATCCGTCCATCCCGTCTCTCTGCGTCCTCCGGTT
The DNA here is from genome assembly GCA_030142595.1 of Trachelus iudaicus. Taxonomy (NCBI): domain Eukaryota; kingdom Metazoa; phylum Arthropoda; class Insecta; order Hymenoptera; family Cephidae; genus Trachelus; species Trachelus iudaicus. Next base: position 3,237,258 of record JARQTH010000353.1, on the reverse strand, counting down.
CCCTGTCGTCTATGCTTCTGGTTGTTTCTCGAGGCTGTCTTCCTTGGTTCCCGCGACGATGGCGTTTGGTAATGCTCGGGCTCACGTGGTGGCTTTCTATTATATATAACGTACGCATCTATTAGGAACGTTGGTAGGTGCAAGCGTTCCTACGTGTCCGCATGGTCCAGGTGCGGATTGAGAATGCCGAATCGGACCTCTCCCCGGCCGCGATCTTCTGTGCTGAAAGGTCTCCCCTGTGAGACCGACGGCTGACTGAGAGTACGTACGCTCGTAGCTACGCACATGCTCTCCAACGTGTGGCTCTCTACCACGTACCTAGTAACTATACAACAGAGTGAAGAAGCATGCGAGAGAGGGCTGCGCCTCCGAGTCCTCGTTACGTGGCACGGATGTTTAGAATGCGACGTATGCGCACGTTTCAGACAATCACGGCCATCCTGCTCGTCTGGGAGACACTCTTCAAGGATATAATAGCGTGGTGTAACTTCCTTTTATGACTTTTTTCTTTACGTATTAACATCTATTAAATACAAGACAGTCGTAGAGGCTCGTCACTGTAAATATTCAATAAATAATTGTTTTACCCCTATACATAAAATAAATCCCAAGCACAGTCTCCCCAACGGGAACTTTTATAACAGTTAACTGTAACCCATATCAATTATTTTAGGGGACGCTTATTAGACAGAGTTAACCTGCCTGCATTTTCAGCAGGGAATTCCCTAGTCGTCTACGTTGACTTTTCCGTATATTTCACTCACCTTCTACGAGCTCCAAATTCTTTTCATCCTGTTACCCCTGCTCCTCCATCTAACTGGCAACTTTACCGACCACGTCGACGAGAGAGCTTCGACCGGAAATAACGATCGCACGAGATCGAACTTTTTCCTTCTTCCCGTCATCCACGCCTTTGTCAGACACAGCGAAGTGCGTATTTCCGTTCTGTGTGCGGAACGGTACTTTAGAGAGTAGCGAATAAGGCCGATCCGGTAACGAGGAATAATAATAAGCCAAGTGCGCGACCACAAAGATTCGCTAGAGAGTATAAGAAAGCCGAGAAAGAGCTGTGCTGGAATCGATCGCTTTCAAAGTGGATCTCTCTCTCTCTTTCACCGTGCATTTGAAATCGTACAAATAAACTTATGAAACTGCCTCGTTATGTTACCTCTTCCCTGAGTTCACACTAAATTAGAATTACGCTTTATACATTATCACGAAAATCGAGTCTTTCCGATAGCCAATCCTGTCGTGGCATAAACAAATACTGGCGACATCTTAACGGAGCAATGAGTAAATAATCACGTCGATATCATTTGAAATAAAATACCAAATATCAACCCGATGACAGCCGCCAAAAGGCCGCGAGTAACTACATTTACGTTCTCTGTATACAATCGTACTGCGTCACTATGAAATTTGACGCTCCTTATTGGTATAAGTTCAATCTCAGGACTTTCTATCTGATAAGAAACTCCTCTTATCAGAATGTAGCGACTAACCCAGAATGAGTTATAGCGTACGGTGTCATTTAATATCATTGACGTTGGTATCAATATCAAATGAGTTCTCAAAGATTTATTTTTTCCATATCAATGACGCTCGAGCCCTAATAAAAATACTATAAATAGTACACTCTAAAGAAGAGAGTTACCCTTCTACCTAACTCCAGCCACCTAAGATCTTCTAGGGATCTGTATCGAGTTTTCAGAAGCGTGATACATTTTTTACCCGTCTCGTATAACAGCGCCCTTTACAGAAGTCTCTCATGAGACACCCTGAGTCAAATGGTTCTCACCCTGATCCCTGAAGCTGGTAGCGGACCAACAGTTTAATAGCCAAAAACAGAGATTACAGGTGCCTGACATAAGAGGGACAGGAATTCGGGATTTAAATAGTGCATCGATCCGTGAAGATCTGCATCGATATTCGTCAAGGGAGCGAATCGTACCGAAATCATATCTATGTATAGCTGATCGATAATGGAGAACTTGGACACTTTGTCGAAAGGCCTCATAATCAGACCTCTCTCTCTCTTTCTCTCTCTCACTTCCCCCTCCCTCTCCCCTTCCCTGTTACTCACTCTCACTCTCCTCTATCCCAGTCCCCTTTCACCCTCTCCCATTTTTTCCTCCCTCGGCAAGCTTCCCTTGTCCCACGCCTAAAATCCGTGCCTGAGCAGAGGCTCGCTTTCCGCTTCTAACCTCTTACACCCTGAACCCTCCCACAGCCTGAACGGCTCTCCCTCTGCTCTTCTTTCTCTTGCATTAGCGAAGTCCCAATATTCTCTCTCCGTTTGGCACGCACGCGCGAGAACTCACTACTACCTTCTCCGTACCAATAGTTCACTCACTCATCCACTCACCCACTCGCTCGCTCACTCACTCACTTGACGCTCACGCACTCAGTCACTACTCACTACTCACTCTGACTCGGTTGGCCGCTGCAGTGGCGTACAACTCACCAGACCATGGTTGCCACGTCCCTTTTATTTATTCATTCCCATCTTTTTTCTTTTACACCACGTTCTTTCCGATAATTGAGAATGGATCGCAGCTCTCGCGAGTCATCACGGTACGGCTGCTGTGCGAATGTACACGTTATATATATATATATATATATATGTGTAGGATAGATGCCACAATACACTCATCTCAAGCGTCCTCATTGATTGGAAATTAAATGTATTTTCAGTTGCCAGCGAGCTGGTGACACTGGCTGGGAACTCGTTGTCTGACGATTACACGATGAGCGTATAATTGACTTTCGACCTTGTACCTAGCACGTTCGTGACACGTGTAAATAGTGCATGCTTTTCACCGTGACGTCTAAAAGGTGCGCGGTAGATTAATATGCTCGGACGGAAGTGATGGCGTGTTTGCGATTTTTGGGGTTGGGCACAATAGTGCCTGAGGATTACATAGGGTGGTTTATATGTTAGGAGTAACGGCTGGAATGTGGAACGTCAGGATTTTCGCTTCATGGAAGGAGATTTCATTCGGTGCTGCTATTGATTCGTTGCACTGGTGTTGCAATAGCAATGCCATCAGTTATAATGCACTCTCGTTTAGGCATACCGAGACCATAACTCCTTCGTGTTCGGAATTCACTGTAGCGAGCAGTATGAGATGGCTGCACGTGTTTTCGCATGAAAATGCAATAAACGTCTAATTATCATAAAGTGCAATGTCACTGCATGTCGTTTCTGCATCTATAAGTAGAAGATAAGATGTATGTAAATGATATATGACATGACCTGACATGACAACTAAAGTTTGACTCGATTTTCGTAGTTTACTAAGAGTGGACGTAGTTGGGGAATTTTGACAAATTTTTGTCGAGTATCGAAACTTTTAAAATTTTCAAGGAAGAAAATGCTTTGGGCGGTTGCAGTCGGTCGACGGTAGTCCAAAAGGTTCGTCCAGGAAGACAAGGAAAAAAGCATAACGGTACGTTCTTCTTTTTTTTTCTACCTGTCGGCTCCCTTAAATGCGAACTCCGTACCGAGCAGGCAAATGGCTTTATCCGTTCCTTGAAATTCCAAGGCTGCTAAGCAATTTGCTGTTGCAGCCGCAAGGCCGCAGAATCGTCGACTCGTCTGGGAAAACGTTTATGGCGAATATCTGTGTGACAATAAAATTGGGAACGTCAGGGACTAACCTGCCAAGGTCGCAAGTATAGGATGAGGTACCTGTGGTCCCAGGTCATGTAAAGCTGTGCCTTTGAACTTGTCCAGGTACGGACTTCTCAAAATGAATGAATATTTTCTATGGACTCAATTTTTTAAGTCGAGTGTTCAATCTGAAGAAATACTATTTTTTTCCAAATAAAATCGTTATTAGATATAATTATGAGATACTGAAATTTGAACTACGCTTTAGACCTTAGCTTTTTAGGATGGTCTAGAGTTTCCTATACTGTCGTCCTGATTTGCATGAGAAACTGTACAGAGCTTCCGTCGCATTTTCTTTCGAGGCGTCCGGTCTCTCCTTAACCCAATGGTAAACCTAGACCAATTGCAATTCACGTCTTTACGCAGTCCACGAAAGATAATTGCGCTGCAATGCGTGTAGTTTCAGCCGCGTTTCTATTGCGTTCTGATAAGCAGGTATAAACGTTCGTATAAATTCAATTTGCAACAAACGTTATCGCTGGCTTATAATGCTAATCGACGAACGAGCGCGTGACGCCGATTTGCCTGGGTAATGTGCCCATGCAACTGAGTAATTCCATTGTGGCGCACCGCTATAAAGATAACATTAGGCAGGGAGAAACGAGTCAAGGTGACAATAATATAATACTCTTATACTCAATAATAATAAATACCCATGTCAAGCGATTTACAGGAGGACAGAAGACGAATCTCGTTTCCTTCGTACATTAAAAATAACCTCAAAAGGACCAGTGATTTCTTGATACCATGCTAGGTGACAGCTTTCGGCCGTAGAGCGGCCGTTGCTGAAAACCGCAATGTCAGACCTTCAAAGGTAAAAACGATTTCAGTCAAAGCTTCTATCCACTGTGAGTGCGAGACGCAACGTACTCTTGCACGATTTCGTCCGCAAGTAATCATACCAGTAACATTTCGCAATGGCCGCACGTGCGCATGCGCATTGCACGCAGGATATTTTTCCGACTGACGATGTCAAAACGTGACAACACTCGGCCGGGTGTTTTTACTGCAGGAATCTGAAGTCAAGCTGACGTCTATAATTTTGTAACGAACTGCTTAAATAATATACAAGGGCATGTTAAATAATGTATAATATATACTATCGTTTTTCATCACACACAAAATAGACGAATTGACAATATTAGGTGACACTTATTTATCTAACCTGCACTGTGGTTATAATACGCACGTATGATACGAGTACGTACTAGCACATAAATTACTACGTCTGCAGAATGAAGGACAGGCGTCGTGTGGATTTTATTTGAGGGATGTCTGTCACCATATCTCGTTCGCAGTAGTTGCGAACGAGCGGACTCTTGCTCGGTGCTGTCGCTCGAGCGAGCCTCGAAGTTTATTTACAAATCGTCGTCATTGCATCAGTCCATCAGTCGGCGGCAGCGGTCGCAAGGTTGCAGCAGCGTACGAGTCGTAGTAGAGGGAGAGACATATACGGCAGGATGTTATTCTTGACCTGCAATTTAAATATATAATATAATTCAGAATTTTCTTTTTGGCCCGAGGATAAAATAATGGCGAATCAGTCACAGCCAAGTAATCCGAGTAGGTTGTAACGTTATCAATTAACAGAATCGTGCCGTTACAAAGATCCAGCATGGCGCAACATACTTAATAAAATTTTCTTATACGTTCGCAATGACTCTCTCAGTCAATAATATATCCCCAATACGGTACATATAGCTATAACCAATATATAAAGGATCAGCGTCACCTCGTAAAAAAGGGATGCTCAATCTCAAGGGATGATTCGAGCATTAGCGAATATAATAGAGATCGGAGAGAGGTGAATCAGTTAGGTTGCGCGTGACTCGTTTATACTCAGAGGCTAACATGAATAACGTAATACAAAAGAGAAGCAGTAGGGAGATATACCGAGTGGTCGGAAGTATTAGAGATGTATTTTCATTTAGAGGGAGATTGTTCACGAGTGCCAACTATACGCCATTGCTCAGTATATTCCTTAAGGGTTGGTACGAGCACAGTAGCTCTGTGTGTACCTCTTGTGGACACCCTATAGACAAACACGAGCGCACCGTCGAAAGTCCCGCTGCAGAATAGGGGATGTTTAGTAGCAAGGGATGATTCAAGCACTCCATCCGTCGACTGACGCCCCCTCCTAAGCTTCAAACTTCCCATTCAACTAGCGCGGTCCTGGTCGCTTCTGAAAGTGGGCTTTGTTCCAGTTACCGTACGAAGTACGTGGTTAGCGGTACGGAGGATCCTAACCTCTTTTACGGAATGCTCGAAACCTTTGGAAATTTTCCATCAATAGCACTGCAGTCTACAACTGACAGTTTAGGAGGTTAGGTTAACCTAATTGAACGACGAGAATCTAACATTTCTCAGGGAGCAAAGGAGAATCGGACAGCACGTGATATTTCCGTCGATAAAGATTTACAGGAGTCCTGCTTTACGACGATGGGGTAGAGACGTTCCGTCAACCCCGTGGGAGAGAATCCACGCAAGAACCAGTTCCCAGCGTCTTCCAACAGCGACTATCATCGCCTATCGCAAAATGATTCGAGAACCTTCCATCCGAGCAAACGATTCTAGGAATAGAGCATGTAAACGTATAAGAGTCGCGGACTACGCGGTTAGGTTCAAGCTGCAATCTGCCGTGCGCAATCTGCTCTACGCTGTAATGCCCGATCCAATTACCAGCAGGGACGATTATTTGATTTCAAGTGGCATACTGCCCGCCGAGCGACATTCAGAGCCATATAATTATTAGTAGAGAGCACAAAGGAGCACAGTGTATTAGCATTGTCGCCCTTGCCGGGTGAGGAGCAAAATGGCGTGGTATCAGGGAGTGGGGCGGTTAGGGGACTTCAGGAGAAGTAGGAGCGCGTCGCGACGGGGGCTATGGGGACTAGCAGGGCTATGGTGGTTACGGGCTGTACGGCCTCTACGGAGACCCGAAGGGGCTCACACCGCTGAGGAAGGAGCGAGACGGCTCGAGCAGATCGAGTGGCAGATCGAGAGAGACGGCACAAGAGAGAAGTTACAGCTTGGAACTACATATAGCGAAGAGTCTGAAGAGAGAAGCGAGTAGCCTCTCTCGGGTGGAATATAACAGGGGTGGCGGACTTAGGTTTGGGGTTAGGATTCTCGCATGGAGAGAGGGCCAGGGATATGGAGTGAGAGTGAGAGCTGGAGTATACAAGAAAGGGATTGTGAGACCGGTGGTGAGGAGTTGAGAGAGCGAGAAAGAGAGAGAAGCGAGAGGGTAAAGGAGTGAGCAGTCTGGAAGAGAAGAGAAAGAGGAGTAACAAGAGAGTAGGGGAGAAAGAGAGAGAGAGAGAGAGAGAGAGAGAGAGAGAGAGAGAGAGAGAGAGAGAGAGAGAGAGAGAGAGAGAG
>JARQTH010000353.1:3196423-3230107 GCA_030142595.1 Trachelus iudaicus | reverse complement strand
AGAGAGAGAGAGAGAGAGAGAGAGAGAGAGAGAGAGAGAGAGAGAGAGAGAGAGAGAGAGAGAGAGAGAGAGCGAGACAGCACGCGCGGGGTGAACTCTCGGGCAGAGCTGCAGAGCGCAGCTACGCAACGTTGCCAATAATCCCGCGCTTTAAGCCCCGTTTTCATCGTTCCAGTCAACGCTGCGCGAGACGAATAAGCCGTGGCGAATCTCCTCGAGGGTCTCTAATGATTATTGGTAATCTCTGTCGTCGATGGGGCGACCAACTAATTGCTGGAATATCGATGACGCTTCGTGTGTATACAGATAGAGACTATGATAATCATCATGACATAGTTTATGACATAAACTTCATCGACCACTACTGCTGGTAGATTGCTCGTAGTGTTTCGCCGCCTTCGATATCTTGAGAATAGACTTGAGGATTTTGAAGGGATTATTTCTACGCTGTGAACTCGCCCCTTTTACCAGGAATTTATCTCTCTCGGCTCACTCGCCAGATGAGAAAGGTCCTAGCTGTGTTCCTGAATTTCTAGGACCACGAAAACGGGCCATGAGAACAAAATTAAAATATTAATAAAATCTTTGGAAAGCATCCTAAAAGCTGAACTCTCAGTGCACTCTGTTCCACTAGTTTGGACACACAAATATCTTTCTGAGTTCCGGACCAAACTACCCACCGCGTATGTTTATTCGAAAACCATGGGGTTAAACATAACAATCCATTTCTTCTCCATCCCCTTCCTTAAGCCAATGAAGTAAATTAGTCGAAGGAAGCCACGACTTTCCGTTGGTGCACCTGGTGGTAGGACCGGACCGTTGCGTCCGTCTGCAGCTGATATTTTATTTGTTGGGCTTCTGGTATTTTTTTCCGCAGACAAATTTTTATATTTATGTATACGTATTCTTCAGTGACATCTACATTCGTCATTCAATGAAGATCCATCAGTCTCTTCGCCTGCGTCAACCCTTCTAACAAGTTTTCCCTTTTTAAGGTGGATCCGTATAAAAAATTGAAAAATTATTATTCACAAAATTATAATCATTGAAACTTGATTCGGTAACGTTGGCGACTGGATGATCTTACCTATTTAGTGAATTTCATTCCAGCGACGGGAGAGGGTAATGACGCGTCGTATTTAAACTTGGCGCAATTTATGCCATGACGTGTCGGTACTTGCGTCAAGCCAAGCATAGGCTGTTGATATTTGATGTTATTTTGAAAAGGAGTATCTTTGCGAAATCTCATACCCTTTTTAACGTTAACACCATCGATGAATACTAACTGTTACTAATGTGCCATTGACCGTACCATTATACGAGTATGGTATTAATTGTTCCGTCCGAATCCAATACCCAAGTCCAACGTCACTGACGCAATCTGTATGAAGTAATCGCTGCTCTTTGTACCAGCAGTTAATTATTGCCATTATACCACGTGTAAAGAATATGCGTCGAATATAAACGAAGCATTCGTACTTCGAGCCGTGTGACAGAAATGCAATTGCGCATTGTCTTCAAGGTCGATCGACAGGCTCATCTGTGATGAAAAAAAATTAGCTATAACGAACAGAGCCCGTAATTATTTACTCCTATCCTTCGTTATCTCAACTTCGATTGGTCCTTACAGTTATTTCTGCAAGAGTGCGTTCGAGTTCTTTCCACGCTAGAGATAATTCGTGGACCGGTAGCTCGTGCTATCGTAAGTGACCGTGAAGAGACACAACGCTGAAAAATAAGGACGCACGTCCGTCTCTATACAACCAAAAGAATCGTCTCCTACCACGCTTCTTCGTCTTTGATTGTTTTAATCTTCCTCTTCCTCCAGGTCTGATGATGGTACCGTAAAGAAACGGTGACCCGAGTCAGGTCCGCATTGCGTATCCCTGCCTCTAGCAACAAACATCAGACGTCGGTACCGTCTGATTCCTTGAGGAGGATCACGAGGATCCTAAGAAGGAGGTTCGGTGACTGGTGAGCCTGATCGAATGGTAAGTGGCGTAAAGATCGTAGGAAGAGGTGGAGCAGGTCCAGGATAGGCGGTGGTCCGGCACTAAGGCACCAAGAGGTCGTGGAACGGATCGCGCGTGTCGGTCGCGGGTGAATGGCGGCATCGAGTTAAGAAGAGAGGAGAGTAAAAGAGTTAAGAAAAAGAATGAGAGAGAGAGAGAGAGAGAGAGAGAGAGAGAGAGAGAGAGAGAGAGAGAGGAAGGCAGTAAGGACGGGAGCGCCGAAGAGATATGGAGAGGGGGCTTGAGAGAAGATCCGATTGTGAGAAGAGTCTGGGCCGTAGGAGGATCGTAGCGGAGGAGCCAAGAGGAGACTTCACGTTCGGAAGGACGATCTTTCTGCGTGTCCGAGTGTGTAAACCTGTACTCATTTTTTGGTCGGGTCTATCGAGTGCGAGGGACCGACCGAGGAGGACGCGTTTGCCTGAACGGAGACCAGACCAGACTTGGTGGATTATTCTTGGCGTAGACACATATAGGCGGAGATCAGAGCGCTGTATAGAAATACTCATTCTAATCATAGGAAATTCCTTTAACAGAGAGGAGTCGAGAACAGGAGGGTGCCACCCCTCCCAGAATTTCACCAAGAGTCAAGACTCAAGACTGTCGACGACGACGCCGACGACTACGACGACGGGCCTGTCTATAAATATCAACCCCTCTCTTACTCTCTCTTGTCTCTTTCCTTCATTGACTTTGTCCATGTCTCGATCTCCCTCCATCTTTCTTCTCGTGGCGCACGCTTATCTGCGTCTACCCTATAATATATATTTAAAATAGCTGCATGCTGCAAAATAACTGAAATAGCCGTAAGGGCCGATGATCCCGAGCCACCTACTTCCTGGAAGTATATTTCACCGATTTCACGTCGACGATACAGTAAGAGTGAATTGGAGGGATTTTCGGAGAGAATGAGAGCGAGGGGGAGAGAGAGAGAGAGAGAGAGAGAGAGAGAGAGAGAGAGATAAATATGCACGCAGAGAGTAGCGAACGCGTTGACTCTAGCATAGATGTAATACATTGGCTGCTACTCGGTGCGATAGCCGACGAGGATTTCTATTTCCCGACCACTAGCTTGCCTATAGGCCGATACGATAGGTCTATCATGTAGGTTAGAGATGTAACGTAGGTGAGTATTAATATGAGCTGGAAAATGTGCTGGTATTTTTTTATTCTTTAAAATGCTGAGGTAGTTTTGGTACGGCGTCTTCTGCGAATATCGTGGATTCCTGTTGCCATCGTGGAAATCCTGCTGTCGGCGGGCGGAGTCTCGTCAAAAAGGAATAATGGAACTGCTGAATTTTTTGGCAAGCAATAGGTACTCTCCGTATTCACACCACGGATAGGAGGAACCACGCAAAATTGATGCGTCTCTCCCACGACTTTTAACTACCCTTTGTTACCGGCCGTATCCCGTGCGACTCTTTCGGGACAAAATGTTTTCTTCACCGGAGCGCTACAAATTTCGCCGAGGTAGCTCTAAGCGCCGGCGACATAGGTTATGTTACGCTATCCTTGACATTGGACACGTTGCGTTTACTCTGGGAAGGTCATGGGGTGCTTGCACTCCACCTAAATACGTAAAACCTTCCTAATCGGGGGGAAATAATACTAAATCCATTAATTACCAACAGACTGGGACATACGGGGTGTTTCGATTGAGATACATTTAACCAAATTCGATTGTCAAGGTAAAATCATATCAAACCTAATCGAAACAGTCACTTGACAGTCATGAAATCCAAGCAGCAAATGTTAATTAAATGACTGTATTGAAGCACCAAAAATGGATTTCTTGGATCATTCGATTTTTAATAACCAGCATAAATATCAAATGCGTTTCTAATCATATCGCCGATGTAATGCACGCATTAAAATTTTGAAGACGCCGAGTAAAGACCATTTACGTATTTATAGGGAATAATTCGTAAGTCTAATAAAATTATAAAAATATTTAGTATTTACATCAGGGTATAAATGGATCTCTTTAATGGGAAGTCTGACGCGTTCGTATCATGGTATCATCGTTTTAAACGTATCGCCGTAATATGCATCTTGGTTCTACAAAAATAATTCTACCAATGTAAAAAGTACACTTCGACTCAGTCCCATGTAAAACCAGCCTGTATGTACGGGATGAATTTCCAATCGGCGTGTCGCGTCAAATTCATAATCAATCGCACCAGCGTAGAAAAGTCTTTCGACTTTCGAAGAACGCCCGACGAGCTAATACACAGGTTACAACGACGATAAATTACGGCTGCGCTTTTCTAGCGCATCGAGAGAAAAAAGTCTAGAAATAAATAAGAAAAAAGAGTGAAATGTACAATACCGTTGCGCATACGGTGAAACGCATTTCGGGATTCCATTTCGCAGTATCTAGGCCATTTTAATCAGTTAAGGCTGCTCGTTATTTTCGCTCGAGCGTGCCAGCCTACTTCGCGCCGACGACAAACGTTACATTAGCCAACCTCTTTTCGCCGTACCTCGCGACAGCAGTCGCGCGCGTAGAGAACGCAGATCGCAACGGCCACACTGGAACTTGCATGCCCGCGCACCACGAAAACGCGCAAGAGGTAAACAAACTGGTCGGTCCTTTCTCCCGCGTTGTCGCTCGTCAAGTACGATATTCGCAGGAGTGACGTTGTGCGCATGCGCCGAGGTTCGTTGCGCAGGCGGGAAGACGATGAACATTTGAACGCGCCAAAAGTCAACTGCCCCCCCCCCCCCCCGAAACAAACCTGCTGATTCGAATATGCGTATCTGACAAGGTCCAAAAACAAAGAACAGCTAAGGAAGGTAAAATTGTAAGATAAACCTAAACTGGACGAACGATTAACTGATCTACAGTGAAATTAGCATTCCAATACCTAATATACGCTGCAAGTCCAAATGGCAACATGACGTTGCACCTTTATTACAGAGTGAATCGATGGTAACTTCTGAAACGTGGGACCTGTGGTAGCGGCAGTATTACGTAGACCAAGCAAGGAGGAGTGGCAGAGATCAGAACGCAAGAAGAGCGAACAAAGTCGTGCATTGTAGCCAGTGCCGGGAATGGTTAAGTGATAATAATAACAGTATGAATTTTTGGAATAGTTTATAACGTGGACGGCGATGCGCGAGTCTCTCTGTTCAGGAGGGAGGCTACGGAGATACGTAGCCACTCTTATACACGGACGGTAGGTGGCGACGGTGGCGACGGTGGCGACGGTGGCGACGGTGGCGACGGTGTGAGGACGTAGGAGGTACGGAGGGCCACGAGAGGGACATCAGGGGCTGACGGGGGCGAGGGGGGGGGGGTGAAGGGAAGGGAAAGGAGGTGAAGGAGGAACAGAGAGGAGACGGCGGAGGGAAGTGAAGCCAAGTGAAGTGAAGTGGGGCCGCGGGACGGACGCGGTGGCATTGACCCCGTATAGTAAGTAAGGTAATGTGAACAGCTAGCGCTAAAGTAAAGGGTTCCCATCAGATATTGTTCGGTCGCCGCTTGGTAGGTTCTAGCTAGTGGATGAGGTGAAGAGAGAGGAGGAGAGGAGGAAGAAGAGGACGAAGAGGAACAAGGAGAAGTGGATGTACGAGGACGAGGATCATGAGGAGGAGGACGAAGAGGCCGATTTCAGGGTGGACGCCGACCTCGAGGCAGTTGGCTTCTCTTGGTGAATCGTCAACCTGCTCTCCAGGTTGGCCTTTCGAAAGCATTCGGGCTCCTCGAAGAAACAATAGGTAGATCGGGAGCCAATGACTCGTTATGACTCCGAACACCTGACGCGAACGTTCCCTATACTTAGAGCTGTATCGGAGAGCCACGTCTCCGTACGCTGTATCGACTGGCTGCGGCAACTGTTCCTTACTTTCTCACCTTGCGAATTCTTCGAGTACCTATCTCCTGGTAACGTCCTAGCCATGACTTTGCCCGATCGACAGGCCCTCTGCTACGATCGGTATCCAATGTTGCGCTGAGGTCAACGATACTAGGATGCACTTTCTGGAGCACGTCCCACGGAGCGCATTGCACGTGCGTGCGAAGATGTCTTCAGGAGGAAATGATGCGTGCGGGGATGCACGCACCAGGAAGAATCTAGATGCGCGTTGAATTAGGATTGTCGTAGACTTGGTCATTACTGATCTTGGGTGCATCTCGAGAGTGCTAAAGGAATGACAATGTATGATGGATGTGGTGTTTTATAAAAATGATCACTTGAGGTCATCACGAGCTCTGTCTTTTGGATATTGTTATTTGTCGGGATACCTGTGGAATACTATTGTGATGAATGACTCGGTCGAGTGCTGGTGAAGGTACTCGTGGAGAAATGTTTGCCAAGGATCGAGAAATCATTCTCTCCGGTCTATACTGTATGGGTGTAGGCACTGTGTGGTTACTGCGAGACGTTTCCAATGGGCTCGTACGATTGACTGCTGGGTCGCAAAGCCGATATCTATGGGAGCGTTAATCCTGCTGGCATACCACTTGGAAAATTGAGACACCTTGTCGAGGTCGGTCGGCTCGCTTATTCAGGTTAGAAATTTCAACGTCACTTAGGTACTAGATACACTTGCGTACGTAGGATATATTGACGCGTTGACAACCTTGAAAATCGAGAGTACCTCTGCAACAGTTCACATAGGCATGGTTTTATATATTGTTTGTTTTAGTATTTACGTTCGTCATGATATTCCTCCTATTTGTCATCTTTCGAACTAAAATTATATTTAAACAGTGACTTCGTCGTGGAACGTTAAACGCGACTCTAATGTTCTTCAAGCTATCGTGTCGTATTCGGGTTATGATGTAAGCATGTTTAACCGGTATGTCGCACCGTGCCACTACGTTCAAGAGGGATAATCGAGGATGGGCATATCAATTTACAGTTTACTAATTTCAGATAGAACTGCTGTACATCGATACCGGCAAGTTGTTTTAAAAAAAAAATTAAAGCTCTGACATTTATCAAATTAAAAAATTCGTATAGTCGCTATGCAAAAGAATGAGCTAGATATTTCGTGCAATATAAAATTAATTAATGATTGACAAATTTTATTTCAGTTTTTCGAAAAAAATAAGTATTTTTGAATAACCTTAAAATTTCGAATTCCTTCAAAGAATCTAATGCCAGCCCACCTCGGGTTGGCCTGTCGGTCGGCAGAGGTTGCGCTCATTCATAGGAATTTTACAGGTCGTCAGGCAGGTTTCGTTGGCCTTTGTCATGGAAGTAACACAAACTTAAGATTTGTTTCCAACGAGAAGCGATGGATTGGTCTATGCTTTTTATCGGTATGGTTGTCCAGTTGATATTATAGAAGATAAATATTACCAGCTGAAGAAGAATTGTCGTATGCGTAATTCATCCAGGACGTGCAATTTAGTTTGCACCGTTTCGAAAGAAGTAACGGTATCGTTATTACTGCTAGGCAGAGAAGTCACGAAACCGAAACATTTGCAGGTTTAAATGTAGTCATGATCGTACGATCCCTCGTTCCCCTATAGTTCACGACACCGGTTATAAAATTCCACAAGGATGAAATACCTAAGAGCAAGTACTTGAAGATACGTAGAGATCGAGTCTGGCAAAGGTGGAAGTCGTTCAGGAGCGTGGAAGGGAAAAAGAGAAATCGACAATGGGCGATCGGCCATGTGCGCCAGCCGATCAAATAATTAAAAGAAAGCCCAACGACCTAGCTGTCCTTCCATTCGAAAGAACAAATCCCAGAAAGTTAACGTCGAACGTCACCCCTCGCATTCCAGCGACACCTAGAGTACCTATCGTGTACCACTGGCTAGAGAAAACTTAAACGTGGTGACTCCGAGAAAGAGATAGGGAAGGATAAGAAGAAGAAGAAGTACTCGCGCTATAAAATATATTAAAAAGACAGCAGCTCTAAGGGAAGCTTTATAGAAGACAGGATAAATTTGTATCCCGATGGCAGAACCCGTGTTCGGAATCCCGTCAGTTCGTCGTCATCGTTCAATGTGAGAAGGAATACCGGTGCAAGGGAAAGACGAGTAAGACGAGGAAGAAAAAAAAGAGTAGAAGAAGGCACGGTGTATCGTAAGACCATAAATCGCCGAGGATCCTCTGGCTCATGAACGATTTCTATAGATGGTAATAATATGGTGGACTGCGTCGTGGAGTATGGATTTAAATGGCGGTGTAGCTGCGTACGGACTGCGGCTGGACGTCTCGGAGCGCCACGAGCGGCACTATGGAACACGAGTGAAAGAACGAGAAGGAGAAAAGGGGCGTACGTGTCGCCTCATGGTATATACGCAACGCAATAGCCTGTTCGGCCCCCGAGTACCTTGTATGTAGGTGTGAGAGACGTGTAGGTGGCTTGCTGGTTGGCTGGAGTGGGTTCTGTGACGTTCCGTACTGACGCCGGACGACCTGCGACCGACCAGGCCGCCAACGTGAAATGCTAGTGTCTCACACCAGAGGGTGGTGCAAGCGACAATCCGGCGACTATGCTCTAATTTCTTACAATAGTCTGCGAAGACAAGGACGGACAGAGAGACTGAGAGAATGAGAGAGAGAGAGAAGACTGGATACAAAATTTCATGACGTACGTGTCTTTAGATGAGAAGTGGTTGTCGTTGGCGTTGTGGTTGGTAGGCGCCCTGTTTTCAAGCGAGGGCGGACCTTCGCCAAGGAAAAAGAGAACCGAGGTCGAGCGATGCCTGCGTCAAGTTTTACGCTTTGGAAGTTTCGAGTGAGCGGTGCTGCCCGACCCATAGTGAGAGCGCCGAGAGGAATCTCGAGTTTAAATTACGCCGGTCTGATTTCTTCGAACGCACTCTCCGACATTGAGTGCACCTGGTAGAAGAATATATAAGAGTAGCCTAGTAGTCTGTGGGGAGAGTCCATTTTTTTTATATGGTTCGATACTCATCCGAGCTGGTCAGGGCGAAATTGTGAATTCAATTATGTGGGTTTGTCGTTACCTACTATATGTATTACTTGACTCAGCGGCACTTTCTAAGGGAGGCGTGTCGATTACTTACTGGTTAATTGACGGCGCATCGATTATAACCAGTTCTTTTCTTTAAGTGCTCGTGGGTAATTCTTGCGCGTGGAAAAAGAGAAAGAAATTCTAAGCGCTAAGTTTTTATCGATCCTACAATTGTTAGATTCTTTTATCTCTATGAGGCCCGACGATTATCAATTTTAACTCTGAAGGCCAAGATCGATAGGTTATATTGGCGTAATGTGTCTCGTCTATTAATTCTATGATAATTGCATAATATGCATATTAATATCCTTGCATAATACGTGCGTAATATGGGCGAATGTATATTTAACCTTCACCGATGTATAAGACAGCAAGGACGAGACACGAGTTGGCCTTGACGATGGGGAATCGTCAAGTGCAAGAAAAGCGCTGTCATTCAAAGTAAAAGTGTTTTATCGGGATTGAATTGATTTCTGAAAATTCACACGCTCGGGGAAATTCTCATTGCTATATTATAATTGAACAAAGGCTTTTTGTAGTCTGTTGAAAAAAAAATTTGAAAACTCCATAGCCATCGGATTGGTCCAGGGTGAGTGGAACTCACAGGAAACAAACCGACATTCTGATCAAGCCGGTTTACCCACCACATGCCCATCAGGGCTCACAAGGCCCTTTGACACCGGCCAAGTGTATACCTATACTCTTAAAAGAAAGATACGTTAATGTATTTTCTATTTCTTATTTCGACCGAATTGCTTTGGTCGGTGACATAATCTGAATCTCTTTTTTTTCATTACTCCTGCGAGCACTAACCACTTCTATTTGATTAAGCGCGGTATTCATTTTGAAGTCGACACCGCGCACGCCGTTAGCTTACCCAACGAATTCTCTCGTTTTATCCGCGGTCGCGCGCTCTATTACGCGCCCCACAAGGAAATGACCCATGAGACCTAGAAGAAGAGAAGAAAAAGTAATAAAAAAAAAAGCGAAAAGAGAAAACAACGATCGAAGTCATCAGATAAAATTTTTCATTGAAATTAATAAAAGTCCATTTACAAGTAGCTAAATACTATTTTACATAAATAGCAAGCTCATCAAAAATATCAAGTAAGATCCAGTGAAAACCTACCCCAAGGATCGCAATGTCTCTGGTACCATCAGAAGAAGAAAAACCACATTACCAGAGTACCAAGTGCAGGCACGCGCGTGAAATTAGTCCATAGGGTAATATCCCCAGGACAAACGATCCCTACATTCCTCTGGACAGATTCTCTCATTATGTTGAATCCCACAAGAGAATGCGAGCACCTATAGAGTCGAACAGTGTCTCGAATCTTATTGCCGTAAGTATCAAAGTGCACCTCCTGTCCTCCTGACTTACGCGTTCATTTGCAGGTATGCCAAGCATTTAAGGTATAACGCTGAAACGCTGGACGGAGAAAACGAGTGGGAGGAGGTTTCAGGAAAGAAGGTGCCAGCAGTGGTGGAGGAGTTGAGAGAAGCCGAAGAGAAAAAAAAATGAGTGAGGGAAAGAAGAAGGGAAAGAAGTAAAGGACGGGAGGCAGTCCTGGAGCTGGAAGGAGAGACCACTTCAGGTCCAAGTCTTGTACTCGTGTAAGTTGTCCATACATATACACCTATAGTCTTACTTTGGTACGTACATAGACGCATGCCCACAGCTTGGACATCCTGAGTCTCATGCCTGCCGCCACGACAGTCTTTAAAACTCCACGGAGATACTGAGAAGAACGCCACGGCATGGCGCGCCGTGCCAAGACACTACGCCTAGCCAGATGGAGAAAGAAAGAAGGGAAGAAAGAATGCATTTGGATTGCTCGGTAGTAGGTGGGCATAAGAGGGCCGCTTGTTGGTGGGAGCTACAACTCGGCTGGCTGGCTGGCTGGCTGTCGGACCGAACGGCAACTCTGCTTATCTTATAGTACCGAGCTTGTATTATAGTCAGGGCCACTCGCAGTGGGATTTTGCCGCGTATGTATGCAAGTGACTACATACTTGGTTGATACCTACCCACCTGGTAGAAGCCAGAAAGGAGATCCTGCAAAATCATCCACGGCTCGTACGCGAGTTAATGAAGATGTGCCGGCTGTATGAATAAGGGAGTCGGCTACTTGCGACTTTGAGAATCCTGCTGAACGCTCCCTTGTCGAGACTGACAAGTGAACCTTGACGTATGATCAGGATGTTTATCGGTACTGGACGGACTTGGATCCTTTTCCTTTTTCCTTATACGGACATTTCTAGATTCCTCACTGAGATTGTCTGATACATGGTGGGTGGATATCATCGGGTCCCTGAGGTCACTGGTGTCCTAAAGTACGCAAAACTTTATTCTGAGGTCGTGCATACTTTCACCGAGGTCTGGGCATCGCAGTCGCTGCCTGACGTGGTGTACCTTCGAGATGTGCGAGCCACGTGTGCACCTTTATGCGTATGAGATACGGAGACAGTGGAGGGATGCAAGATTCCCAGGTAGGAACATTTAAACGGACGTGCTCGGTTCAGATTCGTGCCCGTTCGCCGATCATTGACATCGGCCGCGCGACTGAATTATTTCAAGCGCGCGCAGCTCCATCGTCTTGAGCGTCACGGGAGAGCCGGGAGTCCCTTTTAGTTCTATCTCTGCGAATAAATAATTATCGAAGAATTCCAAGGGTACATCTAGGGAGCATATATATTATATAAAAAGAAAGTAAACAAAAAATTCTTGCACATCTCACTGCGGTAGTTCCTACTTGATTTACCTCGCATGATCTGCCATTAGTGGTTTAACTTCATCATTCTCCCTCGGCAGTGGCATTTAGAGAACACTAGAAATATACGGAAAGCAGGTCAACTAGATAGCCTATTCGGTATTCCACTTGCGCGAACAATATTTAATGACTGGTACCAGATCGGTAGTAAGACTGGTCGTTCAAAGTATCCAGTATAAGTATACGTACTGGGTGCTCACGTTAGAGAAAGATAAGCCATAACGGTACACTCTTTAACTTTTCCATATCTCTCGCAATTTCTCGATCTCAGTCGGTCTCTCACGATACCCTGAAAACTTTAGAGAAAAAGCCTTCCGGGTGTCCCAGGATCCTCATCGTTTCCACGACATAGGTAGTAGGCACGTAATTGGCACTGGGTCCTTCCGTTCTACCTGGAGAGGACACCGGAGACTCGTAGTGGAGTCGCCGTGACGAGGAACGGACGCGTTATGAAAGCCAAGGAGGAGCAGTGCGGGTCCCGGACGGAGACCGGAAGTGGTTCATCGAGAACGGGAGTTGCCATGGCAACTACGATCTGCTTAACTCCGGCCCAAGCGAAATACATAGCTCTTCCGCCTCGTTCGGAGGCAGCCTATTATTTGGGGTCGCTGCATCGCACCAGTCTTCCACTTCTATTTTCCTTCCGAGCGAAGATTCTAGAATCAATAACAGAGATTATCATCAAGGAAGCACGTACGTTTCACGCCGATCGACTGGCCAGCTTCGAACGGTTAGATATACGTGGATGCGCATACGTACCAACTGACGGATAAACAGACGGATGGTTCTATGGTGACGCAGTGCGCTGTGCTGCGTTGGGTTACGTACATTGCGTCCTGGTGTGTCATATTGTGTGTGCCGTGTGGGTCCGCGGTGTGTTTGTAGGAATGCTGTCGGCAGCCAGCAGCAGGGTCGCCCACTGTTACTCGCCAAGACTTGCTTTTGCTTTGCCCTCACTGACTCGCTCGCTCGATTCTGTTAAAGCTATTGCCGCATGCTTGTGTACATTGGTACGCTTGTACGTTGGTACTTGCGTACTTGCCGTGGTGCCACATACTCCACTCCAGATGCATACATACAGACTCGTATACGATTACCCATGCCCTGTGGAAGAAGAGTCCAAGAGTACAGCCCGATGTTTACACCATCGATATTCCGCTTCCTCGATCAATTTTTCACGAGATCTCTGGTACTCTGAGTCGAGCGTACAAGACAGATAAACAGATAGATAGATAGATAGAGAGAGAGAGAGAGAGAGAGAGAGAGAGAGAGAGAGAGAGAGAGAGAGAGAGAGAGAGAGAGAGAGAGAGAGAGAAGACTAGGGGGAGTTCACCCTGAGTTTCGTGGGACTATTCCAACAGCGACTAGTCCTCGCCTAGCCTATCGATCGCTTCGCACGTTACGTGGCTATGGAGTCTTGTTGGACGTAGAGCCTTCTGTCTGCTCTGGAGCACTGTCGTCCTCTCGTATTTTCAACTTGTCCAGATCAATGGACCTTTGTGATTCATCCTCAGCCTCGAGATCCTGTTCCTTTGTTCATCGCGACTCTTTAATTCTTTTCCCACAGTTTCCTTGTAGAGTCCTCTTGCATCCTTTTATTACTCATATGGATTCCTCGAGGATAATGGGATATCGGTATATAGCTAGAATTAAGGATGAAGCCAAGGATGAGAACGAGGGACGGACTGGTAGAGTTCAAGCCAGTGGACGAGGAGTCCTATTGGAATGTCTTGGAATTTGTGCTCAGGGACTCCTAGGAACTGTTCAACAGATTCACCAGCGTCCACGGCGGTCAACTAACCTTTGCTAAGGTTCTCGTCCGGGATTAAGGATTTTCCATAGATCCCATCAAAGGAACTCCTCGACAGGACTTTGTCCCGGTCCACTTTGTTTCGCCACTAGGCGGGCACCTTCCACCGTATCCTTTTTTTTTTTTCTATACTCTCTTCGTGGACTCGGACAGCTCATACCTCAGGCAGCTTCTACTCAATTCCACTGGAGACCTCCAGACACGTTCTCGATAATCGTTCAGATTGAGCACCTGCCTTGAGTATAAATTTTTCGTAGAAGACCGATGCCATTGTCTTTCATCTTATTTTTTATACGTACATAAGCCCAGGTATGAGGGCTACCTCGACGCCGTGTACCGGATGCTGAATACGAAGAGGCCAAATTATTCTTTGTCCATAGATCAAAGTTACACGAGATACTGTGAATAGTCACACGAGCGCTTGGTACGTATTCGAGGAAGGTAGATCGAGCTGATGGATTCGAGCGATTCTTAGGATCGCCATAACGGTATCTAGAAAAATCGTTTTGTTTTTACGAGATCTACACCGCGCGGAACGATACTGTGACTTGGAGCATGTGCTAGTCGATAATTACACCATGGGAACAAAGTGCGAGATTTATAGACTCGTATGAAAATGTACTGTATTAATAATATGTATATCACGCGAGTCATGCCTGCGCATATGCAACCCGTCAGGCATAATGGCATTGCGAGAAGTATACGGTTATATACGGACCGCTCTTGATATTTTTATTAGTCCAAAAATCATTTCCTACACACTCTAATAAAAATTAACTTCCCGTCAGCGACTGGTGCTGTTAATAAAAATGAAAAAGAGAAATGATAATTTTGTTATATTTTTCAGGATGTTTCTTTATGGCGCTTCCTCGCGATTGAGTTGAATGATACGTAAGAGCGCACTGCGTGACGTAAATTAATTACGGATCTACCATAATTTTGGTAACCTTCGTATTATCATGGAATAGCGGATATTACGCTCGAGATAATTCAATTGCTACGTATTCCGGCTAATTGTATGTCGGTGGCATGTCCTCTGTGACTATGTTGATCAAGGCTCGAGGATGAAGTGTTACAGGGTTATTACTGGTACAAGGATATTCGCGTGTAATGGCATCTCCTTGTTGACTCTATCCATATACCAATATATCCTTAGTAAAGATCCAGTCGATCATCTTAGCTGGATCTGGACGTTGTACGGATGATCCGAAGTTTGGTTTGCAGGGCGAGGTGGCCGCTGGTGACTTTAACAAAGTGTGAAAAGATTGTCAGGTAACCGGGAGGGAACAGTAGAAGTACTTTCTACGCTGTCGATATAGCCAGTACCCAATCTTAGACATACGTATATATTCTCTTGTATCGTTGTTGTACATACCAGCCCGTAGAAAGGTCCAATGGAATCCAGTTATGGTAGTTCTGGTAGGGGAGCGCGGGTCACGAGCTGATTTGGATATAAGGATATACGATTTCATGAGCGAGCGACGCAGCGCGATTGGTGAGGATGCAGAAAAATTTCAGTAGAACTTGCGGCATCTGTAAATGGACAGAACGGCACGGTAAATAAAGTAACCTGTCCGGAAAATAAGGCCAGCAAATCGACTGTCGCTGTATTTAGAAAGTTGTAAAAGAATCGTAGGATTTATGCGTTGCTTTATAAACACGCACACACATAACTGCTATGGTATAGCAATAAGTGCGTATGGCTATCCTCTATACTGTATACTGATATGGAGTTACTGGTATAGCGTAATCGCAGGGTAAAAATATGGCATTACAACGTAGATAAATGAGAGATATGGATTCTAGAATTTTCTCGTATTCCGTCATAGATAGAATTCATAACGAACACCGGAGACGTCTCTCGAGTAACTAGTCTAATTGTAAGACACCGGAGTTAGAGAGCGATAGGAAATTTACAGAAGGCGATACGAACATCTTATCCTATATTATGCAGACATTGGATTTGATCGATGAAATTCCTGAGGATTATATGGTCTATGTGAATATCTACGCAACTGCCACTTGAAGATTAGTAAGATCCCATCGGAGCGTCTAGTATTTGGAAGCGGCACGTGCATCGAACGTACTGCTCGACTGTATATTGAGCACTTTCCCGCAATCGAAAGATCAGCCAAGCGAAACTCTGCTATCCAAGCAGTGTCTGAGAACGCGGCTTAACTCGCTTCAGTCTCGTACACAGGATGTGCACTCGACAGAACGACAGAGTGTAGGTTACAGAATTCGTTTTAAAGTGGTGAATGTCTCAGCTACTTGAACAGTCGATAAAACAGTCCTTACCAGTTACCGACAGCTCACGCGCGAAATCCTAACCTTCAAAACAGTGAACTGACATTTCGAAATGATCAGTAAGACTCGACGAAGAAACGTTAAGAGTATTTATAAATAAAGAATCTTTTTGATAGTTTTAAGGGACACGGGAGGAAGTGAGGAATAAACAAAGCTCTGGTAATAACGGTACGAAACTGCTCGTGCGTGCCAGCTCGGTGCCGGCAGTACATTCAGTGCACTTGGGTACAGTTCGAACTGGAAAGAATGCAGTGCCTCTTCGAGAAGCCAATAAAACAGGCGGCGCCGTAACTCAACCTTGCAATGCTGAGCGTAGGAGGCACCGTCCATCCCAGTGGCGTCTGGGCGACGTGCGCACCAGGACTTTCTGCGCTGTCTATATCTATATACAGCCATCGATATGGATAACAACAAGATTAGTAGTAAGACGCGCTCGTACCGACAATAAGAAGAAAAAAGGATAAGAGAGAAACGGTAATTTTTGTTCTTCACTTGTCACCGGTTGGAAACTGCGTGACGGACTGCTTAAAGTATAGTGGCGAATGGATCAATACGGCGCGATACGTGCCGAAGTAATTTCATTGTCCACTGTTAACGGAGGCTCACGTGTCGCGTGGCGTAGTATGGCGTGGGGAAAATAGAACCCTTATGGCGCGTGTGATAGCTCGCTACTGGGTATTGATCACCATTCGCAATCAATGTTAACACTGTTGTTCGCAAGATGGCGAGAACAATTATCTAGATGATACTGAGATAGCTCGTGTAATATCTCATTGGTGATGATTGAACGTCAAAAGAATTTAGGATCGTCGAACTCGAATGGAATCCTTGGCTTTTGTTTTTTCTATTGTTCGTGACTATATTTTCCCCTCTCTTTCCTCAGTTTCCCACTTCCGCTTCGAGATGATTGAAACGCTAGAGATGATTGGCGCACGTGAAAGTCCACGGCATGAGAAAATTGTCAAGAGTGCCAATGGATCTCTCCACGTTATGGATCGCTGTAGTCGCTGAGACTTTCGACGTAACTGCGGCGAGAGGAGAATGTCCTTTTTAAGGCGGTTCTTATGATTGTCATACGGGGCAGCGCCTCGTTACGGATAAAGTGAAAGGATCGACGGATTCTAATCGCGATTGGGAAGTTGTATCGATTGATTTTTCTTGATATCGATTGTTCTTCGCTGAATCACATGAAGAAAGTCTTACGTGATCGTCCCTTAAAAAATGTTTTAAAAATATCAGACTATATAAAAAAGTAAGTCATAAAAGAAAAAATTATTAAGAAAGTTTGTTTTCTCAAAATTAATACAATTCTTCAATTTTACGGATACATCAAATCCTGTCGTCATTGTTGCTACATCCACTCTCACAGGAACGGTATCGCTCCAATGGATATTGCTGCGGTTTACTTTCTCCTGTACCGAAACTCTCGTTCGTAAAACGATACAGATATAGCAACGGTATACACAGAACCAAGGAATGACCTTGCCACTATGTATAAAAATCAAATGATTGAATTTACACCGTCGCTGACGTTCAACTGGCATTTCATAAAATCAAGCGTCATATCAAACAGCTACTCGAAGTCTTGCTGGGGGATATCCCGAAAGAGCAATTAGAGCTTGAGTTATGGGTGGGAAGAGAAAATTGAGAATCATCGATACGTCACGGTTCCCGGATCGATAAAAATCTCAGCGACAATATCCGCAGCCGGCGTCGGTCTTGAGAATAACGTCAACAAGAGACGACAAAGGGGTCTTCTACTGGTAGTGAAGTAGAATAGAGTTTTTTTGAAGTAGAAACAGACTATAGTATACACCTGGCATAAAAGAGTAGCGCGACAATTGCACAAGCAGTCGACACAAGCTCTGAACGTTTCTCCCAACGACGAGGACATTTAGTTTTGCGGACTATCGTGATCTCAACGGTGTCTTGCATCAGTGAAACAAGGATAGTATATCCGTACAAAGTATACACAGTGTACAGTAACTGCAGTACGTGTAGGTAACCACATAGCCATTAGGCAGGTACTAGGAGACAGGCGTCGGGTTAGATTTGTCGCAAGGAAATCATTTCAGAGGGTCTTGAACCAGAATCCTTACTGGCACTAAGAGAACCCGAGGCACCCAGGAGCCATTTTTGATGCTGAGTATCACTGTAGATTCTCACAGAGTACTCGTACGTGCTGTGCAGGATCGTTATAGTAGCAACCATATAGCGTTGGAGACGATTAATGTTGTTTAGACAGGTTTGGTCCTTATTTAGATCAACATCACCTAGTATTAACGATTTGCATTCCAGAGGAATGACAGTATCCAAAATCCATCTATCGGCTTGACTCAGGACGGTCAGGTTGTGTCTGGCCTCAGGACGTCCCACGAGGACGCCGTGGAGTAAGCTGCGTTGAAGATGAAGAAAAGAGTGAGCAGAGTAGAGGCAGTCCTAGGTAGGAGGGTCCAGGATAAGAGAGAGAGAAGAGGAGATGGAGGAGAAACCAAGAGAATTCAAGTCGACGGATCTCTTGAGGATCTCTTGGGAGTCTTGGGATAGTACGCGCCCAGATAGAAATAATACATTATTTAAATAGTGTGGCGACTACGGTGCGTGACCTTCCCATCGACGTCGCGCCTGACCCCCCTCTTTCACCTCTCTCCCTTCTACTGTCCGACGTCGCACGGCCCCTTCCTCCGCGTCCTTTGGACGCCGTCGGTATCGTTGCCACTGGCGCTGCCGCTGCCGTTGACGCCGACGCCGACGCCCTCCCATCTCACCAGACCCCTCTTACCATTCTACCTCGGCCGATCCCTCCCTGGTCTCCCTTGCCCCCAGTGCCATGCCCTCATGCCCCCTGCTACTTCTCTTTGCCTACAGTCACGGCGGCCCCTTACGCCACTGTCGGATCCACCTTCCATCCCCGACTCGATACGGTAAGCGCGCGCGCCCCCCCCCCCTCTCTCTTGCTCGCTCTTTGTCTCTGTTTCACTCTCTCTCGCTCTCTGAACTCTGCCACCAATGGTCCTCATGGCTCTTCCACTATGGAGTGTAGTCGCTTGTATACAATACAGGGTGGCTTGCAAGGACGAGGAATCAAACAAACTCCTTAAGGCGGTTTTACCTGCTGCCGTTAGGCTTCTATATAGGTATATCGTATAGCTATAGTACATGAGAGAGATCATCTGTGAGTTCTATGACAGCTAAATACGTGTGAGTATGTGTATATACTTGGTTCTCGCCCCGAGTGTATAGTACACGCGCGGTGGGTTGCCCAGCGGTATGGGATTTCCTTTGTCCAAGGAACTGTTCGCCCGATAAAAGGGAATCGTCAAGTTTTGCTGAACGCGCCACATATACTCGTGAAAGGTCTCCGGCCTGAGCGGATGCAGGCGGCCGCTGACGATGTGAGAAACGTCTGAATCGTGTCGGGGAGAAGAGGTCGCGGTATTCGCGCGCACCTTCCTACCGTCCATGCAGCCGACAGTCAATAGTTTGAATTCCGCGCCCTTCCCCGAGATCCTACCACTAAATCGAGTATATGTACTCGGTCGGTCGGAGGTGGAGTCGCGCGACTCATTCTGAATAGCACATAGGCGCACGTGCTGATACATCCAGGGGGCTTCTGTAAGGTTATACGACGTAGATGATTAGCCTGAAAGGAAATCTGAAAAACGTATCCACTTTAATCACATATACAACAGCGTCGCAGTATACTCAGGGCCTTGGAAACTTCAAACGAGGGCTATTTGCTAGCTTGTCTATTCGTCAATGTCTCCATGATGGTCTAAACGGATCTTAATTTAGAACTAGAATAATATCTGCAAATTCCCCGGACGATGGATATCGCTGTCAAAACGTGGCTCCTTCCTAATAGGTATCATCGTATATCCTTTACAAACAAATGGATAGCTTGGGGCCGCACGGCTTTGTAGCTTTTTGAAATTCCTGCGCGCTGAGGGTTCGACTGCGTCAGTTAGAAATTCTTCCCGGTAGGCGGCAGCACCGAACGTTCTGGAAGGGCTGCGAGTCAGCCGAGCGGGGACGAATGAGGCACCAGAGGAATCAGGAACGTCGCGTCGATTAAGGGTGCCGCAGACACCCCGTGGAGGTCATTCGTTGAAAATTCGGGACACCCAGTAGATGAATACGTACGTTCGCACGACTCGAGCTGCTCATAGTACTCACTGTACTTGTGCTCTACCCCCTCCAGCACGCTCAACCCCACCCCTCAGTTCCTCGTTCTCATCCCCACCATTGCAACCCTGCTGCCATAGCTTCCTCCCCCTACGGCAAAGCGCCACTGCGAACGAGGCTGCCCTGACGCGGCGTTGCCAAGTGTCCCCGACCATCTGTAACTGGTCCTCCTGTTTATTGGTTTAATATTCAATACGGTTCACGGTTCTCACACGTAATGACAGCGATATACAGAGGAACATTTTTTAACTTATTATGCACTCACATTCTGCATGATATCTCATTCACTTTCTCCCTCCTGTCAAATCTTCCTTGTGCAACGTTCGTACCGCTTTTAAAACTTATGGATCATTAACGTTGAAATTGCCGCGTTTTAACGTGGTGGCGCCACCTGCCTACTCTCAGGGGTCCTCTATAGAGTTAGAGACGTCTTGCTATTTCGGTGATCAATTACTTATACAATCGTGGGGAGGATCTACCGAGAGATCGTTTCGATCCAAATTTGTCTTCGATCTTGATTCCTCTTCCTTAGATGGCGGCGTCGCGAGCGATATCTTAGCTTTTTGTTTGGCCCCGTGATCGATAAAAGCTTGAAGTAAGAAGGCGCATGTCCTAACGATTAAATGGTCATCGATCACGGAACAGGCTGTATTTCATTTTTGGACAAGATCCAACGTATGCGAGAGGACAAGGTTTTGTCGACAGACATTGCAATGTCGATCAATCGATATCGAGTGGCCCGAATTCACGAAAAACGAACGTCCTCTGCGCGAGCAGCCATCTGTCGCCGATGGCAATGCGGAACTCTTGGAAATTCCTCACTTACCGAATCTTCACCTGTATGGCTCCTGTACAAACTACTATTAACATTTTCATATCTATTGACATCGTATAATATTCCCTGGGCGGATGTGTCTCCTAACTTTTGCATTGATTTATGCGTTGCGTCAGGTCGATGATGCTTTGTGTGTGAAGTACTATTGATTCCCTGGCGAGCATAATGGACATCCATATTCGATTTTAAAGCATAAACTATACCCGTAGCTAGTAAAGGAAACGAGCGACTATTACGTTTACGATAACCTAAAGTTTTTCCATAAATATAAAATTTAACAAAACTTCGATTATTCTTAACCCATCACTGTCAACAAGTAACCATAGCCATTCTAGTTTAACGATATTTCCCCCATAAATATTCCCTATTGTTCTCTAACAGACCTAACCATACCTAATAGTTATTACAAAACAATATATTACATGACAATGAAACAATGTGGTTTGTTCTCGCGAGTGGTTTATATATCTCACCAGGGGTAGGTAGTGTTGTAGGTAGGTAGTAGCGAGTATGGTGACTACGAATAGTTGAGGCGGGAGCGATGACCAGATGTGCGGATGGTATGAACGGACAAACGAACGAACGTTCGAATGAAGCGGTAGAGTCGGATAGTGAGTATTCGGTTGCCTTGGCTTATTATGCTTCGCTAACCTTTTCCGTTCTCATTGCGAGCTACTGACTGCTTCGCAACGAGACAGCTGTTTTCCACTGGGACAACGGAATCCCATTGGATCAGTCCAGAAAACGCGGGAAAAGCGTTTACGTTTGAATGGTTTCTTGGTTAAATTACCCTAGGTTAAGTTAGATCGAAAGTACCTTGACTAGCAGCGAAAGTCTTGCTCAGATTAATTTGCTGAATGTAGTGCATTATTTTTCAGTGGCTACAACCTTGTAGAACTTGATGAAAATGGCAGGTTCTTCTTTTAGCTTCGATACGGCGCGTATACCTGTATATAAGTAACCCAACCGCTAGACAGAGTGAACGGATCGTCGCAGAGACACAATGAGTGAGGTTAAAGTGGCAGTCATGAGGTCGACGGGAGTTTACAACTATTTTAAAATTGTTTTCAGGACGCAAGGAAGACAGGGTGACTATGAACTTTCAGGTACGTAGCTACCATTGGATGGGGGTTAGGCAGTCAGCTTAGATCTTGGGAACGATCTATACCGAGAAATTCATCGACAATGTAACCGTGCCGAGCGGGTGTCGTCACGTCTACTCTGAGTTTGTCAATATTATTGTCTGCCTGCAAAGGTGGGGCCCTCTTCGCGTAAGGGCCTGCTAATTCGGGAACCTGGGTGTTAAAGCAGGATAATTTAGGGCACCCTTCAAATGGGAAACATAAGCCTGCACCGAAATACTCGTAACTACCGAGAAAAAAATGCCACTATATTTAACGTCTATGTTCCTCGTGTCTAAGGAAGAAAAGCAATTTTCAAAAATGTCTGACAGTACATATTTCTTACTTTTAAAGGGTTGCAGGGGACTACGGTCACGCGTGGTACATTGAAATTCCTTGATAAATTCTTTTCTTTTACAAACCAGTTATTATACAAGTATTTAGTGTGTACTAAATACATAGTACAGACTGGGCGTCGATGTGAGTCTCTGTCAGCTGTGAATTAACTGTTAGATGGCGTCTAAGTACTAATTTGTGGGCCATTGCTAGGCGTAGATTTCTGCACGGGCAACAGATTTCTTACAAGTAAGAAATATACTTTCAAGCCTAACGGGATAATGTCGCCATAGTGACCTGACCGCTCTATTATTATTTTTTCCCTACCAACAGCCATAATGCACCATTGCGTTTCCTATTAGCATTACCTAGATAACTATCCAATGAAGACGCTGGTAAGAAAGAATTTAATACGTCAGATAGTAACGTCTTCGTGGAAAAATTGTACTGCTTAAAAATATTTTAAATTTCCCGCCTTGTGTCTGTACCTTATACACATACCCTTACTTATAATAACTATAGTTCATGGAATAATGAGAGGATGCGTATCCATCTAGCACAAGCTTTAAAATAATTTCGTGTATAAGCACTGGCAATGTATTTTAAGAACTGAGAGTCTGCAAGGCTGCCATGCACGTTTCACCGTTCGCAATGCAATGTTTTCGACTTTCGCACTGCCGTGACGAATCTGCAGGAACGTTTACAGAATCGCTGCGTGGATGCGGAACGGTTCTGTTAAAAGATTCGGTATTAACCTCGAGATTTTCGCTATTGGTACGTGCTGCGTACACGTTGCTCATACAGCAAGGAACTGTAGTTCGTTGTATGAGATAATACCCTATAATTATTTTCTCTGTTACGACGTCTTTTTATAATGCTTAAAATTAGCTCAAAGCGTGCTCAGGATGGTAAGGTCGAAAATAACATTAAGGAATTTGAAGAAGCGCGTAAATGTACTAAAACGGTAGATCATGCCATTCGCATTTAAAGTTATTAATAGATACACTATAATATCTCGCCGTGCGTTCAAAACGTTTTTTTCTTTCTTTTTTTTTTTAAACGAAAGCTCGTTTATAGCGCAAGGCCGCGCCGGCATTTGTGAGCGGACGACCCTTCCTCCTCGACTTCCTGCGCACTTCCTTCTAATCTTAAATAGCTTTGCCCAGTCACTGCCGCTAGTTAGGTCTCCTCGTGTTTCCGGTTCACCAAAGAATCCTTCCATAGAGAACGTTTTACACGGGCGGGCACGCTTCTGGAATCCTATAGGCGGATCTCCACGTACTTGAGACTAACATTTAATTGAGGACGAATGAGTCTGGTCATTGGCTGATGAGATTACGAGGATAAGCCAGTCCGAGAGCAGTCTAATTTCTTAGTCTCGTTTCCTTCGCGCCGGGTATTTCCCCACCAGGAATAGGAACGATTACACGTCGATGAGAGGATACGATACAGTGCGTCTCCACAGGAGTCTCGATCGCTAAAAAAAATTAGCTACCGCAAACAGTGGACGGTCACACTCTAATTGAAAATTTTCGTTCCCTGCGTTCCACTTGTTCGAAGCTAGTAGAGCTGTAAATTTCAGCGTGGAATGTCAACGTCTTGCTCTCCGAATAGGCAGCCGGAGGAAGCCCACGAGGTGGTCTATGGAGACAGGTAAATCGTTAGAGGCGCAACGAACCTGTGTAAATAAAAAAGAAAACAGGACAGTATATCAAAAATAACAAAAAAAGAGCTACAGTCACTCTTAAAATCATTCGCATCGGTCGAATTCTTATTCCACCGAAAATTCAAGCCTCGCGATCCCCGGCTGCCGGACTATTTTAATCGACTGTACACACCTTCGACTTTACGATCTCCGGACCCTAATGATAGACGCACGGGGCCGTGTATATTGTACTCGGTATCGAAGCAGAACTTGGCATGGGAAATTTTCATAAGGGAAACAGGTATATGGAGATCCAACCGATGGGGGAGAGAAAGGGAGCGGTACTACTCGTACCACCATGAACGTTTTCTTACGTCGATTGGCATAGTTTGCAAATCCGGGTGTAACGTGTACATACCATGGCCACGACGAATTATACTCGATTGACCGTAGCGAGGAGGAAAAATTACGGGTGACCGATCGTGGAAAACCGAAGAGAGCCGATCGTTCGCGACAGGCTGACCAGTCACTGCTATACGTATGGCTATATAGTTTCGATGCCCGGGCGGTCACTTAAATTTAAATTAGTCGATTCAATGTAGTGCTAGTAACCGATCGCATTGCTGTGGATATACTATATATAGCTATATACTAAAATAAGTGGATATATACTCCCTCGGCCAAACTATCACTATATAAATATAATAGTCAAGCATCTATATATAGGCTTCTAGAAATAACACTTCATAGGTATATGCTTCATCTGCTTATAATATATATATATATATATATATATAGTCATCTTATATATAAATATGAATGCTATTATACATATGAATTATCTAAAGAGTGTCTTCGCCCGTGAGTATACATTTTTTGTAAGTCATCAATGTCCAGAGAATTTCTAGGGGGGGGGGGGCAGCCTCTCCGTGTTATGTAGGATAGATTTTGGCTTAAACAATACAGGTCATCAGTCGGGCAGGGAGATTTGAATCTTCGTTAAAATAATCGACTTGGCGCAAAAAGCCCGAATGTACTGTTAATCCATAGGAGAATATGCTGCTGGTTACCATCATAGGCCTGGTTCACATAGCAGCGACGTCATTGAAGTTTCCTTATTGAATCCACGTCCAAGGGCACCATTGAATTGGTCTTTTTGACCAGTACCGCCCAAGTCCTTGGATTATTCTAGAGTTGAATATAGTTTGTACATAGAGTGATGTGGTTAACATAAAGGGTCGTCTATACGGGAGTGGAAGAGAATAAAAATTTTACGTATTAGTATCTGGAAACGGTATGAGAATCCCAAGAAATGTTGCAGTATGTATAAGCAGTGACGTCAGCATCATTTACGCTGGCACGTTGACCCTCCTGGTAAGTAATTCGAATTCCAAATGTTCTTGTGCGTAAGACGATACCCTGTAACGGTATTAACACTGTGAACTCTCTGCGGTACATTACGACTGCCATCCGACCACTTATTCCCAATGATCGTAATGCTATCGGGTAGGTTTGAAGTTTTAGATTTTTCGTTAGAGCAACGTTCTAGCCGATTCTGTGGTTGTGGTTCTGGCCTTGCAACAGATGTACTAGTCGGGAGTGTAATCGGTGCGCAAATGCAAACAAAAGTGCTGTGGAAACGGGTGCCTGACGAAAGTGGCCAGCGATTAGAACGGTAGCCTGGTAGAGATCAGCGTACGTCATGAATTCCGTTCGATGAGAATCGATCAAACGATAGCGAAGCTAAAGGATAGGAAAGAGTATAAGGTTATTGAATTTCAAGAAGACGAATATACTAGATACAAATATTTCCTATGAGACGGCAATGCTAATGGTCAATGTATATATGTATATCTATACTTCAAGGCGAAAATACGTATGATGTAATTCGGCCAGATCGTAGAAGTGAAATTTGGTAATCTGAATGTAAAGCGAGCCTCGGATGCACCGGGTTGTAGTTCCGTCAGTGATTGGTACCGTTGCAGAGAACGGCGGTAAGCGGTTTGGCAACATTGCCGTTCCTCAGGCTGTTGGCCAACATTGCTAAACAACACATGCGCACGGTCGTTACACTTTAAATAACTATAGGGAGAAAAAATTATAAACAGCTAAAAAAAATGGCGATGCCACGCGAGTCGATACAGCCGAACTGGCTTGGTGAATCTTGGTACAGTAGTGCCAATGCCTGGCAAAGAAACACACGAGCGACTCCTGTCAGCGCTGATAGCGCGATCTGTTGACAGAAGAAGGGAAGCTTGTAAGAGCCGTGCCCTTTTTCTATGATATTCGAAACGCTATTTTTCACGAGACTTTAGCAAGGTTTGTAAGAATTAACAGTGTTGGTTAGGTAGTCAAAACTGATAAGCACGTTTCTCCCTCTATATTTAGTTTCCTTTGTCCTCGCACGGTACACTTCCAAAATTAAAGCGACCAACGCGTTATGGATACTGGATACTATTTATAATTGCATTCTCGATGAGCCATGCCATGCTTGTAATTATTTACAGAAAAATCAAAGCAGATGTCGTAAGGCCGACTTTCGTATTCCATCGCGGAATAATTACTTCTCGTTGTTCCGCTTCGCCTGGATACGATTTTCGGTCTAGGAGTGTCGAGAGAGCCGTCCCACTTCACGGTGATTTTTCTTTTTGAAGGCGAGTCTCCAGAAGCCGCTTTGTAAAGTATCTGTTCAATTGGAACGTACGTAGCGTTCGTAGATTCAAACTTTGTATATACGTACATGGTGGTTATCTGGTGAGCTGTTATCTAGAGAT
Source organism: Trachelus iudaicus (assembly GCA_030142595.1). Classification (NCBI taxonomy): domain Eukaryota; kingdom Metazoa; phylum Arthropoda; class Insecta; order Hymenoptera; family Cephidae; genus Trachelus; species Trachelus iudaicus. Next base: position 3,203,369 of record JARQTH010000353.1, on the reverse strand, counting down.
GAGCAGACGTCCTGGTATCTCGTGCGCACGATTATCCGTAGGCGGGCAAAGGGTCTACGTGACCTCCTAATACTGTGCGACCTTTAGACGAGGCGTTGGGTTATAAAGGAGTAGGAGGTTACTCAGGATCATAGACGGAGCCATTTAACCTCAAAACGATGGTAGTTTCGACAAAATCTTAACCTTTCGTCAAATATATATATATATACAGATATGTAGACATTTAGTACGTACATACATAACAGAGTATCTGGCAACCGCCTTTCATAGAGATAAATACATAACTATATCCATGTCTAAGTATCGTGAACGTGATTGAAGCCCGCATATCATCTGAAACGAGATGATAGATCGCTTCTAGAAAGTACACAGCGTCACACAATCGGTAGGAATCTATGAAAGTCCACCTACATATCCGTTCCCTCCTCCCGTGTTAAACTATCTAGATTCATACGTGTACACAAACATAAAATATGACGCTCTTTAATTTCACCTAGCGTCAAATAGAGAAACTTCAACATAGTTCCAGACCCGTCACCAGAGGCGCTTCGTGTCACTATTTCTCGACTACTAGCAGTAAATGCAGTTACATTGAAGAGTTGGACAGCCCCAGAACACGCAAGAGCAATCGTAAGTCTTTCTTGTGGTTCTTGGGTGTATCAAGACATTTCAGATTCTCAGATAAATGCAATAGGATAGGGTGACGTACTTTTCGGATCTCGCTCGTCATCCTTGGCGTTTGAATAATGGCGGCGTGCGTGCGCGGTATCAGGGGATTTGGACGCAACTATATGCGTATGGGGTTTGACGGCTAAGAATGAGGGGTGATCCTAGTGGATATCAATGGTAGGTTGGATATCGGTTCAGTGGCATTATTCTGTAATACATTAATGATGCGTCAAGTCAGCGCATGACAACGCGAACTCTCCTACCGCGGCGCAACTGAGGTCCGTCCGTAGTCTTTACTCTCTGCTACTGGCTCCGGTTCTGAGGAGATCAATAGGGATCCTACACCCCAGTCCTTCTCCGACGTGGTAGGAGCAGGACAAAGATACTCACCCTGATGTTCCATTCGCGTTGCTCTCTATAACCACCATACGAAATCCTAAGGGGAAGAGAACGGAGAACCTGAGATGGAGTTCGCTCCTGGTGGTAGCATTCCTATAGCCACTTGCTGATCAAATAATTCATATGGCAACAGGGCGCGATTGGCGAGGAACTTTTTAATTACTGATACTCGTGCATGATGATGATAGCTATAGTATGCATGTACCTCGCATCATGGGACCAGCGAAGAAACTGCAGAGATTGGATATTCAAATAAGTATTAAACCGGATTCATTGGGGATTTATCGTTATCCAACTTCAGTGGTCTTCGGCACTTTGATGTCTCGATACCTTGAGACAGCGCACGCTAAATCAACTACTGGTTTCTAGTATCAACACGTGGGCATGTATTCGTTAAGTTTTTGTCTTGAGATTAAAATTTTTTAATTTACCTGGGTTTGTGGTTTTTGGGAATATTTATTTGTAGGATGACGTCACGATTGGTTGATACACAAATCCGCGTTAATATTATGAAATTATTTATTTATTTACTAACCCCTTACGAGTTCCCTTCACTGCGCTAACTGTGGTTATTGTTATTGGCGTTAGTGATTTTATTATAAATTTTGAAGAAAATTAATTATCACATTTTCCCTGGGTACCCAACACTTTCAAATTTCCCGGCCACAAATTCTAGCGACTTTTCACCAAGTATATATCAATCTGTCATAATAAAAATTTGTTAACCGTCCAATCGCGCAAAAAAATCCTTGAGAATCAGCGAATAATCTAACTGTACAATTAAAAAAAAAAGATTTCAAATCTTCTGAAAAATGGAGTCACTCAATCAACGACAATTCCATCTTGATTGAACGAGTGAGCCTTGATATTAACAGCTTTAAAATTACCGCTGAATCGGTCGAACCGGTCACTCCAGTCATCCGGCAGACGACAGGAAGAGGAAGGCAGTCCTGACGGCAGCTATACAAGCAGTCCGTAATAGACGGTAAGATCGCGAGGCAACCTTTGCGGCGTGACACGCGCACCAGGCGGGTCCTGCCGATTTTTAGGGGCCACCTGTTCAGGAGGAGCGGCACGTCACGCACAAATAAATTTAAGAGAAGTACAACAGTGTGGCATGTGTGGCATCGAACGGTGGCAAGTTGAGGCGAGGTAGGGAGAAGACCAGGACAAGGTTGCCAGTGGCTATACGGAAGGATATGGCGACGGCGATGGTGCTGCTGGTAGACGTAAGGTGGTTATAATAGTCGACGGCACCTGTCTCGGGTCATCGCTAGTGTCTGCGATCAGGCTACAGAGGAAGAAAGGTAGTCCAATCCAAGCAAGACAAGGCCATACCCAAAGACGCGACGTGAAGGGGACCAAATCAAGGTGGTGGGAGACGCGAGGATGACGAGGTGCGCGGAGACCTGGTGAGATCCTTAAGCTCACCAAGCGGACGCGGGACTCGTGAGAGAAGAAGCGCGCGCGTGCCACACCATTATGTGGCACCTGCCACAAAAGTTGGGTCCACTGTGCTGCCCTCGGACGTGAACGTATCTACAACTACAAAGACGCACACGTGGTTCTCGCAGTGACGCCTGGCCCATACCATTTTGCGGTGGAACATCTTGCCATAAATTATATGCCTCGGAACGCGCTCAAGGTCTGCTCTCTCAGGTTCTTAGAGCCCTGGTCTAGGTCGAGCAAGCTGAGACACGAGCCCGTATTCACAACTCGCTTTTAAAGTCACTAACAGAGTCGTTTGTAGTTAAAAGTCACTAAGAAAAAATTTAAAAGCGCGCTATTAGAATTAAAAGCGAGTTCCGAGTAGGGGCTTGAGACTTTAACAATACCGATCCTCATCTAAGCCGGACTATACGCGATCTTATAACAGCACCCTATAGCATCCGTAAGGATTCGTGATATGAAAGATAGAAAAATAAGACATCAATGCCATTTAATTGGATAAGACTAAGATATATACCTGATGTAAAGTTTGACTCGTATTTACCAAGGAAGAATGACTGATCGGTGATCGGTTTGATATACGTTACCAAAACCTGAAAAGTATTCCGAGTGTCATAGACAATTCTATCGTTTCCATCGCGCCATACGTCATATCTTGGTTACGCTTCTACCCAATACACCAGGTATAGAGCCGTTAGTCAAACCCACTTTAGACGTGTGGCAGAACACGTAATACCTTTCACGGATATCCTTCCGTGTACACGCATATCGTGATCCTTTCCCTGGTTTCATATTTTTACACACGTACTTATACTACGACACTAAAAAATTATCAGCGCATGCGCATATCGCTGTGTAAAAAGATATCTAACAAATTTTATTCAACGATACGTAACGATAAGCATACCTAACTCGTGTATCTTTATTGCTAGTATATATACTTAGTCAATGACTGGCAAGAGATCGGCACCTTAGAAACGGTATTCGTAAGTAAATAGATGCGCAACCTCTGAGCAAGCAGCAACTGCGTGACGTGGGCAAAATGATAAGCGCATCGTATTGCCGCAGGAGCATAACGATAGTATCAGAATCGAATACGATCTCAGTACGGTACGTATCATAGAGTAAAATGTATCAGCAAGTTCATTCCCAGGATCTATTATCGGTAAGATCGTGCTGTCGTCGCAACTAAATGTCTGGGTAAATTATTAGAAAAAAAAAATATCGAGAGCGATGCTGCATACGTAAATTTCAATTAACTTTCTGAACCTGATGATGTAAACTGTATAGGGTCAATAGCGTGTTGCGGGGTCCAGGGTGGTTCGAGGGTTAGACATAGGCATGGGCCCATGAACATGGCGCGCGCGAGGGTGCTAGTGGATGGGTATTGATCAGGGCGGCCAAGAAGACGCTTTGCAGGATACCTACTATACCCACCACCACCCAGGTTGCTTCTACGTCGTCGGACGGCGTCGCTACCTCTGCCGCCACCGACGCCGACGCCGTCTCCGACTCACTTCTTTAGACCCCCCCATCGTCCCAGCAGCTTTGCCGACGCCGACGCCGCGACATAGTGCCCCCGATAGCGATATATCCACCCGCTAACCAACCCTATGCTTCTGCCACCCGCACGTTCGATCCTACCTCCTTACGTCCTCAACCTCTGGAACCTCCATCACCTCCTTCACCCACCCTTTACTCACCTACCCTCTCATTCTCCTCAACTCACCCGAACCCTTCGCTCCACTCGCCACTGCGCTTTTGCGTCGGTGTTGTCGCGTCGCGACGCAACATTTCGACGGCCCCAATGGCCTCCGTCTATACTACTGCCGTCTCCTACTAGGGATGAACGGCTGGCTGAATACCCCAGCCTGTAGAGCGATTTCAACCCCTTGCGACTAGACAAGCTACTACCGAGGTAAATTCGGTTGGGGATGATCATTTGCATATTTTTTTTATCGCGATGCTTCTAGGGGCTACCATAGGACTATACTAACAATAAGTATTGCCGATAGTAATAACTGTACCCCGTGAACGTAGCAGCAGACTGTTCCTGTTGTCGTGGGAAAGGATTCGCACTGTCCGCAAGGTAGTCTGTCAGATGTGTTGCTTTCCTTTCGATGAGAGATAAAGACCCGATCGTTTTTTCTTTCTTATTTGACATCCTGAAGACGCTCGCAATTGGTGGGCTTTGCGGACCATTCCCACCTGCCGCTCTTCCATGGCAGACGATGAGGAAAGTCCACGCGCCACCGGGACACCGGCAGAAGTCGTTCCGAGTAAAAGCCGTCTGTTACCAGCACCTGTACTCCGGTACGCAAGATGCTCTGTTCCTATATTTTATAAATACTTCTTTGTGTCTTTTGGAGGAAGTTATTCTTTTTTTTTTTTCTTACCGAGGAACAACCGTTCTTGCGTTTATGTGGATCAGGTTTGGTTATCATGCTAGGACATAATTCTTATTGTTATTTGAAATTATTGACCAGGGACACAGTATAGACTATTGTGTATCGACCAGTCTATAAGAAGAATGGAGAAAGCTACTCTCACGGAAGTAACTACCGAGTGACATGTTATCAAAATATTTCTCGTGCAATCAGTCGAGCAAAGAGAATTGTTGAGGTGCGGATGAGAGTGCGAGAATGAGAAAGCAAGACCAAGAGAAAGAGAGGAGAGAGTGAGAGAGTGCTGAGGCTCGAGGTGAGGTCCGCCGCAAAATACAAGTTGGTAGGATATCGACCAGCCGGAAGTCTGAGTAGTTGTTGCCATGGAGACGCTCAAGTCAATTTGACCTGGGCCAACAGTCACCGGCATACTGATGCACGATGTCATCCCATTATTCATATGTTTTCATATGACAGTTCCTAACGCTAAAAATTCGCTGGACCACAACAGCCTCTGACCGAGGAAACACGTATGGTTCTCAAGCGTCGATAAAGCCCAGTAAATAAGTCCTAGGACAAACTCGGTCTTATCTGACTGATAAAAATTTGAAGTCTCAAAAAAAAAATACAAAAATCCACACGATGACAGAGATCGATATTCTTCGTATTAAATTATCGACGATGTATCCAGACATCCTGAAAATAAAAATTCCGGCTTAATGACTATCTCCCCGTGACGGAGATGCCGCAACTGGCGATCATCGTGCCAGAGTAAATCGCAGAGCGAGGCGGTCTGGATCGAAGAGCGCAGAGTGGTCCATGAGCGCAGAGAATTGTTTTCGTCGACGGACCAACCGGTTTCCAGGATCGTTCAGACTCTGTTCACTGGTTCGTCGCTCTCTCTCTTTTTTTCTCTCTCTCTCTCTCCCCCTCTCATCTCCTGCCTCTTGTTCCTTTTCTCTCTCAGATAAATTAACCCCACGGTAATACGGTGGTGTGTGTTCCCCTACCCCCTTAAATTCCCCCTCCGTAACCCCATCCTCTTCTTTGGAGAACTTCTGCCGGGAATATGGGAGCATGACCCCATAGAGATGGTTGCGCGAGTGTCGCGCGGCGCACGCTCTACAGTGTAAAGGTAGTAGCGAGTCTCTTGGTGTACATTATACGTATATATATATATATATATACACACATATATAGTACGTATATACATCTGGACGCATCTAGATATTTATACGCAAAGGAGAATGTATGACACATAAGTTCGAAATAGCTCGTGAGCGTTCCATTAAATGATGCACGTGACGTCGCCGTCAAGTTTTGGTCGAACGGGGGCATTAATTTTCCCCCTCTCCCTCCTTGCTCGCTCCCTCTCTCCGCTAACCGTCTGATTTGATCACGGATAAGAAGTATCAGATCGTGACTCGATCTCGGTACGCTCGATGCACGTTGTGCATTTTTGCTGAAGCGCAAAACCGGCTGTTTTACACAGTTCGGTGTGGTGCATTGTTTGTTTTTTAAAATATTTTTTTTTAAGAAAAATATTACGGTGGGGGAATCATCTGTCTCGGATAGAGACCTCTGGCGAGCTACCCGTGGACACGTAACCACCCCTGCGGCTATTCGGCCACCCTTCGTGAAACGAACGATTACATCACTCGGGCTGATGCATCATGCACCTACACAGACATACGTAAATATATAAGGGATGATTGTGATTGGGGAATACGCGACACATATTGACTTTAGAAATGGACGCATCCGAAGGTAGTAATCGCTCTGTTTGTATATACGAGATCAAACATTTTCCATTCACGTTAACCGTTCCATTTTTCCCCCTAGATAGAATCGCTCGGATAGACTAGCCTCAGTCTTGCCAAAGAGCTGTCGAGTGTGAATCAATCAAGCGTTTAATTAATTAATCATACGGCAAGATATCCAGGCAGTGTACAGTATAAATAGACAGAAGGAGGAGAGAGAGAGAGAGAGAGAGAGAGAGAGAGAGAGAGAGAGAGAGAGAGAGAGAGAGAGAGAGAGAGAGAGAG
>JARQTH010000353.1:3119767-3196323 GCA_030142595.1 Trachelus iudaicus | reverse complement strand
GCGAGAGAGCGAGAGAGCGAGAGAGCGAGAGAGCGAGAGAGCGAGAGAGCGAGAGAGCGAGAGAGCGAGAGAGCGAGCGAGAGAGAGAGAGAGAGCAAGGGAGTGATTAATATGATATTCTCCCGTTGAAAGGAATTCTCCGATCTCTTTTGAGTGGCACGTCAATTGACTTTGAACGGGCATTGATTATTGATATAAGGGCCGAGAGGCCGAGGGGAGGTAGGTAACGAATTTGCAAGCGAGAAAGAGCAAGAGTTTGCATGCATAAGGTATAGAATATTCTTTGCCGAGGAAACTATTAGATTTACGAATAATTCATGTGGGGTCGCACCCTGCCAATCCACGAGCAGTACACTCTCTGGTAAGTTAGGGTAGCCCGCAGGGATAGGGGTTGAGGATGTCGAGGAGTAAAACTGAGTGGAGCCGAGTGCGGACTCTGTTGCCAATCTCACCCTGACACCCTATCCTACCCCATGACCAGGTCCGTTCGCCTATACTCGTTTCTCTCGGTCTCTACACTCGACACAGAAAGCAGAAGAGGGCTATAGCTGCTGCTAGCGTCCCGACCCGACTCCATCCCCCTATTGCCATCCCTATTTCCCAGCCCCATCGCTCCATCCCTATCCTCATTCCCATCCCATTCCTGTCCTACCCGCGCCCACCACGGCACAGCCACCCACCTATCCAGCCCACCAACCTACCATACCACACAGTAACACCCGACCGACAGATCAATACCTACCAACTACCAAGCTGCTCCCAGATTATCATTCTATCCGTCCACTTTGAACCGCCCGAAACCAAGTGGCCAACGTGACCCTCGCTATGACTACTAGGTCTCCCATCCAAATTCTTCACCCTGTATGTATATATCTTTCTCTTTTTCTCTCTCTCTCTCTCTATCACTCTCCATTCATCTCCTACCACTCAGCATCTTCCTCCAGGGAATATCTACTGGATTCTGTCTACCGTGTTACCGCTGCTACCTACCAATGACGCCACATCGAATGACCTAAAGGCTCCTATCTCATTGGCTAAGAATCCATAGTGATTCTTATATGAGCTCCCAGTCTCATTTTCACCCTGTAGAATGAGATGTAGGGCTGTATCAGCATTTGCTATCAAGGATGAGATGGCTGGTCTTGGGGAATGAGCATGCGACTTCGTCAGATGGTTTGAATAGCTTGAAGTTGTGTGTTGTACATGTATATATATATATATATATATATATATATATATATAGAGTGATTGTTAAAGGTACGAGATGACGAGTCTATCGTTGCCGACTGTGACGTCTTTTTTCTGTTGACTTTTCTAAATAAATAGTTTACGAACATCGCAATACTTTGCCAATGAGAACCCTGATGGAGAATTTCTCTATTGGTAGTCCCAAGTACACTCCTGAGCTTCCGTTCGATTGCACTCTACGTGCTCTTACAAACACGTGCACCATTTGTATCGATAGTTGGCAAAGCAAGCGCTTTATCATTTGTTTACATATGCTCAAAGTGCAACTAGGTAAAGGTCGATCTGAGGTCTTTAACGCAATCGCTTACAACGTCGAAGAAAATTCACTTTTCTTAACGCCTATGTTGTTTATCTCTGCTGCGCGACTCAAGCGGAAATCTTTAACGCACTGTGGACTCCTTAAGAAGCACCGACGTATACTTATGAATCAGCCATTTTTCAAACTTGAATAGGCTCGTGATACTATACGTGCCACGTCAAATTAAAGAGCAACAGGTGTCTCTACTGATCATCGGATGTGCTCTGCAGTAAAATAGTACAAGTAGCAGTGACGTGGTCTTGCAATAAATATATATATATATATATATATATACCTACACGTGAATATTTTAATACTATTTGCATCGAAAATATTAAATAAAAGCATGCTAATAAAACAATTACCTGTTACAGAAAATCGTCATGTGTTTTAGAATATTTGTTGCTGCTCCGAGAGATATTGGATATATAACCATGATACTGTTCCTTTGTTTGTTTATTGAGGGAGATCTAAATTTGGCGACGCTATCGAAGACGCATATTATAAACGAAGCCCGGGCTCTAATTTTCAGTCTAGATTAAGACGCACGTCGTGTCCTGTAATATCTGAAAGTTAAATAAGGACAGGACATCTGGCTCCTGGCGCGTAGGTACACTTTATTACGTTGGGACTTATTCATTTCCCACGTAAGGACTCCAAGCCCACGTGACGACGCGTCGACTGACGTCACGAGAACCTCCACGTCGTCGTGACGCGCCGAACGAGATTAGGTTTACGAGGCTTTGTAGCAATCGCTGCGATTTTCTCCAGGGAACATTCTGGTAAAAAAGAAAATGGTAAATTAGTAATGACGGGGGATCCAGTGAATTTTTCTTTAATATAAACCCATTTAGCTTATATCTCATACAAAGCTTGTCACTTCACAAAGCACAGTCCTCATAACCTCCAAATTGCTATAAGGTGTCAAACAAAGGAAAGATGATACATCTGTTAAGATAGATTAGGCTGTATCTCGATCGTCTCATATAAGAAAAAAGAACTTTCTGATAATACGTCAGTCAAACCCAAACGCAAGACAACGCAAGTAGCAACAACGTGCATCTTTCTTTGTACTGGCTCAGAGGACATAACCTATTAGGCGCCAGCTACTGTTTACATTGAAATCGGTCTCCTATTGCCCCTCGAACCACATAGCATTGCAAGGTCTATAAATATCGATAAGGTTTCTTTGCTACTATAAATTTCCTATAATTCTTACCGCATTGTGTCAAATCGTTAAGAAAAGTGGTTCAGGGGTCAGATAGGTTTCTTGATGTTTAGTCAGGAGGTGCCGTAGCATAAGGTACGATGAAAACGCGCATTACGACCTGACACATTCAGTGCATCCAAACACAAGGAAGAAAAACAAAAGGATCTTATCCGGTAGTTTTGGTAGAAGGGAGAGCATAAATCGGTGGAAGGAAACTTTTCGGGAGCAGTTACTAGTCGCTACACATACACACATATGTATGCGGTTTTATCTGACGGTACTCGGGGATGTTGCGGGTTGATTTATCGCCTGTCGTTGCCATGGAAACCTCGGCGTGACCGGCTTGCGCGACACCCTCATATCCGAGTCGACTCGCTGGTTTACTCTATCCCTTTCCTTCCCTCTTGTACCCCCCCCCCTCTTTCTCTCACTCTCTCTCTCTCTTTCTCCCTTTCTCATTCTGCCCACCTACTCGCAGTTCACTCCCTTTCCTCAACCTTCCCTTCGCCACTCAAACACCATCTTCCTCCCACAGGCATCCCTGGCTCTTCTCACTCCACTAGCCCTTTTCCGCAGTCCTCACTCACTGCCGTCCCTTTACCCCTCAGTCCCCTCCCCACCCTCGAGCATGTCTCGCCTCACCTCCATCCACTCTCACATTTTCTTCTTCACTCACTGGCTCCCACCTTCTCTCCGATATGCACCCCACGCTACTATCAACTTTACTCCCACGCGAGACTGAAACCCCCTGAGAAAGGTCGGAGAAACGATTCTATACCGACGGAGCAAAGATGCGCTCCGCGGGAGTCTTCTTATGGGAGGTCAGCTAGCACAGTTGCTCGGCTGCTTTCCTCGTTGTTTCCTTGCTCATTCTCTCTTTCTGCAGTTCTTCCTCTCTCTTTCTCTCTCTGTCTCATTTGATTCCGCGTCGTATCGCACCCACGCGATTTAATCGCACGCGAAGACAGTCCTAGATAAAATTAATGAAAAGCCACAATGGTAGAGACGCCTTCAGATCGACCCAATAGTTTTGTCTTTGAAGCTATTTTCAACTGTAAATCGCTTCTTGTCTGCCGAAGAAGATTTCTTGATTTACCGACTGACGTTAAATATTCCGTTACGCGGATTGAAGTCTTTTTTTATTTTTATTTATTTTTTTTCACTCGTGTGTCTACCTGGTTTTTTTCTTCCTTTTAGAATGGATATCCGCCCTTGTGCCCATCTCTGAAATTTTGCTACGTCATTCAGCAACATGGGAGGGGAGACGTCTCCCATGGGTTTTGCTGACTCCGAAGGTCATATCTCTTGTTAAACTACCGCGGCCATATTGCGCTCTCTCAGACTGCTCAGCTTGAACGCGGGAAGACTATAATATTCTCTTGCGATTTCTACCGCCTCTGTTACTTACTCCTTGTGACTAAATGAGGTCTGATCGACGTGACGTGGGCACGCGGCTCCAATTAGAGAGATCGAGGGGAATTGCGAAATTAAATATTCGATTACGCACTTTGGAAATACCGCATGAAATTTGCTCGTAGGATATACCGATTGGGAATCATGTCGTGCAGCATAAATCTTCCGTTACCGTCGGGTGAAATAATTTCAGATTCGGAAAGGGCGTGAAAAAAATGAAATACCAACAAAAAAAACACGAGACAACCAATCTTAGGAAATATTGGAAACGTCGATACATTGATTTTGACTAAATTATTCAATTCGTTGTGGCCATTGCTTGCGTGCGAGATATAGAAACGCTCCGATGCGCCTTAATGATTTATGAACCTTAAGGACATAGATATACCGCGATTGATAGTGACTATAGACAACTACGTGATTAACCGTATCAAAGAACTTACCACCAGTAAAGTGTCGTCGCTGTTAGCGATCGTTGTTTTTTATCTCCTTCGACTGTAACCTCTCGGCGTGGAGTTTTTATTTTTATTATCGTGGAAAAATATAAAGTAGTCTTGCCGTAGGTAACGATAACCTCGTTTTCTTTATTACAAGAATTCAGGGCTTATCGCTAACGTGACTCTTCATAGCGACTGTTTACTTCCATATACCAGAAACTCGAAGACTGGTAGTAGCAAGGAGCGTGGCTTACAAAGAATCTAAATCGACCTTACCGACCGTGAATAAAGAATTTTCCTACAACGTTTGTGGTCCCTAATGGTAAATTATTACCGTATGGTAAAACAGGATAAATACTATTGTTATCTAGAAGCAGACATATATGTCGCTTCTAATTTAAAAAAACCGACTAAACGCCTAATGTCGTAACTTCCATATTTCCATCTTACTACAAAAGCCAGCTAAACATACCAGTGTCAGAATACTTAGGACGACCCGTAAAAAATCGAGTTAGACACCCATGAAATTATCACATTCCCCGTAGATGATGCTCAAGATATTTTCCTTGATCTCAGTCATAGAATCAGTTACGAATAATAATGATCTGTCACTCTAATAAATCCTGGCGAAGGCCTTCCACGTCAAAATTAAAATTATCCATATTCCCAGTGCCCGATTCTCAATCTAAAAAGAAATATTACACAAATATAACTGTAACCTTAATTATCAATACGAACAGCCTTGTGCAAGGTATCGCATTTTTGTTTTGTAAAAACGATTTGATGAATAAAAAAATCTTAACATGATCTTCTGAGCACGTATACGTATACATTGGTTCTAGAAAAAGATTCCAGAACTCACATTAAGACTATACGGGTGCTGTACCGAAGCGTACAAGAGAGAAGGATTGAAGAGGGTCGAAGAAAAATTGTATACCGTGGGAGAGGAGACATGTCTAGAGAGCACCGAGAGGAGAATGTCTTGGCGCTCTTGTTGTCAGTCTCATTGTTATCGACCCGGTTGTATTCCGTAGCGTCATTGGTAGCAGGATCACGTGGTATCTATCGCTAGCCAGCCAGCGCCCTACGATACGCCATCATCCTGGCCTAAGTTAGTTTTGCGTGAAAGGTCAGAGGAGCAACTCAATATAAGTCAAACCTTCTGAACGTTTTCCCTATACTTCCACATTTTTGCAACCTACGCTTTACTTTGAGAAAGCAATGTTACTGTAGCAAACATAGAAAGGAAGCTCTGAATATTCAAAGGGGAAGAAAAAGATTTTGAGCCTCAACAACCTTCCCGAATTCCTCCAATGCATTTATTAAGAATTTTTCTGTACCATTTGTGATCACTAGAGGAGGGGCGGGTGAGAGGGGGTGGGGGGGGGGGGGGTAGTAGATAGAAATTGGAAAGTTAGGTGTAAATTGGAAATTCTTACGTTTAGTCTTCATAGTCTTGAAAATCAATACTGCGGAGACATTTATCTCCCGCCCTTAAGACCCGCTGACAAAGGGTAGTTTTACGTCTCTCCTTCATCGAACCTCCTTCCCCCTCAAAATGGTGTTAGACTTTTTCCAGATAAATGTATTAAAATTCATCTAGTGAATTCGCCATTCTGATATGATCATTTCTCTATGCTACCTGATAACATGTAATTATGCAATTGGCCTGGGTTTTAATTACCAAAGGCATTAATACTTATAAGTATAATTAGCAGAAGTAGCTATGTAATTAGTGCACTCTGACCGTTAGATTTCTTGTATAAAAAAGATGTAACGATATCTTGACAATTCTAATACAGGATTTTATATTAGAAACGAGTATACACTGCTCTACTATCGTTTAAGGTATCTACATATTAGACGTTCAGAAGTAACATGAAATGAATGACAAACAAATTCTATGGTGTGTCTCGCAATATAGGGGGAACGCCGCGTGGTACCTTATTCTTTTATCATCAACTTTTAATATGTCTGGTCGTTTCAAGCAAGGCTTCCATCATTGTTATACGTTTATCTGTTGTAGAGTTGCAGGTATAAATGATAGGGAATACTTGTTCACGTTATACATAGTTCAATGTACGTAACGGGCTCTAAAGTTACGGTATCTCTTGGTATGAGAAACTCATTTCGTGTCTCAGAAAATCATGAATGTCATTATGGAGAAAAAATAGGCGACTTATGCGGGTCCATGAAACATTCCCTTTTCAAAGAGGCACGCTCTTGACAATCAGTCAAGTATATAAATACTCGCGGGTCTTCTCACTAAATAGTTTGTCCCTCCGTTTAGTACAAAACAGTTCCTGAAAATAGATATCATGTGTAAAGTTACATTTGGAATCATCACGCTGCTAAGTAGTCTGATCCTATTTAACACAATTAGTAACAGTAAGGTAAGCATTGCTATTTCTATGTAACGATGTTATTTATCGATGATCACTCGAGATATTTCTATGGAGGTTTGTTTTCGATTGATTGAAAATTTTTTGTTTTTCTTAACAGGTTCAGGCTTCCTCTGACGTGGAGGTGGGAGATAATGCTAGAATTATATTTGGAGTTAACAATCCTATTCGCAGATGGTATTGCAGTACATTTTGTAACTTTCCCAGACTTTTTTTCGGCACGAAGTGTGCTAAGAAGTGTCCGCAATTTCCGATTATTGTTATACAACCTACGCTTAATTCTTATAAGACGACTGCTAAAGAGGGCACTGTAAAAGACAATGTCACCTTTACTACTACTACTGTTTCGATGCCTGACAAGAAGAATTCGACGGCCTTATCGGAGGTTCCAATGAAGGTTCCGTTGACAGGTCAAATGTCATCAAACAATAATTCAATGCCAGCCAATTAAATATTATAATCGTGGGAATTATATGATATTTTATGCCATGTTATTTGTGTGAAATAGAAGTTGATACCAATAAGATATGATTGGCGCGACCATAGCGTTATCAGAAATTGCTGATAATCGACTCAGTTTCACTAAAAAATTATTTGGTGTCATTCATTACAAATGTAACCTGTTGCAGCATCATTGCTGTATAGTGAAGATATGTCTTTAATTATAATCGTACCGTATGACAGGATACTAATAAGCCTGTTGAACCCAACGAATAGTTTCACTTATTAACCATTTCATTGTATGATTAATTGAATCTCTTGTCATTAAATGACGTGTACTCACTAGTTTGTCGATCCTTACGTAATTCTGCCGATGTCTGTTATTGATCCTACTTTCTGCTGTCATTGATAGCATCAAAATATATTTGTTACACGTCGGAAATGTCATCGGGGAATAAAATTTGATACCATCGTTAAAAATGATAATCACAAAAAAGATTTATCGTTTCCATATACAATTACTCGATATCTCTGTCACTGTATCTATTCACTGACAGCACTGGTAACTCTTCATGAATTGTAAGTCTTTACACTTGCAGTAGATATAAACAATATTGTCGTTGACTGAAGATAAATTAATTAGACTTTCTGATGAATATGATGCCGCGCGAATCTGACATACTGACGCGACATAAAAAGTGCTGCCATCTGTGAGTCGAAGCAGCTAGTACTTCGTCAACTGTATTAAACTGTGCTCAGTCGTAACTGAGCTCGCGATAAGTCATCAACTCTAATGAGGTTTTCGATTAGTAGCAATTTTCTTGCTCAGTGTAAGGTGTAGCCTGGTACGCTTTCGATTGGCAAATTTTCCTATAGCTATCAGATATGCTATGGTGCAGAGTTTCACCTTGCATTCGGTGAATGAAAATTCCTTTAATTGAAAACGTCATCGGAAACCGTAAGTTCAATGGGCGCGGTACATTGCAAAAATTGAGCCACTTCGAAAGGAATTTTGACAGATTTGCATATCAGAATTAGCCGGGCATGTGCCATGAGTTATATTAAAGGTAAAAAGTTATATTAATACTGGCTCAAGTGGGAGATTTATGTTTTCATGCATGTTTTAGCAACAAGGCTTAGCGAGGTTTTGTTTAGTAAGACTATTGAGGTTTCTGTGCTCAAATTAAACGGAAACATCAACAAACGTTGACCTGGACATTATTTGATAAAAATGAAAGCCTTATTATCACAGAAATAGAGTTATGCCTATGTCATAAAATTCTAGTCCGATTCAGAAAAATATAAAGCACGTGTCTATTTGGGTATAATGAACTATTGTGATAAATTATGATATAATTATAATATTTTTCAATACTTATTCGACGAGCTTATTTGCAATCGTTAGTAAATCGAGAATCCAAGAGGACTTCGACGGAATCCTGTCGGTCGTCAAGCTATTACCCTCTCGTTTCATCTATCTCTCGGTTACCATTAGTTAGCCTACTACTTTACCAGTGACTGACAGAAAGTCATTGCCCTACCGCGACATCTGCTGATTACTAGGTTTAACGCTGATATTAAAAAAATAAATTTTTCAAAGTGACGTAATAGAAAAAATGTACTGACAATTTTTCCTTATAGTTAATCAACCATCATTAAATTCCGCAATAATATTTCCAACGTTCCTTACAAAAATCACTTATTCCTGACATTCTCCTTATATATCAAACGTATCTTTATAATAATTCATAGAAATTGATAATTATAAAAATTCATTAAAAATATGACAATAGAACGTCTCTATAATTTTTCCCTTGCACACCATAATTTTCACACGGCATTGATGCATGTTATTACCATCGCAATGACTACATTGACTCCGATTCACCTGCAGGATACAGGATATCGACTGGGATGTCGTGAAGAACACGTGTACCTACGTTCACTCGTGGGAAAAGAATTGATACATCGATAAAGATTCCACGAACCTGATGTCTGGAAAAAGCAAATGAGCATTCTGATCAGTGTTCGATCACAGCTGTCAGGTGCCAAGATCAAACCCGATAATTACGGTAAATTGAGCAAGGATTTAAGCTGAAGGCTAACTTATGCTTAAATAGACCTAACCATTGGCACAAGGCGTAGCCTGAGGTAGGCAGATCAGTCTTGGTCCACAGTGCGTTAACTACTCATAACTATTCGGGTTGAAAACTGGGTCAGAATACGCAACAGCACGTAGATACTAATCCCTCCTTTTATACTTCTACACTGAGTACCAGAGTCCAGTCTTAGTTATGTTATGTTATGTTATATGGCTCCCAGCATCTCGTTCCTGGAGCACAAGTTTACTTTCAAGATACAAACGGGTTACGTAGATCGTATCTTGGTTCGATCTGACAATGAATATTCGCCCTGTCCGCCTACTATATAACAAGACATTTCTCTTTCAGGGAAAGATGATTAAGTGGAGAAAGGATTTCGAAGAGGAATAAATCCAATACAAAATGGCGATCGCGTTGCGAATTGTGGCTGAGTCGCTTTTGAATTACTTGTGGGAGCAGAATCTTGACATCTCTATGACTCCAACTCCCACGTTGGTACTAGACGATTTTCCAGTTGCTAACAAAAAAAGCCATTTGACGCAAATCGAGAACACTGTCCGTTCCGGTGTGGATGTGACTTTCTCGTGTGTGTGTTGGGCTCTGATAGTGGAATGGTGACGTAAAACTTGAATGCTCTATGCGTCAGAAGTTGCATTAGACAGTCGTTACTAGTTGGGAATACATGATGACTCGGTTTGGTTGGAAAGATTTGGAGCGTATATATTATTTTTGTGGAAATATATGCAAACATAAGTAATTGCACGAGGGGGTCTTAGGAATTCTGGGTATTCGTACAGATAAAAACGTGAGACCTTGAACAATGTCTTTCTAATATCAGTTATGCGAATTAGAAGTAGACATATACATATATACCCTTTGGCTATAATATGGAACATGATTTCTATACAAATTTATGGTCGGCCTTCATATGTGGAAAGTTGGTACACTTTTGAATGTGTGGCAATTAAAATATAATATTCTTATTTTGAATGGCAATCACCTTATATGTATAGTCCGTTTAGGATAATATCACCCAGTTGAAAATAATATAAACTTTTATGTAAGCAGACGTTCGAACGGGCCGTTTTGCGATGTTACAAGTGACAGGTGAGAACATTTCCATAATCAATTCTATTGTATTCCATTTTAGTTGTATACATATATCTCTTTGTTCAAAACTAGGCCGAGCACGTCCATGTCTTCGACCCAATATCCCGTTCAGTGTTTAGTATAAAAAAAATCATAACCGAAATCAGTGTGGGACAAGATCTTATGTCGTACGAGTCAAAAATACTCTAAATTAAATAGCGATGTGTTGATTCGCAAAGACATTTGGTTTCCGACATTCATATTTTTATTAAAAAAAAGATCCAAGTCGAACACAAAATGTTGATCTTCCTGTGTTTGGGCAAATGACCATCTAATTCGAACGGAGGAAGCGATACAAGGTTCTAAAATTGAGAAAAAAAAAATTAGTTTCGCAATTTATAATTATTTCACTATACCCAGGAGTATCTCTGTGCGATCTCTTGAGAGTAAAAAAATCTGCAACACTCTGAAGTTACACGAATTTCCTAGTTTTCGAAGCTCGCTACGACCTGCGTGTCAGAATAATTTAAACTCCTAGACGAACTAGATCAAGAATTCGCTGTCCCTCGAGAGCTGCTAATATCAAGCAAGATTCCCTGTTCCAAGATCGATAGCTATCTAACACCTTACGGTGCGAGATTGCGCAGAAACGCATGCGGCCAAGCGAAAGTTGATCTTTGCCAGTCAGAATGCAGTTTGCGTTTTTTCGATCAGGGTCGCTCGTTCAGCGTGCGTTTGAAGATGAAGATTCTGAAGCGAAAAGTATCCAAGAGATAGTCTCCCTTTTTGCTCATTTTCTATATAAAAAAAAAAACATTGCTACAGTAACCACGCACAAAGCATAACCCACTAGTGACCCCGATACGATATTACTATACGATAAAGAGTAAAGTATAACTATTGTGGATCAACTAAGGAGGAAAAGATTTCATTCGTGCAAGTTACAAGGTAGGATAAGATCTTCCGCAAGATCATGAGAAATTAAAGTCTCCCACTAGGCAGCCTTTGTAATCAGGGAAAAACAGTGAAAGCTGTGATTAAAACTGACTAATCAAACAATTTGCATACAACTACCTACTGTATCTAAATACTTGTATGACGCATTCAAGAGTTACAATATACCAGAGCAACGCACGCGCTTGGCGCGAGACTAAAATACAGTGTTGCAGTGTTCTGAATAAACACAGTATCACACTGCATGTATATTCAACGATGCATACACTTTTGTTCATTTTAACGTCTGGCAATATCTGTCGTGTCTACGGTAACCCTAACTAACTAACGATCAACATTCAATTACGAATGAGCTTCAATTCCCAATAGTTATGATTAAGATCTTGGTTATAATAATACATTTTAGCTGACGTTCTGCCACATAATGGTGGATCGATAATTGTCACAAAAAATCGTATCGCGAAACTTGCTCTGACCCACATTAAAGATGGTTCACCCCTCTACTTCGATAGGTGGCAGTCATCTCCGTCGTACCGATACCTTTCCCTTCTTTTCTGCTCTCACCAGTCGTTCTGTAACTTCACGTGTATGCGCATATATACTATACAATGCATATCTTGATTATATACAGCTATAAAATTCTAAGAAACACGATATTATTCAACATTTGAATTATTTAAACTTCACTCGTTCACGCATTTTCATATCCATGCACTGCTCCTAACTGGATAGACGCGTTTTATATAACGTCAATTAAAGGTCTCAAGCACCCCGGGAAGAGAGGCCTTTGAGCAGTTCACTGAGTTAACGTAATCGCCACGGTCACTTTGCATGCCTGGCTATTACATGAGAAAATTATATTTCTCGACGGAATCGTATATAATTCCATAAGCAGTTCTTTCGATGTTTTCCATGAGATAAAAACGATGCATAATTTTTTTTAATCACAAAAAGCTCCGTTTTATCCTCGTACGTATCGTTTATCTCATTTCTTTATCGATCCTGTATTATCCTTCAAGTACCGTAACTGGGTATCTCTCTAGGTTGGAGTCTCGTTATATTTTTAATAGTGAACATAAGTATGATACTTACTGTAATAATAAGATTGATATTAATGATAATAAGAATGACAAAGACTGCATTCAAGATCAGCCACTCTGCGTAGTCAGTACAATATAGTCGATTGATTTGACTGTAACGCTTAAAGCATTGTATAGGCTTTTGAATAACGTTACATAAGAATATGAGTGCAGCGAATCGTAAAACGACAGCAAGTATATTCAACTTACAATTAGTAAGTAATCGTCGCCGCGTGTTACAGCTACGAAGAATGACGCGTTGCGAATTTAGTAGCCGAAAAAAAAGTGACGGATCATACAATGATTGAGAATTGGCATAAAAGTTGAATAACGTGGTAAAGCCTAAAGTTAACACTACGTGGTTAATGATGTAAGAATTGAAAAAAAAATTTTTTTAATTTTTACTCAGAGATCTTTGCACGGTAAATTTGAAAAATGGAGAACAAATTGAAAAAGTTAGGACGGTGAAGGTTACGTTTCGCAGATAAAAATAAGTATCGATAATAAATACGAACTGTCTGGAATGGCTGGGAGGTCTAGACCTTTTACCAGACCTTTAGCCAAAGTAATATAGTAGCGAGGTCATTATCAGAGTTTGTTTCTGTATTACGTTTATATGTGATATAAGGTCGTGCCTTATCATTTAATATTTAAAATTTTTCTTGGCAAGGACGATTAAACAATGGAATTCTATATACATATATTTTAATTATGTTCACTTTCATTATTATTATTATTATAATGGCATATACTTCATTAGAACGATCTCGCGTGTCTTGTTCAATTTATGAGAAAAACACTTGATCTCGTCATGATTGAGTTACAAGAAACGTCTTGTGATGGCTTTTAAAAGGAAGGTTGCTTTCGAGATATATGTACATAAAGATAGTATACATAACCATATGTGAGTGTTACGTGTTCTATTATACGTCACGGGTTTCATTGATCTTCGAAGGATACTGAAGTAGGGCATTATTGGGAATATTAAAACGCAAGCATATCGAGTGAATGCCACGTGCGAAAGACTTTGGAGTTTATCGGTATATAGTATAGGATATATAGTGCATTGAAAATAATGAGAGTATAAATAATAGAAATTCCCGCGTGTTTCCCTCCTTTTATGTAATAATTTTAATAACGATTCCTTGTAATTTCTTTTTTATTACAAACCTTCAGTTTTCAACTTCACTGACAAGCTACCTCACTCTCCAGGGTGTGCCGTTAATTAATTTTCTGTCGTTATAACCTCTCCTACTCTACTTTACATTCAGCTCGATTTTCACGAAAACTTTCTTTACGTAGCACGGCTGCGTATTAACTTTCTTAAACGTAAACAATTTCCTGTCTACTTGCAGCTCTTAACCATCGTGCAATTCACGTGCCTAACGCGCACCGAATGTGATTCATCGATTGTCCGTTACAGTTTACAAGTGACGTTTCGGTACGTTAACGATAGGTACGTTAACCATACCTTAGGATACGATTAGGATATGTTAACGATGACTAATAAATTATTCAAATCTCGTAATACTATTTCGGCGTACTTTTCGTCTTCTTTATTCCGGATCGGTAGAGATGTTAACGGTCCGATAAGAGAGTAAGTAAGAGGTGGAAAGAGGCACTGTTCCCGAGTCCGTAAAGGACGTGTTGCGCATACGGGCCAGAAACGCGAAGAATGCCAAGGTTTTCGGTACGGCTTTCGCGAAGTGCATTTCTTTTTCTTTACAGTTTACGGACGCGTGTATATATATGTATATATACATATATAGTTGACGAATATCCGTAAAGGCGTATGTATATCTATTTAGCAGGGCAGTTTTATATTGGATTGTCTCAAGACGCGTGATCGAGTTTCGATGGCGTGATCGATATTTCGTAATTGATATACATATATATAGGCGGACCTATGGTTAAACGAATGGCATACGCGTTTACATAATAACACCTCGAAAATTTTGATTCCGATCATGCCCTTACTGGAGTAACGGCCAAGTCGTTAATATCACGACATGACTCGCCATTGTGTAATGACCGACTGCTTGTTTGTTCAATCTGTATAAAGCCATTCATTTAGTGGTACAATTTTTTACGGTATACTTAATTTACGGTCAACTAGAAATGCATGGACCATAGATCGACAGGAATTGTTAGTGGGAGAATTGTTCAGGCATTGTGAGACCTTGTCATAGTGAAATGGAAAGGGATTCCACGTGTCTTATCTTTTTTGTAAATTGTTGGACGAAAGAGAATTATATCCCTTATGGGTAGGCATACGTATTGCGATATGTATACAATTAGATGGAGTATCAATATGGAACGATATGTGTATCTGGTTAAGAAAAATTTAACTGGACAGGGTCGCAACTGGTCTTTAACCAGATGTACAAGTAGCTCAATTGCAGTTGCATATATATTATAACATCGTCCCGGATTCGAGCGTTCCCACCATGGTGCTGCAGGCGTAACAGTAAAACGGACCACTGGTCAAACCAGTTTTGAAAATCCTTGAAGAGTTTCCGGCGTCGCCCTGGGTTTGCCAAGGATCATTTTTTTCTTCGATTTTCGAAGTTATTGGGAGAAAAAAATTAGTATCGATGCGAATAAGAATTTTTATTAAACCTCAAGCAGATCACGTCGAAGTGAGTACCTGTAGGTAGGCTGAGCTGCATTAATTTTTTTGAAAAAAATTTTTAAAACATAACACTGCACTCAGGCATAAATCAATGTCCGAAAATGGCTGCGGTGTGGATCAAAGTTGCACTTTGTATAATTATCTAAGAGGTTCGTATGAAAAAAAAACGACAAGTCGAGGATTTTAAATTGGCGACTGCGTAACTTTCAATTATTTTACATCAAGCGAGCCTGGCGGAATGACAGCCCCCGGCTGTATTACCTAATAGCGATCCATTTGTTGAAATTTTAATGCTCGCTTATACTATTATATTTGACGTATTCCCGTGGGTAGCGCTGCTGTCTTTCTCCGAGAATCCGTTACTTTTGAAAAATCGTACACGTGCTGGCAACGGCATACGTTCGTTTGAATTACCCGCTTAATATATTCCGTGACAAATATGGCGTGACAGAATCTATCGTGGGTTTGAGTGCCGTAGTCTAGCGATTCTAGCAGCTTCGACTTCATGTAAGTTACCATTCGGAGTTGCTACTGACAACATGTACTTTTGGACATTAGTACAACTAAAGCGTCGAGCATACGAAATACAAGGTTTCGATTCTAACCTCTGACAATGGATCAGTAGTCCTCGTTATTGTGCACTTACCAAGCCATATAGTCTCTACGGACTGTAGTAGACTCACTAGGGTGCCAAAGCGTCTCTTCAGACATAACATTTTCAGTTTGACCTTTGATTGTGATGGGTTACTCATAACTCCTCTAGGCCATATGACCCTTACACTCGTACGGGAGTCGTTATTTCGACCACCTGATACAATCAATATAGAACTACTTTCAAAGCATGCAAGGACGCGAGTTTTTTTATTGTTTGATCTCTTTTTTTTTTCTTCTCGTGGGTGATGAGGTGAAGTGCCTTTTTATACATGGCGAAATGTCTGATCCGGTAACAGGGTGTCTACCAGGAAACTTCAGGATGTATAATTACGACATCCGGATTGATAAATTCCTTCCTGGTTATTCTGACGTAATATATTTAAAAATTGCTGTCATTCGTCGTGATCGATATTCACGTCAAAATAACCAACCGTTCGAAGGTAACAGTCGTTGACAGTATATTCCTCAATGAGAATTAGACTTTCGGTAGTTCTACTTTTCGACCTTCCCTTTTCCACTGTGTATTTTCTATCTCGATTACACGTATTTACGTATGCAAAAATATCTTTGCTAAAAATGTTATATTAATATGCTTACTATCTCTTGTGCTCTTTGATCATTGAAGTGTAGCGAACACGATGCAATACAGTTCACCGTGTATTTATGTATTGTGTTCTAATAATACATACCGTGAATTTAAAAATCCTTTCAGTCAGTTCCTTCCGTCGGATTTAAATCCCTATATACTCCTACATTGACTTAACACAGTGTTACCAACTTGATGGAATCGAATGGTAAAAAAATCTGAGTAGAAATTCTTTCAAGATTTTTGTCGTCAACGAATGTCGTATAACGAGGCATTTGGGTCGACTCGTGCAGAGTTCCATGTAGAAAAAAAAGTTCATTCGACCTATCATCAGCAAGGACATCGGCATTCTCAATGACGAGGATTCAAATTGATTAGTAGAAAATGTATTAGCATAGATAGACAGAACGTGTAGATTACTTAATGGCATTATTCAGATCATTCGAGAAAGTGCATCTTTTTTCTATTGCCAATGGTTACAGCAACCGCTGAATACATTTCGATGGTCCGTTCTTTTGACAGCTATACAAATATCCTGAATCTTTTTCGTACCTGACTGCACGACCTTTCAAGCGTCACAGCGATCACAATTGGAAATCAGTTCGTTTACGTCACCATTAAGCAGGGACATCACTTGAACTATTGGGAAGCAATGGCACGGACGATATGCGTTACGTAAAAAAAAAAAAACGGGTCCTTCCTCTTGCCAAATTAAGTTGGCATGTTTCATCGTATCACACTGAGTCTCGCTCTAAATCCATATATTAACTGAGCACAAACGCATAATGCAGTATATACATATAAAGCGTGCTTGAAACGGACTTACTGGCCAAGTAATACAAATTTACCAGAAAAGGTATTTAGTAGCCCAGCTTAGTAACTTGAAATTGCATCAACTTCTTCATTACGTTACGCATTTGCAATGTTACCCTGGCTGTCTAGTCCGTCTAGGAAGAAACACGAAGCAGCTATGCCATTATAAATTTAATGAGCATGATAGTAGCAACGTAAACAATTATAATTCCCATAACGCAAGTATAAAGATTAATTATTAATAAAATGAAATAGAACAAATTTGCACAGAATCGCACAGAATTGCACAGGTATTTTTAGCGTTCTGAATAATCGCGTTACCGGTGCCTAGCTGTCTGGTCAGAAATCTCGTGAAACAATGTCAGTTCCTGGGAACATCAATGAATACGGAATAATACATTATTTTCGGTGTTTCTGGTAAACGGAGCAAGGGTCAAGGCGAGCCTGGAACAAAAATTCGAAAGGAATTCGGACTAGTTTTCGAAGCAAAGTGAAATTTTCTGTATTTGTTCGAATAAAACGTCAAACTACGGTTGCACGAATTTTCACCTGAAATCTCTCGGTATTTCAATCTTGACTTTTACTAAATCGAGTATTTAATGAATATCTAACGGTTTAGGGATAGTTAATAAATACTTAATGGTCTCGAATGTGTTACCCACGCTGATTCGAACTATACTGAATGGTCAGGTGAAGCTAAGTTACTGGAACTGGCAGTAAGTCGGTCTACCTTGGCTGGACCAAGTAAGTCAGATCAAAGTGAAGGAATTGCATAGAAGCGTTGTACCGCAATGCACTTCCAGTGAACATTGCTCTTGGTGTCTATAGGCAGAAATCCCAAGCGAATCATGTGATGCTACTTTTACTTTAAGTGCCTTATATCTCGTGACTCTTGGCCTATACACATATACAATAGCTTCTTCGGCCGCTGAAACCTCGTGATCAGGCAGACGCTTCCTTTTCCTTCGGTTACCTCCAACAACCAGACTCCTTTTACATCTCTTCGCAATCTAGATAGGCACGTACTTAGTTATGAGATTGCTACACGAGGATTCTTTCTTTCGTATACTATGTATCTTTAGCACGTAGGCGTACTTTCCTAACTCGTTTCAATGAGATCAGGCTGGATTCACAGGCAGACATTAGCGTAGGATAAGGAACCATTATATCGTCTAAGATACTAAATTTATTATTCTAAATAGTTACTCCGCTATTGTACTCTGTATACCAATATGATGCCAGAGACAAATTGACGTCTCCTTTACAGGATGCGACCTTACCGATCCAGATGATAACCTTACCGGTTAGGTTAAATAAGGTACAGGGCAGCCAAAAAGTATTGTAACGATTAATTTGTAACAAATTATCATTGGGAAATATGGGTGAAATATTTTTTTATGCTTCTTATTGAACGATGCATACTAAATATGTTAGCGAAGTAATACTTTTTGGTCAGACTTAAAAAACTTATTGCGAATGACTTTTGGGTAAGATTTAGGGAATATCATGTGACAGAAAATGCCGGATGGTTAACGAATATATCTTGACCTCGAGTAGCGGCACAAGGAGGTCGGACGAGGTATGCAATGTAGTTGCCGGTACGCGAGAAAGACATATCATCCGGTGCGTGTCTCATTACGTCATTGGTGCATTACTCAATAATTGATCTCGGCACACCGCCGCCTTAGTGAACAGAACAGAACCATTCTGGTTTGCTTGTTCTTATGAAATAATATGTAACTCGGCAATCGCATAGTCAATGGTACATCGACGCTCAGCTGCCGTTACCAGATGTATCAAGGTTCTTTTAGACATTCGATAGTCTTCGAAGGATCAGAGGGTGTTGGTAACCGATGATCTGTAGGTTGGTATTCATTGTTGAGATATTCCTCTTTTCTTTCACTATCGTATCCGTTGAAAGACCAATCCTTCCATTGATGTATCAATCTAGGAGCAAAGGCCAAGTGCAACCATTGTTTAGATTCTGGTACAGTCAGAGGACAAAGAAACACTATTTGGTCTGGGTTCTTGTCAGCCTGCTTACGATGTTGGACTGATTGAAGGAAAAGACTTTTTTTTTGTGAAAATATCACAGACATCTTCTCGGCTGGCAGTCGCACTCACTGGATGATAGTTAACTGTAAATCTGACAATGACAATGAGAGGTCCTTTCGCAATGACGCGTAAACGTGGGAGGAACGGCACGGGAGTAACGTGAGTATAGAAAGTTGCGTTTTCGCAAAAAGATTGATCGTGGTGACCGATGAAAAATATTTGCTCTCAAAAGAATGTTGACGCGGCAAAAAATATGACTGTTTAAAAGCAAATTGTCTGCACTGTTCAATGCTTGTTATGCGTGGAGAATTTTTCTCGAGCACTAATTGCACCGTTGCTTTTTAATTTCGAAGAAATTACTGTCGGACAATTTCAAAAAGTTACTAGGATTTTTTTTCTTTGACATAAATAGGAAATGGTGGAGTTCGAAGGTCGTTATTTGGGATTCAGGAAGTGTCATGCACTTAGCGGTCTCGCGCGTCTCACGATCGATATTCTAATCGTATGCAATAATGATTTTGATTTGCGTTTTTTCGTAGCGATCAAAGTCTCCGAATTGAGGGCAGACGAGGCTTGTCTAGAGAAAGGAAAGTTGGTTGGAAGTCGCACCACCTCCTTCTTCACCTCCATCTCCTCCTTCTCTCGTAGTCTCGTATTTTTACCAAGCGCTTGGTGTATACCATGGAACGAGTGGTAAGATGAGGCGAAGTGAGTGAGCCGGCTTGAAGTAAGGTAAAGTAAAATGACTCCAGTTTCCCCACCAGGAGTTACTTTTGGGGAGCTTTCGCATCCCACCCCGGGACACGTTCTCGATAAAGAACTATGCCGACGAGAAATGGCTAGGATACGGGGTTCGACATTAAACAGTCGAACAGTAAGTCGCTAACTAACAACTGAACGAACTGCCGAGAGCGGTGATCGGGTTTGACCGACTGTCTTTGTACTTTGTATTATTTTAATATAATTTGAACAAGTTATTGCGAAGCGAGTATCAGCATTGTGTGTGTTGTGTTAGTCCGGGCGATTGTAGTCCATTGTTAGCTAGACCGAGGAAGATTTTTTTGGACACGGTGGAGTAATTAGTCGCAGAATGATCGACGGGTGAGTTTTTTGTATCTGTGGTATAAACGTAAATGTTTTTATGTAGAAAAAATATAAGAAATTTTTGGAATTCGAGCAACGACAAAAATAATAATAACAAATATTCAATGATCAACAGTGCGTTACGTATTGTTAAATAGTCAAAAATAATATTTACTTTAATTCAAATATCACCGAATCATCTTATTACTTATTTTTAACTTGTTTATCTGCTATAAAGAAAAGGGTATGAAAACTTGTAATTTTGAGTTTTTGGATTTTTTATATGTTCACCAAGTTAACCGAACAGACTACTGTTTAATAGAAGCACTGTTATGTATCCGACTCTTTTTCTTTCTCTTCATTGAGTAGTGTAACAGTTTTTGTTGTTTTGTTCTGTCAGTCTTGATTTGCAAGGAGGAAGAATCTCCGAGTCGATTCAGTGAGAAGAGAAAGGAACGAGAACAGGAACCGCATAATTTCTCTCTCACTGCTTCACCAAGAGTCAAATTGAGGCGGTTCTCGAAATTTGTTCACTTAGAGTATTTTAGCTGTCAGGTAAAATACCAGGTGCAATGGAAAACTGACAAAGCAGTAAAAGATATGATATGGACGGCAGTTAGGGAAAAAGAGAAAACGAAGGAAAATGATATATTGGAAAAATTCAATAAAATCATCTAGCAGCATCCGCCTTCCGCAGAAGCTGGACTGACTCTTCTCTATCATCAAGTCGAAGTAACTGCTCTGTCGGATGCTGCGAAAAGTGAAAGGAGAATTCGAGCAGCAAAAAAGTAATACTTGCTTTATTTGGATCGTCCTATCAATCATCTGGGACATAATGTCGTTATTACGCATTTCCGTATACAGTACAATAGATTTCGTAAATGGTAAAAAAAGAAAACAAGTCAAGTATCCTGAAACTAAAAATATCATAGACTTGAATCAACAAAATATATCGTACATAAATGAATTTTTATGAAACTTAAAAAAAGCTGGATTTCTACCGATAATTTTCGAATTGAAAAAAATATTCCTCTATACCACTTTCATATCCTTTCTCCGAACCACGTGATATCAACACTTTCAAAATTGAACGTGTGTGTCTGATAATTGAATGAAACCCAAGATCTTTTGCTATGTAATTGTATTGCAGTGAATCAGGTAATTGCCAAGCACAGTTAATGAATTGTATACGAAAATCTCACTAATGAGGTAAAACCGACACATTATTTTTAATGAAAAGTAAAAAGTAGATCTATTTATTTGAGTAAATCAGTGGTATGAAAAAAGTTTAAAATTTCAAAATTTACCCAAATCATAAAAACTATCTTTACTATTGCAATAATGTAAGAAATTTTTCGATTAACTTAGCTTTTTATAATTGTATTAGCGAAATTCGAGGAAACCAAGTATTAGCAAATCGCGGTTCTTGTATATATATATGCAACCAGATCACTACGTACGAAGTGAATTGCACAAAGTTTGGAAAGGCAATATCGCCCGAAACATCTGTACCCGAAGAAGCGTTGCAATTTTTAAAAGGCATAAAAATAACAGCCCAGCAATTTCATGTCAATAAAAATAAACCGTTATCGACTTGTTGGTTAAAAAGTGCGATAATCGTTAAATCAATCGGTATGGGCCATTTGGTGAGAAACGAGTCTTTAATCGATTAGGTGTCTCTCAAGACGCGAGAAATAAACGGACTTAAACCTTTCTCACCTTTTCGATCAATAATCGCACCAATAAATCAGCAAACTACGTGAAAGTAAGTTATAACAATTAATAACCTAAAATAATGATTTCCACGAAAGAAAGTGCGACAACCCAATCACACGAATTTCTAAATCAAATGACTGTCATCTTCATTTACAATGGAAGCACCTTCGACTGCAATTTTTTTATTCTATTTTCGAAAGTTGTAACAAGTTATTATCATGAAATTTCACGTTATACCTTTTAAATAGCGGAGGTTAGGAACACCTTATCGAATACCAACGTGACTGAGGGAACGCGCGTAATCGATGTTGAAAAAAAATTATTGTCAACGTTACGCTCGTTGACCAGTGAAACCAATTGAATTAACAGCTGATTGATGTTAGAATAGATAGACGTAATTCACGAAGCGGAATAGCCACAGTGATTTTGTAACTCTCGCCGTACATGCAACAGTCGGGACGATCCACTAGGAAGGTACCTACTTCATGACGCAGGATTTTTGATCTGCTTTTTCTATTCTTTTTTACTGGCGTTTAAATCCGTTAACACTTTCCCTGGATATTTACATAAATTCAGATCAGCCTCGAACCTCAGGATCTAATTTCCGGAATTGAACGACGTAACATCTATTGAATCTTGCGGTGTGGCACAGTTCCGTAATAAGATATGTATTCCATTTATCTATCATTATCACTGCGTCACAAGAACCACTAGAAAATTTTTTTCACAAGAAGAAAGTGCCTATTGCTACTATTACACTCAATTACATAGAGAATGTTCACACGTACCTTTCTACAAGAAAGTGTTATACTACAAAAATTCACCGGGAAAGAAATTGAGCAAACTACTAATTTTTAAAGTACTGTTGCCCAATCAGGAGTATAACAATTTGTAATGTACTTGATAAAATTTTACATGTAAGAATTGCATAGGCATTAATTCACTGTACCAGGTTCTCAAATGCTGGATATCGAAATGATTTGCTTTAATATAAAGTATATATATATATATATATATATGTACGTCTTATGAAAATATGTTTAACAAACTATTCCTTGAGAATTAGGGCAAAGAATTTGATAAGGTCCTGGACATGGAAAGTCTTATCTCCATTAATCCTTATTCAATCGTTCATGATGCAATACTATGTTCAAGTGAATGCGCGGGTGTTCCTTAGGCTGTATATTCAGATACGGAATATAATGATTGGTTTCAGATCCGTGATAACGCGGACACGGTTAACCATACTGTTGTTCCTGTTCGCGGCAAAAGGAGCTACGCCACTGCATTACCAGTCGATCGAAGCATACGCCAATGGCGATGAGTGCGCGTTGGTCCTAGATGGTCCAGGAAGAACCAGCGTCTTTGACTACACGTACAATCTCTTGCGTGGAAGTTTGTGAGTACCTAAGATTAGTACAAATTTCTTACGGCCAATAACCATGTATAATACGGCAATTACGTAACGCGAGAAAAGAAGAATCACTATCCCTAACACTTTCACCGAAAAGGTCTTCCCAAGCCTGAAACTCGACTTACACGTGGCTGCCCATACACCGCGGTGAGTCTTGCCACGACTCTCCCTTTATCACGCAATCGTATAATTATAAAGAGGAAAAGAAAATAAATATCAACACAGCGTTATTAAAGACTGCCAATAACATACGTTCTTTAAATCTTGGTGTAAACGGTAAATCATCGTATTTAAAATTCCCGCGCGCGCGGAAATTCAGTGCGCATGCACAGTAATAAATTTACTGAGATCCGCGTATACTTTATAACGGAATCTATCTTTGAGGTTAATTTATACACGCGTAGGTAAGATTCAACGTTGATTGAGTCATGCCACTCGGTGCTAAAGAAATTATTGATTCAATGACAAAACGTCAAAGCTCGGATGCTAAGGATCTCACATGGCGGCAGATATTGACGCTACAGGAATCCGACCGCAAGATACCGTCCTCGTGGGACAGCCTCGGGCGTAATTTCTTTGGACGTCGAGACCGCTTTGGATGCTCGTTGAATTAATTAGTGGCGTTGCGCAGTCGTTTTACGAGCGTTTATGAATTTTTCGCCGGCGGCCACGATATAATGGAGCACTAATTCATAATGCACCCTCTGTGTCCACAGTGGCCGATCGGCGTGACAGTCAATGGTGAAAGCAAAAGCTGTCTCAAAGTTGTATACGGTGGTCGTGTTACGATTTAAAATAAAAGCCGCGCCTACGCTTAATAGCATGACAGGATTACTCACAGTGCCAATCAGGATTCACGTGCCGACTAATAGTTACATGGAATGTTAAAGTTCCTGAAAAGATCCTGATTCCTTTCTCTCAAAAACTTTTCTTGAACAACCTATAACTATAATACTGTTAGCCACGTGCATTGAAATTTCTAACGTCTAATCTCTCCATCAGCATCGATTGACGGTTCCTTGAGTATGCTCGGTAGACACGATTAGCTGATACTACATACGTTTAAGAGTATCACGTTGGGTTTCAGCATAGTATCAAACTCAGGATCTGTATTTATATCTGACATTGTATCTAGGTGTAAGCTGAGTTTAGTAAACTCTTTAGAAAGTGGAGTAAGGAATATTGCCCTTTCGAATTTGAACACGTGTCATATAGAGAGCGACGTTTAATAAAACATGTTCAGACTTTGTTATGAATTTTGCTCGATAAATTCACACCTATGAGCGATATGACTATTGTTAATTAACGGATCATAGCAAAGACGTATAATTAAGCGAATGAATCTTTAACGTGTAAAATTATAGTCAGGATATCAATTATCGTCCAATGATATGCATCCTTAGAAGTTGGAGCAGAAATATGTTGAAAAATGTATACAAATTGAGCAAACGTCAAAATGAATATAGTAAAAGACTCTTTGAGCAACTGCTGAGTGCAGCAGCCCGTTCGTTACATTAATAGCCCTGCGATAGAGACTGCAACATTGAAAGTAACAAAAAATGGCGTTTAGTAACCGGCCGATGATTTAAATGCACGTAGCGAGCGGTAAGTCAAATTAAAAAGAGCCTATTCAGAAGTGTTTCCACGTAAAGATACCTAATGACCTTATAGGGCAAATGAATTACGGGCTTTATCATTACTGTCGTGGTACGTAAAGTGCTCTTACCAACGTATGTATACATATAGATCATATATGACTGCACATACGGACACGTGTAAAATGTACGTATCGCCAATCAAGCAACTAGCAGTTCGTATATGCACTGTGCTAAAGTAGACTTTCTAACCTTTTTAGATTGATTCAGAGGAGTTCAGCAATTTCAAACTATGTATAT
This sequence comes from Trachelus iudaicus, assembly GCA_030142595.1. Lineage (NCBI taxonomy): Eukaryota > Metazoa > Arthropoda > Insecta > Hymenoptera > Cephidae > Trachelus > Trachelus iudaicus. Next base: position 3,170,802 of record JARQTH010000353.1, on the reverse strand, counting down.
CGAAAGCAGAGCTCATATTGAGTAGCAATCATGAGAAATGCGCAATCGAAAACACAAGCTGGCCTCTGGTCCACCTTCTATGGTCAAGAGAGTTGATTCTTTTTTTACTGATAGAAATCTACTTATCGTTATACCTACAGTCATTTTTGCATAGTCTCCAATCACCTTCAATTTATTAACCATACGGCTTACCACTTGCACAAATATACTAACGATCAAAGATCAATAATATAAATACAGGTTCTGATGCTTGATTGCAACGCTATGATACTGCTTGCCATGGCCTAGTACTTGTGTAGGTTAGAATAAAATATTGAAACATAGGATGCTATATTTTAATTACTCATTTGTACTAGATTAACTGCTGACTCAGTCTCTGCAATGATCGCGATGATAAAATCAGTAGAAATTCATTTCTGCATAACTGTCTGAGTATTCTCTTACAATTTCTATTTGGACTTCCGTAAGAGCCAGTTTACTTTCTTCACTAGGTATTATGTTCAGGCTACTGAACAAGTGATAATTAATATCGATACTGGTACTGGTATAAAATGGATGGAGAGTAGTAATCGAATATAAGCTAACCGTCGGATTAACTTTCGTGCCAAAGGAAATACGAAGCTTGGCACGTCAATGCCACTGTTTTGCTCTAGAAACAGAATGCCGATTCTGGAGTCACGGAGAAGGTGCGCGTATCCGTTTCGGGTTACCCGGTATATACAAGTAGTACGTAAGGGACTAGAATATGGGCTTACGAGGTGCATACGCTAAAGACGTGCGTATACGAAGCTGCATTCGTATGACTGCATGGTCACGATGTTGTAGGTACGCCTACATGAGTTAAGTTAGTACGTAAGAGAAGTGCTCACGCCTTCGAGGAAAGTAGGCTGTCGTGTTAAGTAATTGACTTGAAGAGAAGGGACACCGTTAATAATAAGCTCGAATATCAAGATGGGTTTTAATTCTCATTACTTGATTTTATTGCTAATTCAATTCTTTTCACTGTTCACAGTCCACCCACGGCCGGTTCGCAAACCTGCATCACTTACGACGCCGTAAATAATGCTTACATCGAGGCTAGAAAACGCATCAGTAAGTAACAGATCTTTGGATGATTAATGAAGGATCGACGATCGATGGAAAAAAAATGTGCGAACAAAAATCAGATTCGTAATTGTTTTTTTACATTTTTTGTAATATTTTAAATGGCAGTCGTTGAATATTGGTATAGATATATGGAGGATCCATGTAACGTTAGGATTTAGCTGTAAATTGTAATGGTCAAGTGACGTAACGATTCACAGAAATAGAGCGATCGATGATCTATGAATGAAAGTATCTATTGCGTAAGATTACTTTGGTATTGGCGAGCCTACTGGATAATGCTATGACTGCATAAATTAGTTTCCCAAAAACGATTTCGTAAATTGTTTTCGTGGGAAATACAGAGCACCTCGGTTATTCGATACGGAAGATTTCACCTGACTTCAGTTTTATAATCACTTACTGTCTCTCGTTTCCTCGGGTAATTAATTATATATGAAGGAACGACTATACAAAAAGTTGGTTTCGCGAATACTTGAATTTCATCACGGTACCTTGCGAAACTTCAATCTCACGGATGGACTTCGTTGTTGCTGTTTTCACGATTTTCATGCATTTGCACAGACGTTGCGCAGTCGAAGGCAGAAATCTGGAGACCAGAGGATCTTGCTACCGTTGGCGAACTTCTTCTGGACATAAGTGTTAACCTTGCTCAAACGTGAGTATATGAAGCAGTAAAATTCCAAATAATAATAATAAATAAGATATCTAAGACTGTTAATAACGTATAACGTTAAAATAATAATAATAAATAAGATATCTAAGACTGTTAATAACGTGAGATAAGATTTTTTTTCAAAATTTATGATTTTTATTCTTAATTGTCACTCGATATACTTTTCAACGTATCTCCGACTGCACTGCTGATTTATTTATGAGTTACTCTGTCGAATAATGAATGTGCTTTTAATTGCAACAACTTCATCCATTATTCACGAGTCACCCGCTTTAACGGGGAGTTTAAGCCGGCGCATTTCGTACGTTCTAAAGGATATCAGATATTTTTTATAGCTCCACACTTGAGATAACTCGATCGCCGATAGTCGTCGATATAAATCTTATTGATCTCTCGATCTAAGACCGCGATCAAAGCCAATAATATAAATTGGAATTGAAAATGATTTAGATCCATGCTATAACAAGAATTAAGTAGCCAATGCTGATCTCGTTATTACAGATATGGCTTGACCTACGAGGAAATCGAAAAAAGTTTACCTCTGATTGACACCTCGAGGACTCTCATTCGCGAAGTCTGTCCCGCATTCCTTAGCAATGTGGAATGTCGTCCTGGCAAGTACAGACGTTACGACGGTCTCTGTACGAACTTGGAAAATCCAACCTGGGGCTCCGCTTTATCTCCATTCTCAAGGTAAACCATAATAAAATAACGTTACTTCCGGAAAAGTGATCTCCTCCTGAACTCTGACCTTCCGCCTTCCGTGGTCGCTAATAATTTCTACGAGAACGTCCGTGACTTGCAGCCTTCTGCGCATCAGACATGCCGAAAGACAGTATTGAAATAAAAATATTTGAGTTCATCCAGTGGGTCACTAATTACCAGGTTCATTACGCAATTAAAGTTTCTATTATACAGGTTACTGCCACCACGTTTTGCCGATGGACTCACAGCACCTAGAATATCGGTGACTGGTGGGGATTTGCCTTTGGCACGTGTTGTCTCTCGCACTATGCATCCAGACGAAGGCTACCATGATCATGCTGGAACGGTTATGGTAATTGCTTGGGGACAGTTCATGGACCACGATTACACCCTGACTGCTACTCCACTAGGTAAGTTACCTGCGTCAATGATTTCATGATGGTTACTATTATTGTTAAGTATTATTGATACGATTGATGGGATCATCCAATCTATCCATAAATAACAATGACTCTAAGTGTATCAGGCTATAATCATTGAAATAATTCTGAGCACGTGATCGTGAAGTACGATGGTTTACGCAAAATCTTCATCATCATCATCATCATGATCATCATGATCATCATCATTGAGCAACATTGAACGCTTTTTGTGTAACGTTCCTTACTCACGTGCGAATGAAGCAACACTCTATTCCGGGGCTTGCACTTCGTTATTTCCATATATCGAAATGAGGGTAACCGCTTTGACGGAGAAAGCGAATGATTGCATCTGAAATAATTCGGTGCTCTTGTACAGTTTGGTATTTTTCTAAAATCACCAGTTATAAAATGACCCAGGTCGTTAACATAAATCTTATCTGAAAGAACTTTAGACTGGCTATTGGCAGTAACACGAAATTGCTCGACACTCGCAGCTTTAACGAATTGCATTTCACGCTTGTTACGCTGCGTCAGGAATGCGTTGATTATCACTATTTTATTATTACGCCTCATGGAAATCCCCTGGAGGTCTAGACAATGACTTGCTGATCGTTCACGTTTACCTTATATGTAGTTACCATACGTGTTTGGATATTCAAGTTCTCCGGTTAATTAGGTTATGTAAATTTATCGCGCGTGATAACGTTATGCGAATAAACGGAAACAGTACCTTGGTAACGATTCAATGTAAAACCTTACAGATCCTCTGAACCGTAATGACCCGGAGGAGTGCTGCTCGCGTCCGCCTCACCTGAAGAATCCTTACTGCAATGAGATTTACATTCCCGAGGATGACTATTTCTACAGACTGTTCAATGTGCGATGCATGGATTTCGTACGTGCATTCCCTGCTGTACGTCCTGGCTGCAGACTTGGCTCTCGCGTGCCATTCAATCTTCTCACTGGCGTTCTCGACGGCAATACGGTTTACGGCATCAGCGAGCATTTTGCCAGGTAAATGGTCGGTGATTTGTGTAATAAAATTTATAAATACGACATTGATCCGTCAATTGTATACTTACCTTGGATTATTGCTGATTATCCGTATCCAATGGGTAATCGCATAATTTCTTAAGTGAAGCTGTTGAAATCACTTTTACTCTTGAAACATAGACACTGAACTTCATTAGCTGGTTTCTAATTCAGGTTTATATATACACAGTAATGACAGTAATGTTTCCGTGATGCGAGATGAAAAATTTTTAAGATCAAAATTACCGAGTACGTCCGGATACAGTGAAGTGGTTATGTGGGTTCCGCCTTTGGATACCTTTGTTACGTCAGAGTCTGGTAATAAATCAGCATTACAACGCTCTATATTACTATCGCACAGTCCATACTTTCTACCACGTAATTTATTAGGCTAGCCTTACTCAATGCCCATGATCTCTGTTTTCTCACGTATACCGGAAGCGATGCTTTGTTTTCCGGTAAATTAAATCCTCGTAAAAATTTCAATCGGATTGAGATACGATGGTCAGGTACAGTATCCAGGAAGATTAAAAAAATTCGTATAAATCGATATGTTACCTAATTCACAGAAAGCTACGTACCGGCTACGGAGGATTGCTTCGTATGAATCCAGTGTTTTCGGAGTACGGTCTGAAGGATCTTCTACCTCTAAAGTTAGACATTCCTGATGAGGGTTGCACTCGTCCTAACCGATCAATGTACTGCTTCGAGGCTGGTAAGTTTTTTTCTCACGTCTTATCCAACTACATATGTATAAACACGTATCGGCCATTATGTTACTCTTTTATATATACAGCTTAACACGATCACTCAGCATCGAGATGCTGGGAACTATAACGCCGTGTCTCGCATATGCCGTAAATCATGAATTTTAGCACTCAACGTCTCGCAGTGTGATTACACGAATCGACTTTCTAATCGCGCCGATTCGCGAGGAAAATTAATCGTTTACCGGTAGCGAGGGATTGCGTACAGGCTTATTGATTTGTCGTGAGCTGCGTGCCGAGTTAATGACAACGCGAGATCCATTTATGTTGAAATTTGCTCACGGGCAGGATTGTTCTCGTTTACGAATGCGACTATGTCTATAATATATCTAATCTAGTCCAGGAGAACAGCTGCCTAATCACAAGTATTCACCACGTACTCTTGGCTTGTCCTACTGTACTTTGATCGTAATGGCTATATCATGGACTCGTTTAAGCATGGTTTGCGTGGGCAAGAATGATAATGCCAATGCAGTTAAGTATAAACTTAGTTACCTGGGGGCGATCGACCTTTTGGAGGAAGGTGAAGACGCACGTCGAGGGTGAACAAATTTTTAAATCGGCCTCGTGTATCACTTTTACTTGTTTACTTTGAATTCTTACTATCTATTTGTATATCTATAGTGGATACCTATACCGTAGTACTTACCAGGCAGACAACGTTCTTGATCTTTGTCCCGCGGGAGTACCAACTGTATGCGTGTTCCTTTTGCCTTTCTACAGGCGAGATTAGAGTGAACGAGCAGCTCGTACTTACTTGCATGCATACGCTGATGGCGAGAGAACACAACAGGGCTGCTAAGGCCCTCGCCCACGTGAATCCCCATTGGGACGACGAGACCATCTTCCAGGAGGCTAGGAGAATTGTCATAGCTGAAATTCAGCACGTTACTTATAACGAGTTCCTGCCGATTCTACTCGGCAAAGACGTTATGGAGAAGTTTGGACTTTTGCTTGAGAAAGATGTAATTATGTACCTTTGTCAGTTCTAAATTCAATGCTCGTATAAGGGTGGACGATCGGATGTTGAATTGTCTAAATAGCATTTTAGTGAACTTTTTTATTGTGACTTTAATTATATTTATATATCTTTCTTTTAGGGTTATTGGGATGGTTATGATCCTAGTGTGAATCCTGGAGTTTTGGATGCTTTTGCTTCTGCTGCGTTCAGGTTCGGTCACTCACTTCTTCCTACGGCTGTTGAACGATGGAGCAAGGCTCACAAGTTTATTGGTGAGCTAAATGATTATGTAAAGGACTTATTATAATTTCTTTGGTTGTGTCGTTTTATGCTTCTTCCGTTTTTTTTTAGCATCGAAACGCTTGTCAGATTTAATCAGAAGGCCGTACGATCTTTACCGCGCCGGAGTACTCGATGAGTACTTTATGGGATTAATGAATCAAGTTGCGCAAGCTATGGACGATTCAATTACTCAGGAGGCATGTTTTTTTTTTATTGCGAAGAATACTTTTTTCTATTATGCATGGACTAATTTTTTTCCTCTGTAGGTTACCAATCATCTGTTCAAGAAAACTGGTGCGAAATTCGGCATGGATCTTGTCTCCTTCAATATGCAACGTGGTCGGGAATTCGGTATACCGAGTTACATGGAATTCAGGTATGTTGTAAAAGAAATGTGTATCAAGATAAAGTATTAAGGATCAAAATGTGTTGAATTTTGTGTAACTAATTGTTTTTTAATTTTAGAAAGTTCTGTGGTTTACCCGGTGCAGACACTTTCGAGGAACTGTTTGGATCTATGCCCAATGAGACTATCACGCGTTATAGTTCTATTTTCCAGTGAGCTGACTATATACTGCATTTATATTTATGTTTTAACAAGAAAATTAATAATATTTCATTATACCGCGTAGACACCCTTCTGACGTCGATCTTTGGTCTGGTGGTGTCTCGGAGAAACCTTTACCAGGAAGTATGTTGGGTCCAACCTTTGCTTGCGTCATAGCCACACAATTCAGCTATTCCCGTCGTGGAGATAGATTCTGGTACGAACTACCTAATCAGCCATCATCCTTCACGCCAGGTAAATATATAAAAACTGTTAATTAAAATAAATAAATAATATTTATCGTATGAAAATCTCACATTTTTATCTTTCGCGTGATCCTAGAACAATTGACCGAGATACGCAAGTCGAGATTGGCTAGATTAATATGCGATAACACTGATCTGATCGACACGGTTCAACTATACCCTATGGTTCTGCCTGATCACGAAATGTAAACACATATAAAATTTATTTTATTACTTTCCAATTAATAATCATGACACTATAATAATTTGAAATTGTCTATCGATTCACAGCAATCCACGTGTCCCATGCCGAAGTGGTGTCCTACCAGGTATTGATTTCAGCAAGTGGGCCGAATTTCCGACAACGGGTCATGCAGCTCAATACGTGAGTAATCTAGCTGGCCAGTACGGGCACTTGGGTAAATAAGGCTGTTCAGTCGATCACCGTAAATAATAGTGCGCGTAGATGAAAAACGTAACAAGAAAAGTCACGATTGAATCGCATTAGATCATTATGAAAATAAATCTACTTAGATACGCATGATAAGGACCCAAGGGCGGAAGAAGATTGCGCCATATGTTCTATCATTCTTAAATATTCCGCCATAACTTCGAATCAATGGATTATTTTGGTAAATGAATGACCTTCGTGAATATAAAACAAATTAACAATAATTTTGTTCTTATCGTAATCCTCATTATTGTTATGACTAAAGGAAAGCCTATAGGAGCTACTTACAAGATCACGGAAATACCAATTTATCAAAATGATCTATTAGAAAATGATCCTGTGCGATATTCAAATGCTTATCATAATTTTATTACATCGACAATCTGAATATTATTAATTAATTTTTTATATCGCACACGATGTTTTATATCTTTATATTGAAAGTTGGTTACAATTAGTTTAGAGATTATGCACTATCATTTTAAAAGAAGTTAGTATCACAATTATCGGTAGATTATAGTGATGATTATCATGCTAATTTCATGTGTAGATATTTAAGCACATGCATGATTATGCTGCCGTTAGCACATGACATAATAATGTTTATACGTGAAAATACCTGCCAAATACTCGACCTCTAGAATTATACTGGTGCGGCACATCAATACCATATCGTGCCGACATTCTTTAGTAAGTGCATCACTCGTTACAATAACCGATCAATGATAATAGTTGGTAATCACCAACCAATAGATATTTCACAAGTCTCAAAAAGTGAAATATTTATTCGTCCATTCGGTGGATCTTTATCCATTTACTGAGTTAAGTTTCGTAAACGAGTTTTCCATGCACCAAAGTGCATTATATCATTAAAAAATCTTGCATTATCTTTTTTATCTTTTTTTTTAACTAAATCTGTTATCATTTTCTCTCAGTATCATTATTCTGTCTGCGTCGATTGTTTTGCCTAGTCCAATACTCGAGTCGCTTTTTATTCATGACTTGATGATTCAATAACATAATGTCCCACTAAAGGAGTATAAATGACAAAAATGTTAAAATTCATCAGTCCTTTTCCTTTCTTTTTACTGCATCAACCTAGCAATCATTCGTCGTAGAACGATACGTATTGGCTGAATTGTTTGGTGCTACTGTACTATAATGAATGGTATAAAAATGCAAGAAAAAATTTGGCGACTTTATATACATAAAGTTCGAGGCTTTTACAAGCATTTATCAGCATGCAAATTACAGTTTTTCAGTACAATTTTTTCTTTAGTATTTATATTATTATCATCTATTAGACATTTACATAGATAGTCAACTTAACATATAAAAAACTGTTTGAACTGTGCCTATAGATATTTGAAAATCTCTTTCTGCCCCCCCCCCCCCAACAGAATTTTCATTGAGGGACTATAGATAGTCTAATGATGCATTATCAGAATTACATATAATATACTAAACCTATTGTACCATAGCGATTGGTGGAGGAACATTTGCTTGACTTGCCGAAAGCCTCGGTGAGGCCCAAAACGGTACAGCTCGACCACGTTAAACCAGTCTCGCAATTCTTCTTTGAGAACGTTAACAAGATCGCCAAGTATCTCGAGTTCGCGGGCAAGTAAGACCCATTGGACCTGATTCCTGATCGCAACTACACTCATCGCTATTATCATCGTTCAGCACTATCGACACTAACGTCACTATAGCCTTATATGACGTCACATACGTAGATTCACTCTAATGCATTCAGTCGACACTGCACTCGTATGTATTTTCGATCACGGATCAGTTCGAAATTAATGGGTATAATAATGAATGAAAATCATGAAACATTTTTTTCGAATTGATCAGTGTTTTCATGGAAAATGAATATATATTAGAAACGTACTACATTGAAAGATTAAGCGACCAATTGCTATGCTTTTGAGGTATATAATTTTCCTCCCCGTCCACATGCCGAATTGTTCATTAATTTAAATGGTGTGTTTAGCGATTCGAGGGTCAATTACTTAAGGAGCATATACATAGTGAATATATGACACTTATGAGTACATAGTGTGTACGCGTAACGATTACAGTAATTTACCTAGTTAAAGTATTATCTTATGAAATAATGTAAATACATCTTTCTCGACGTAGCAATTTGTTTATATTCATCATTGTACATAATAAATATCGATGTATAATACAAAGTAGTATCCCTTTCGCGAGAATGCCATCTATCGAAATCCGGCATTCTGTATTATCAAATAGATAAGATCCACGGTGCTGCGCTTACTCGGTGAGATATGCACTCCGATCGTAAGTAGAATACTCATATATCGTAGATACGAAACGATAAATATACAGTACATGTATTTATATTCTTACTCGCCCTTCCAATTTTCAGTTACCATAAGCACAGTTATCGTATGACGTCAATACAATAAATAGTAACAGTAACGATTCGTATGTAGAAAATGTACTATTGCTGTTATTCGCACAACTGCCATATCAATTTGGTAAGTATTCACTTGTATTAGGAATATGCAATAATGCACAATGCACTTGAGAAACTTAGAGAAATTCCACCTGTAAGTATGTAGTGCAAAATCGAAGGGGAGGACACTGTCACTTATGCAGAATATACACTGGGTAAGGTAGAACAGCATAAAGTAGCATTAAAATGGAATAAATTTTGAAGTATCATTTTATATTCTATCTTATAGCGCATGATGGAAGAATTGGGTGCAGAGTCTATTCCACCATTGGCATACGCCAGAATGCTTGGATCTGGTTGGATGCCAAAAGTGCAGAATGAAAATCTGCCTTGGGTCCATGCGCTTAATCGTGCAGCTGCAATTAAGAGGAACAGAGCTTTAATGAAGTATCATCAAAATTTGAGGGAAAACAGAAGAATTGATTATCGATCGTTGATTGATATTTTACTAAACAGAGATTTACCCATGCATATGTCTATGATGATGAATCAAAGAACCGTTAAAAGAGTTTCGCCCAATCCGCTTGACTATCCGAAGACTGCAAGGGAACTTCCGGTAAAGAGAACTGGTCCTGCAGTCAAGGGACCAAGGGAGCAGAACAACATATCGGACGACATAATAAAAATTACAACCATAATAGAGACTGTTCGTCGTAGGAGGAAAAGAGATGCCGAATCAGGTAGAAGGGAGAATAACGAATCTGTGTTTATGAAATCATTGAAAGAAACGCAGAAGAGGAGGAGGGAAGCTGTGCCGGAAAAGACTTTAAATAGGAAGAAAAGATCTTTACCCGATCAGCAATATAATATTTCCGCATTGAATGTACAGGAAACTAAAGAAATACCAGTTAAAAAAATCGACAGAACCATACCGATAAAACGTGCAACCGTAACGCCGGAAATACCAATAATACCGTATATACCGCTGTTACCGCCAATGTCCGAAAATAAGAATTTTCTTGATTTTTCGGTACTAGAGTCGATTCTTAATGTTAGGAAAAATACATCGGCACCAAAGTATACGCGAGTTTTCCGCGAATGCAAGGATAATGCAGCTACCGAGATTGCCGATCTGAACATCCCGCCACCAAAACCAAAATATATTAAACGAAGAAAGCCGATCATTCCCGATATTGATTTTCCACGAACACCGATCGTGCTGCCCCCTGCAAAGGCTCCACAGTCTGCTGCTGTATCGACTTCGGGAAAGGAAGCTACGAGGAACATGAGCTACATCAATCTGCAAGATCATCAGAATAACGGACAGATTCCTGATATAACGAAAGATGCTAATGGATACCCAGCTGATATTCCGAAGTATAATCCTCAGAATATACCATACGTCGATGTACCAGATTATACTGATCGACGTGAAGAAAGCTTGGATGAGGATGATCGTCGTGTGGCCAAGGAGAAGTACGAGGATTACGATGACGCGAATGCCGATGCCGTCGATCCCGGTACACCTTCGGAGGAGGGAGAACGATCTGAGAAAAATGCTGATGCGCATGTTAATCGTGAGGCTGGAGGAAGAGAGCAGAGTGATGATGATGACGATGATGATGATGGCGAGGAGGAGGAGGAGGAGGAGAAGAAGGAGGAGGAGAGGGAAAGACCTTCTCGTGTTCGCGATGAACCTCAACAGGTATCGAGGAACCAGTATGATGAAGCGGATGAGGAAGAGGACGAAAGACCATCTCGTGTTCGTTACGAAGCCCCACAGGTAAGCAGGAGTCAGGATGATGATGAAGATGAAGAAGCGCCATCACGATTGGAGGAAACTGAACTTAATAATCGAAATGAAAGTAAGGATGAAGAGGACGATGATAAAACTCAGGAGGAATCACAGAAAGTGAAGACGGAACAGATAACAAAGGCTGAATATGATGAAGTGCATTTTGATATCAATGAATATAAAAAACCTTTTAATTTGGAAGAATTTCTCAAACAAGAAATATTCTTTGAGCCGGATGAGAAGCCGGGGAAGGGCGAAGACATTAATAAGCATGAAAGCAGCAAAAATATTCATGTACGCGAAGGTCTTAAGTCTGCCGATGAGAAAGATAATTCAAACACTAAAATTCCTAAGGAATTGATCAGTTCCTTCAAGACTGTGTTTGGTGAACTACCTTCTAAGGAATTGAATTTTGATATTTATAAGGGCGAAGAGTCTGTGGTACCCAATGAACGCCATGGACGAGTCGAACGAGCTGATCGGACTGATGATGCTGAAAAAGTTGAAGCCAAGGAAGACGATGACGAATCTGAGGAATATTCTAGTGAATCGGATGATTATAAAGAAGAGGGAGGAGATGATGTTGAGGAAAAGATTGTCTCTGATGAAGAATTTAAATATGGGGATAAGGACTTCTTCAAACCAATTGCCAACACTAAAAACGGAGAGTTTTTGCACTTGGACAATGACGATGACTTCTTTACACGCACTTTTGGTCCTGAGATCGCTGCACGGTTAAGAGAACCTTATCAAAGAGAGGATGATGAGGATGATACCGAAAAGACTGATGAAAGTAAAACAAATGAAAATACCAACGCCGAAGAGTACAAGGTACTATCGGAAATTTTGAGTAAAAAAGATGATGTTTCGAGATTAAATGAAGATATAAATAAAAAAGTAAAAAAAGGTGAGGAGATGCCACCAGAATACAGGAATGCTTGGACTCTGGAATATCAATTTCCAGAAAAAAAGAAGGAAGAAGTTCCAGAAGTACAAGATAAGAAGAATTAAATAAGTTTGTAATCATTATTTTTAACCTTTAACATTGTTATATAATTTTGAAATTATAACCACATCAACGAAATCAAAGTATTGAATTTTAATAGACCTAGAATACATAAAAAATGTTTTAATATTCGTATTCACTGCACTGTGCATGCCAATAAAACGGTACTTTCAAACAATTTGAAAAAAAACCTATTTCATTTTATTTAATTTTCTCAGTATCATCGGTACAAGTCTAGTTCCTTTTAATTGTTTAAAAGAAAGGATGCCAGCAGGACCAATATCCAGTGATTTCCTTAACCTAAGTGCAGGAAATCATTTAATTGAATTTGAATGGGATTTCCCCATGGATGGTAAATCTGGAATTCTGAGAGTATATAAACCAACCTCAGAACACTATCCAGCATCAGTTAGTCCATTTCTGTACTGAACGAGAGTAACCACAGTCCCGATAAACAAAAACTCGCATCAGGTATGTAAAAATGTTTAAAAAATCTATAAATAAACAAAACGTATCCCTACATTAAAATGAAACCAAAATTTTAATATCAACTACAGCCTCTTTGTTTATCCTAGAGGTCCCAATCGGCTTCATCATTTCCTGTTTTTACTTAGTTAATGAAATAAAAAACATCCATATTTATTAAACGTCTTCCCCATGACGTTAAACTCGAATGCGGAAGCATGTGAATTCCGGTTATAAATGTGTAAAAAAAGATGACACGTCCATTACGGATACCAAGTGAAGAACTAAACAGCCTTCGAGTGATCCTTTCAGCATCGATATTCGGATTATTAATTATACGCAGTTTTACATATTCCAATATCTTTCCGCCTCTTAAGAAAGACGCAAAGATGCTCGAGCCTACTAACGGCGTGACAACCGCGACCGCTTAACGTCGCCATCTCTTTATCTATCCTAATAAAATCGTTTTTTGCTACCATTTTGTATCCTGACACCGTTTATATCCCATCAACCCGAAGAAGGTAAAGAATCATCCATTTCTCACATTCACCGTGACGCGTTCCTAGAATTGAAAATTGGTATCGCTAATCAAAATACGTCAATTAACGTCAACGTTAAGTCGAAACGGCACAAGTGACTCAGAGACTAGCAAATAAAATGACTACGGGGAAACCCGTTACTGAAAGTTTACCAAGAACCTGTGCACGCATTTATTATTGATACGCCAAAACGACTATGTCATCCCGCTAATCTGAGACGGATTATAAATTAGTCTTTCATACCTATGTTATCCTCTATTTGCATTTATATACGTGTATCGTTGTTCCAGCCATGAACACCCAAACACGTTACACTCTTCTGCTCCTCGTCGCCATTGCTGTTCTGATCTTGTCCACATCTGCAGGCGCCAATCAAATTGGTATGTGAACTACAATTAAATCGAGATAATCAAGCTAGTATTTAATATAGATATATATGAAAATTATATATCAATAACATTACGTTATTGCATTTCAGGTGTTTGTATAAGAAATTGTGCTCAGTGCAAGAAAATGTTCGGATCCTATTTTGAGGGACAACTTTGCGCTGACACCTGTGTCAAGTTTAAGGGTAAAATCATTCCTGATTGCGAGGATGCCAGTTCCATTGCTCCCTTTATCACTAAATTGGCAGACGATTAAGCGGTTCCTGCGGAAGTGCTCTGTCGGAATTTTCTGACATATTTTCATTATCGTGGTCGTACGTTATTGCTTGTCTTTTAAAGTTTTACTTTTACTTGACGCAGATGGATATTACGTAGATTTACGGAATGGTTTTGAAACCGAATGTGTATGTGCATTAAATATTTGTCTATCATTGCTTACCAACATGATGGATCAAACAAACTGACGTAACTGCCGACACTATTTATAGAAATCTATGGAAAGATGTGATGGTTTCCTAATGTATTTATTCGGCATTATTCACGCTGCCGTACTGTATTCAATGCTTCGAATCTAGTCAAAAATATTGAGATATTATATACGATAAGTCTATCATTTGCCATTGCAATTATCATTCCAATGAAATATAACTCGCCGACGTTAATATATTTATATATTATTTAATGTCTGTACTTAGCAAGAGTGTGTTACAAAAAAAGAAACATACACCTGACTACATGTACAAACGATTAAAGATATAATTATTCACTAAAATCAGTTTTTTCATTATCATGTCCTCATCAGTTATTATACAAAGAAGGAGAGGTAAAAGTTAAAGAGTATACATATAATATGTGTATATGCATTTTTATGTACAATTCTTTTCACATATAATACATCTACGTACAAGACAAATTACATGACAACATGATATTCTAAAAAGTATCACCAATGTCAATGATACTTTGAATTTGAGTATTCTATTACTCTATAAATTATATTTTGTAAATTAGTTCATAAAAATGATTATTCGTTAGGTTACTGTTCTTGTGAAATAAGTATATATTACAATAAACTAACTGACACAGCTACCATTCATAAAATCATGTTATTCTTATTTCTAACACTTTTTACATCAAGTTGTTAAGGTGGTTCGACCACTAGATGCATTCTTATTACTTTTATGATTATGATAATCGAACCACATGGTTAAGTTGGTATTCGATCCCGAAGATATGCTAGAATTTCTTCAGTGCCCTTCATCAATGTAGCTTGCCTTGGTTGTTTAAAGTAATTTCCGGATAAGAGCAAAGTCCTGAAAATACGATGCAGTGTATTATTTCCCCATATATGTACATTGCAATCAGCAAATAAAATTCTAATTAAAAGTTGGGTAGCAATTCAACGTGTGTAATTATCCGATAAATTACCTGAGACTTTTTAGATTACCAAGTTCTGGTGGTACGAATCCAATATTGTTATTCGAAAGATCCAGTGTTGCAAGTCTTCGAAGCTTACTTAACGATGACACATCAATAAATGATAGTTGATTATTTCCTGCCGTTAATATCTCTAATCTTTCTATATCATAAATACAATCAGGTAACTTTGTAAATCTGAAACACATACAATTCCTTGGCACTGGTATAAAAATTTAAGTTATCACTATGTTCTTGATAAATACCTGTTGTAGGAAATATTAATTTCCAGCAAATACTCCAGTAGGCTTATACTGGCCGGAAGTGACGATAAACGATTATTGCTTAGATCTATAAATCGAAGGTATTTATATTTCTCGCCTATCCAATCAGGCAACGATGATAATTGATTACACCTGAGTTTAAGATCTGTAATCGTTGTCACTATCGACAAATTATCTTGTAAATTGCAAAATTTATTTCTGCTTAAATCAATGCACGTTATTTGAGCTTCACTCGCGTCCCCCAAAACCGCTTGCGGTATTTCCTGTAAATTCTGACCAGTTAAGCTTAATAATCTTGTGTTCCTCATAACGTACCTGTAAAAATAATTTGTATTGCTTTTACATCGAAAATTAAAAAGCAATAAAGTATCCCACGCCCGTACTTGTCTGGAAATATACTGTCGTTAGCATTCAATGAAGAAAATCCCCTAGATTCGACATTTTCCATTTCTATGCTTTCCCGTAAATGTCGAAGTATGCGGTGTGTACCACACTGTATTATATCTCTTCTTAAATTTTGTAATTTATTACCGTCAATAACAAAGTTTTGTAAGTTCGGCATTATACCGATACAACCAGGCACTCTGGAAAATGTTCGATTTTAATTTTTCTTCAAAATACATAAACACTGAGTAATTAGAAAAATAACAAAAAATACAAACGTGCAATACTGAAACTTAAAATATAATTACTTTATGCCTATAGAACCAGCATGCAGTGCTCCAAAACCGTCTGCATTAAAGCTTTATCTTTGGTATTATATAAGGGTTATGATTTCCAGGTCATGTAATATGCAAGCAGGAAAGGATTCCATCAGCAGTACGTACTTCGAAATATTATTGCAAGACAAGTCAAGCCGCTCCAAGTTAAGCAGTTGTACAATTTCTTCCGGAATTTCTTTGATCTTATTGTTTGCTAACGTCAAAGTTCTTAATTGTCCCATACTTTCCAAACCTGAGACATCTATCTCCTGTAGATTATATAAATTGTATATTCGCGACAGTTCAACGATTGGATAAGATAAAATCATATGTGGATTTTTAAATTAAAATTCATTGCCGACACACGGTATACCATAAGTGTATGAAAAATTGATGAAAATCGTGTGTGCAATGCGACGACTTTTTGGTTTTTGTTGAATGGTGTTAAAATTGTGTGTTTATACAATCTTTAAATGCATATCAATTTCTGTTACGTACATCAATGCTGTTGTTCGCCAGATGAAGCTCGCGCAAGGCTGCGCAACCCGTTGTATCGGGAAAATTCTTTAAATTATTTGTATGAAGTACCAACACCTCCATGTGTCGCAACTCACCAAATGGTGGCAATATTTCCAAATTGTTGGAATTTGCATCTAGTTTTTTTAATACTGTGCAAAAGGATATAATAGATTGATGAATAATGTAATATAGCATTGTACATACAATCACTACGGTATGCCCTGTACTGTAGAACATGCATTGTAATTTCTTGTATTTCACAGTGCTATATACATATACAAGTTCACCTTGTACAATTATACATATAAACAATGCACAATGTGTGCTTGTCATACCACCCACATGCATCTGTACAAAATCTTTACAACATTCCCTGATTAATTCACCTGTTGTGAACAACATATAGTATGTATATTCTTGTCAACTGTACAGTCATTAAATTCAAAAAAAAGATGAACTGAGGATTGAGTATTTTGTAATCTATTTAATAAACCTAGAATACATATTTAATCAACTTAGGAATGAAGGCAAACCATGCAATCTCTATTGTAGAGAACTTAAATGTATGCTATTTGTTTTCTAATTTGTATGGTACTTGTATATGTTGTCTTAAAACACACCTCGCATGCTCGTTATATCGGGTGGCAACTCTTTCAACATATTGTGACTTATGTCAAGAGAGACCAAACGCACCAAGTATCCCATTCCAATAGGCAAGCTGATTAGGTTGTTACAGGATAAGTTCTACATGAATAGTACGTCGAAATGTTTAACAGGTTTGTTTTTTGTAATTTTTTAGTTTGCAATAATTTTAGTAAAGAATGTACCATGTAATCTAGCATAATTAAATCCCCAATCGCAGGATCCAGCTCCTTTAATAAGTTGTTTCTCAAATCCAAATAACGTAGCTCCGAGAGGTTGTAGAAGTTGAGGGGTAAATTTTTTATTTTGTTAAAGGAGGAGTTCAGTTTGCGGAGTTTACTTAAATTACCGATTTCGGCTGGTAACGTTTCCATGATGTTATCGTGAAGCTGAGAAAAATTGTTTATGTCAACAACGTGTTTAGAATAAATGAATGTTCTACTATTGAAGGGTCGAATTAGGGATCTGTAGGATTTTTTAAATAAAGGAATTTTTAATGTCAGTCAAATTGATTGGGGTAAGTTTTCTGATTTAACCACTTTTTAAATGTTTCACGTTAATCTCGGGAATTATCAATGGATCGTAACTTCTATTACGTGGAATCCGGACTCTGTTATAATCAAAGCATACAAATAACACAGAAAAATAACATAGTTACGTACATCCAATATTGAAAGTTCAGACAGAAACTCAACTTTAGGGTCAAGTTCTGTAAGACTGTTAGAACTCAAGTCTAATATCTTCAATGGTTCTTGTTCCCACCATTTTTCTTTGTCATCATTAAATTCTAAACCAATATTTAACTGCCTTATTTCCTCAGGTGTTAATTCATTAATAGACCAGACTCTGTTTGGTACTGTAAAAAAATATGGTGCGTAAATGCACTATGTCGCTAATTTTTGGAAAAACAAAACGTAAACTTGTTTGTACTCTAAAAATAATTAAATTGGATCGGTTGCAAATTTTTAACAAGTGTTATTGTGATATACATTTCTAGACGATTATAATAAATAAAAATGATATGATTTTGTTGCCGAAAACGTATTGGTCAATGATTTCATAACCAATAAAATATGGAATAGGTTATATTATTTTTGTAACGCAAATCAAATGAATAAGGGCAATTGAAAAGAAAAGGAAGGAAGCGTTTAATTACCTGTAGATAGCCCCTTGGTAGAGAGGTTTAATTGTCCTGTTTTTCTGGCGGAAATAACCATGTCTTCGGATAATTCCGCATTATCGTCATTTTTTGTTCGCGGTTTAAATACAGAACGATGATTTATTCTATTTCGCATTACACTCATTTTACCGGATTTCATAATATTTTTATCTTGAGGGCTTGGAGATTGTTTAACTTATTATGTGCAAATATGCGCAATTTCACGAACATAACACAGGCCTGTGTCGGAGCCATACTGCTTGTGGAAGGAGTAGGTTCATGGCGGGTTTACATGAGATAAATTCA
The DNA here is from genome assembly GCA_030142595.1 of Trachelus iudaicus. Taxonomy (NCBI): domain Eukaryota; kingdom Metazoa; phylum Arthropoda; class Insecta; order Hymenoptera; family Cephidae; genus Trachelus; species Trachelus iudaicus. The sequence goes on along the minus strand of JARQTH010000353.1, from coordinate 3,151,967 downwards.
ACACAGGGCTTATGTAAAACATAATGCATAAAAACTCATAAGTTGAATTGAATAAATAATGTAAAATACTAATTATACTATTCTATAATTCTTACTAACATTTTTATATGCATTATTACAGGTGTTATTTAACTTTCGTATGATTTTAACATTCCGTTGCAGCTTCTGCTTCGCGTAATGATTTGTCATAGAAACAGTTAAATGCTTTCATTTCTCTATTAGTTATAAAGACTGTAGTTATAATATGTGCGCAAATCAAATATGGTAGTCGTGGAATAAGTGGTTTTGCCATCTTCTTAAATAAATTCAAATGTCCTTTGAAATCCTTAAGTTCAGGTAATCTCATAGTTGTGTATCGCAATGCAATCTACAACATAAAATATTATAATAAATTGTTATAAGAAAAAACATTCAAGTCGAAGAACACAACATCTAGTTTAAAAGATATAGTAAACTTTACGAGAGAGATGTTTCCTTATAAAAATAAAGTTTACCATTATGTTGCCTAAAGGTGCTAATCCAATGGGATACAAAACACCAACTGCTAGCTGAATACCCACTGCTCTTGAATAAAGACAAAGTGGACACGGTACTGTTTGTAGAAGAATTTCATCGGTTACCCACTGAAATATTCAATAGTACAAACCTTAAATATAAATTGATTATAAATATTAAATTAATAATAATTCAAATCAATATAATTCAAATATGTTAAAATTGTGTGTAACTGGTAAATCTTACTATCCTCTGTAGCACGAATCCTATAAAAGTGGGTGCAACTACCAAAGGTAAATATGAAGCTACTCGACCATACTGCTTAAGCCGTAATCCTTGTCTAAAACAATTGTTAATATACATGCTTGATGTTCCTGCAAACATACTTAGCATTGGTAGTCCATGTCGAAAAGGCCACCTTTAAAAAAAAGCATGTATGTAAAACATATCAACTCATATTAATACATGTACTTTAATGAAATATACAAAAAATTATAACTGAACTCCACAAAATAACTAAAGATTAATAATTATAAGCAGCTTCAGATGTGTTACAATCTATATTAATTTATACATTGAATCAATTTCATGTTAAAACTGCATTTATAACTATTAACTCAATGAACTTTATTAAAAAACATCAGTATTATACTAAACAAAAGGTTATATTTGAATTACATTTCATATTTTGGCCGATAATCAAATATGTATCTCCACTGAAATTGTAGTGCTTCCCTAGAGTCTAAAATCACAGCGTCCTTAGGAAGATCTTCACTTGCCCTTCTTAATACAGCCATTATAGCAAAACTATTTTAACATGTTCCAATAAAACTTCACAGAACTCCTGTAATGGAGACGATGCATCCAATATACCGGCTTCTGTAATGGATACAGAGCTGATACATAAGTTAGGCCGGATTTTCATTTGACGAAGGAACAATGACGATAAATAAAACGAAGGATATTATTGGTTTAAAAAATATCCTCTTTCATAGTTGGAAATTTCTAGTTAAGGACTAAATATGGGTGGTATAGTAGAATCGTGTGTGAGAAATAAGCTTCTTAAATGCCAATAAAGACCTATGAGTTACCGCACTAAAGGAATCGTGAACTTGTAATGGATACATTCATAAAGAGATATGTCAGATTTACTAATTGCAAGATGTAAGCGTCAACCATTTTGCCAGGCTTTACTTAAAGGAATGAAGAATATCGTGCTCGTGCAATACGAACTAATAGGAATTGAATTTACTATACTTCGTCAATGGAACCTTGCGTCTAAATCAGGGCTACATCTTACGGTTAAAAACTGCTTAGGTTATAGAAAAGGAATGTGATAAAATATTTCGAAAATATTATTAAGAAAACGCTCTGTGTACTCATAGAATCTCTTGGGAAAGTGACAGTCGAAAAATGCAGTGCGAAATCGACGATTTACCTGATGAGATCTTGGAGTATATTTTGAGCCTTATACCACCATACAAGGATCTACAGAAATGCTTGCTTGTTTCAAAAAGATGGTTCCGAGCAACAAAAAGTACATAATTTTTTCTCATTATATAATAATCATGTTGATAGTATATCTTGGAATGTTTTGATTGTGCAGATGTTATAGAACATAATGAAGCTCATTTTCAAAAAGCTGTAGCTTTTGGATCTTTATTTTGGAATACCTGGCCCTGCGTTTCATGGTTGCACACTATTGGCAAGAGGCATTCTCATTCAGCTTGCATATATGAAAATTCCATGTATGTGTTTGGAGGATGCACTGTCACATGCACTACATTCAATGATCTATGGAAATTAGATTTAGATACGAGGCATTGGGACAGGCCAATTACAATGGGCAGTTATCCATCTCCAAAAGCCTGTGCTACCATGCTATACTATAAAAAAAGTTTTGTTCTCTTTGGTGGTTGGACTCATCCTTCTCCATATCCGTTACATCAGGTAATACATCATTAAGCATCTATAGTGTCATACTCATTTCTATACCTATAGTTTCAAATAAATCTTCGAATTCATTTATCATTTGTAGCAATTGAAACAATTTAACGAATTACACATATACTCGATAGAGTCTAACAGATGGATTGCGATTAATGTGTTAGAAGGCCCACCACCAACATCTGCCCATTCAGCCACTATACATGGAAATTTAATGGTCGTGTTTGGTGGTGTTGCCAATGGATACAGGTACATTTATTATTACAGTTATAAAAACATTATTGTGGGTATAAATAATGCAAGTACATATTATGAAGGATATGCATAATGCAGGCTGCTTTGTATTATTTTGAGGTAGTTCCAATGACGTCTGGTGTTTAAATTTGGACACATACTGCTGGCATAAACAGGTCACATCGAATTTGAAACCACAACCAAGATATGGACAGTCCCAAATTGAACTTGGTGATAAACATCTCCTTGTGTTGGGTAGAAAAATCCTTATATTATTATATTGCTGTCTTTCAATGTTTTATCTGTTTTTGTTTTATTTAAAACAATCATTACAATAGCTCTAACATACAGGAGGATGCACTGGTCCAAATGTGGCAATGAATGATGCATGGCTATTAACAATGGATGGCCCAACTTGGACCTGGAAGAGAGTGAATATGCAACATACTGAATGGGCTCCAACACGGATTTGGTGCCATCAAGCTTGCAAGGTGACCACTGATTGCACATTGATAATTTATAATAATATATTCTCTAAGATTTCCACCACTCGAGCTGCTTTTCGTTTATTTTTGCTTCCAGGTTGGAAACTATGTGATTGTTTTGAGCAAGAATAAACAACAAGCTCAAACTAGTGACATGAGTATATCATTAGGTAAGGTCGCATGTCCACGACCTCAACCACCACAACCCACGTATCCAATACCTCCATATGAAAGGTTCGTACTAAGTCTCATTTATTCATTAACTATTTTAGAAAGTCTGAATTTCAAATATTCTAATTGTTCAATTAGACAAAGAAATCCCCCGCGAATAGACCGTGATGAAAACGTGAATGGAAGACACGGTTCATTTCCAAGATCAGCTGCCACTCGCAATGCACACTTACCCTCATCCTCAGGATCCTCATTGTCAAAGGCCTTTGCCTTTTCACCTTTTCACAGTGAAAATTCTTTGAGCATGGCAGCCTTTCGTGAACAGTCTCCACGTACTGGTAGCAATGCCAATAGACAACGTCAATTGGAATCTCTTCGACGAATGGAGGAGAGGATTCAGAATCGTAAAACTCAATCAAAAATCGTCAAGAAGACAGAGAACACACTGGCAATATTTATTTTAGACGTGACGAATGTTATTTGCGAAGAGTCTTCTGCTTCCTGGATTCCATTGAAGCAAAACGATCTAGCAGGACCGGACGAGCGCATCCTTTATTCTCTCGTGTTAGGTAGAGGAGAACTAATAGTATTTGGTGGAATTGGCAAAGAACAAGCTACGGTGCAAGGACTTACTGATACCGATGACCTAGAAGTTTATAACGATCTCCACTTCATAAACCCACCGCGATACATAATCTAAAATGAGATACTTTAAATTGTTATTTCTCTGACTTAGAGATTGCAAATATAACTCAGCAGTGATGCGTCATAATTGGAGGGACTTTTGATGGAAAAAAACTCGACTCTACAACAGATGAAATAATCGGCCCAATACTGGATCCCTGTACCAGTACTAAGAGCCACAACGTGTGCGAGAGATGGAAATATAGTTTTCTACGGGTGTTCGGAAAGCGGTACGGGGGTCTGGTGCTGGGACGTTTACCTCGTCGTCAATTTAAAATAAAGACGTTTAATTATTAAAAATGGTATATTATTAACACCGATCTTGCACTGTGAAGCTATCCTGTGACTCAGTTATCAATTCCTTCATCTTCCTTAGTCTTTAAGCTACCGAAAACCTTAGATGGAATTGCTTGCTTTTCGACTGGTATATCTATAACACAATTCAATAAGTTAGTATTAACGGAAAATGGATAAATTAGAATTTGGTTTCGACTAATGAGAGATATTTTACTCAACACTGTTCTAATCACTGAAAGTTACCTTCATCCACTTCAGCTTCGTCATTTTCATTTTCTCCGTCAGTATCCATATCCAGATCACCAGCATCAAAGTCAATAACGTCTGGATTAACGACACGAGTCTCAGACTTTTCCCCTCCAACTGTAACTCCTCGAACGAACTGAATACCTTCCTTGCTCGTAACAGGTGTGGCAGCATCTAATACAGGAAGACAGTTACTATGATGTGACATAAATGAATTCTTAAACGACTGTCTAATAAAATACCTGCTCCAGAAGATGCTTTGCTATCTAACAGACGCATAGCGTCTGTCTGCTGTTCACTAGGTGGATTTGAAGCAGTATTTAACATCTGCGCTGACATCATATTTACTTGAGTATTATACATAGCTTGAACGCTACGTTTAATCCTAAGCATCTCGCGCATTGTATCCTCATTCCCATGACGAATCTCAAATTCTTTCCATACTTGCCAGAAGTTTGAAGTGACCTGTACAAAAGGTCGATTTTATGGGATTTGAATCAATAATCATTAAATACCAATTACTCACCCTTGGGTCGCAAATTTGACTGCAGTGAGCGTAGATTGCGCGCGCCCTGTCAACTTCGCCTAACTTTGTTTCCATTTCAGCAAAACGTAGACACATTTCCCTCGTATTTTCTTCATTAAGAACTTCAATTGCCTTTTCATAGATCTGTCGAGTCTTCGGTACGCCATATATATCCGCAGCCTTTTTAATGTATATATTAAACATCTGTAAGAAAGTTAAATGAGCAAACTGTTCTCAGTTATTTTACGACAGAAAAAATCAAATATATGTACCTCGAATCGTTGTTCTGGTAAAACAGCGCTGGTGGCACGCTCGTAAACTGACATTGCATGTCTTGCTAAACCATGGTCCTCCTCCAATTTTGCATAAAGCAGATATAGTGCTGTGATAAGATAAAAACATATAGCCCATGGATTCTTTGCACATGTATGCACATGATTGGAAATTAATTATTGAATGAAAGAATTACCCTTAGCATATTTAGGAGGGCAGTATTCTAGACACTGCTCGAATAAGTCACGCGTTCTTTCGAGTTTTGTTCCACCATATCTCTTTAAGAATTTTGTCAGGTACGTGTTCCATATATCGTAAACATTGGGCCACTTAAATAGAGCAATTCCTTTCTCATATGCCTAAATGAGCAAAACGAGTTAGTCTAGTTATTATTGTGTACTATATATTTCAGTAGGGCGTGCGAAGTATTTCTCTTCTACTTACCCTAAAGGCTTCCTCAAAGTAATTATTCTCTTCCAAAAATAGACCATAATTAATAATGATTTGGGGTGTGGCAATTTTTAGGTCTATTATTTTGTCGTACACAGCTTTGCATGTCTGTTCAGAAATATTAATAGAACTTATGTATTACTAATTTCAAGAAATGGAGTATGGATCGCATACCTTGAATGTGCCAAAACTCTCCTCAAGATCAGCATACATGGACCAAACTTTTAAAGATTTATACAACCGCATCTGAACAGTTTCCGTTTCATCATGATAAGCAACTTTACGCGAGGGCATTGCTGTTGCACGATGCATAAGTTTTAGCGCTTCTTTACAATTGCTATAATAAATATTGTTTATTTCATATATCAGTTATATCAAGGATATCGACTAAAAATTAATACTGAGAAATATTTTACCCATGTCTAATTTCCATTTCAGCCCATTCACACCAAACTGAAGCTAAATCATCCACTTTTGTATAAGGAACGTGCGTTGCCTTTTCGAGTACGACTCTAGCGTCTGGAATCTGCCCATTTTCTTCGTAGAATTTCGCAAATGCAACCCATAACGTGTGCAATTTCCCAACAGCCAGTTGAGGCTGAACAGTTTGCACAGCTTCTGTGTAGGTGTTAATTATCTAACAACATAATATTTGATAACAATAGGATGATCAATTACATATCAATAATTCATATTTTTCTATAATCGTACCTCGTGCGGTTGACCTTCATAGAGCATAACTCTCTTATGCCATTCTTGTACATTGTGCGGATTCTGTCGCAATAAAACGGAATTGAGCAATAGTAATCTCCGTTCCATAAGGTGTTCGAATCTTGCTAGTCGCAACTCTAATTCTATATCATCTGTGAATGAAAGGAATGTTAACAATCCTTGTTTATATAATATTTTACTTACCTTATATTATAAAGGAATATAAAATACCTTCTTCCGTTGGATTAGGATTATTTGCAGCTTCTTCCATACGTTTACTAAGACTCAGTTCCTCAAATTGTGCATAGGCATCAAAGACTTGAGTAAAGTCACGAACAGTGGTTACCGTTTGAATGGCTTCTTCATAAATATCTCTAGCCTGCTTGACACATTAGATTTGTATTTTTCTTACCCATAGAAGAACAGAAAGAAGAGAATTTATACGAACCCGTTCGAAGAGACCGCTACGAACGTAGTAATCAGCGAGAGAATTCCAGAGAGGTCCTAATTGATCAGTATAACGTCTCAGACCTCCTCGGATAATAGCATCTACGTTGAGGGATTTAATTTTTGAAGGATTTTTGGATATTAAATCACATAGTTCATTCCAAAGCTGGTGATTCGACTTTCCATGTTTTGAGACAAAATCATCTTGATTAACAATCTGTGCTAGCTTGACAGCTGCTTCATCAAGTCTCCCAACCGAGATCAAATACTCTATATATTCCTCTGTGTCTTCAGGTGCTAGCTAATTCAAACCAAATAGAATAAACTTTAATTGCCATATTGATTAAATTTTTTGAGTACGCATCAAAATTGAGTACCTTTAGATATCGTCTAAAAACTCGTACAGCAGTTTCATAAACATTATGTTTCTTTAGAAAATCAATATAAAGAGGCCAAATACGGTGGTGCTGTGTTATTGGAAGTGCTCTTAAAGCCCGATCAAACACCTGACGAGTCCGTGTGATATAGCACTGTTCTGTCATAGATGTGCAGTAATCCATCCATATTCGCGGCATCTTGTGCATGAAAACCAATGCTCTTTCAAATGCATTGTTCACATCTTCGTACAGAGGATCTGTTATACAGCGGCCTTTCAACTGACTTACACGTTGCCGAAGATAATTATACCATATTTTATAGCTGTTGAAAATTAATGAATTAAAGACAAAACCCTGAGGTTGAAACATAATTTTTCATAGTCTATAGAAAAATTAATAAAATTTGCTTACCTCCCAGGTAACTCCTTCAAAGCACGCTCATATACAACATTTAAGTTACTACTTTTAGTACTCTTCAGATGATCTATATACCGTTGCCAATGTTTAACAGAATATGGATTTCTTAAAATTTCCTCTTCATACGGTAAGTCTTCTTTATTCTGTTATGAAGTAATATTTACAATATTTTTTTACTGCAAACACATGATTTTAATGTTTTGTAACAAGTGCTTAGTACTCACAATAGGTATATCCATAAAATTATTATCTTCGATATCATTTTTCCCAATCATGATATCGATTTTGGGTTATTTTTTTCAAGTTTTAAAAATCACTTATAGAATATATGAAAGAAATTACTGTAAATCTATTTCAGGTTATCACAATGTAAACTTTTTCAGGATACCGAATGGAGCAGAGCCAAGTATTGCTACTGGGGACAGATATGAGTAGGGAGATGAATAACGCTACGGTTTTAGGTGATACCAAAAACATGGCGCTAAATCGGAGTGGCGGGTCCGGGAATAGGATTTCGTGATCATCGCCTCCGTCGATAAATGCATATCCCGTCGTAGACGAGCTGAACGTGATCACGAACGTGGAGCCTGGCCGGCAGAGGTTTTCCGCGACTTGGTCCCAGAAGCCAGCTCCTTCTGCATACCTGCACTGAAGCGTATGGTGCGACTAGTATCCTTAATAGGTATTTGACCGATGTTATGTAGCAGAACTATTGTTAAAACCTATAAAACCTATCAAGAACTTTAGAAAACTCGCAAACTATTGAAAAAGCCTATTGTTGAATCCTATTTTAAGAGATTTTAAAAAAGTGCGGTGTTGGAGCTGACACCCGTGTAGCACCTCAATTTTCATAAAATACGTATTTTAACGATGTTACATAGGAGAACTATTATTAAAGCCTATCAGGAACTATGGAACTCCTCGAGAACTATTGAAAATGCCTATTGATGAAACATTTTCCAAAAATTCAGGTGCTACACGGTAATGAAGTTGGCACCGCAATTTCTTAAATATGTTTCAACAATAGGCTTTTTCAATAGTTCTGGAGCAGTGCTATCGTTCTATAGTTCCTAATAGATTTTAACAATAGTTCTATTGCGCAACATAGGTAAAATATCTATTCAGTATACTGGTGGCATCATACGCTTCAGTGCAGGCAGACAAGAGTTTCTGGCTTTTGCCGTATTAACCTTACCGAGCTTACACTGTGCGCTCGAACTCAGGATTGCCAAAAAAAATATTTAGGCTATATTCGATGAGCTGCCTCATTGTAAGTGTTGTTTTGGGATCCAGCGAAACGTAGCGGAGAGCCTCTGCTCGCCAAGTTACACTTCATAATCGCGGTCAGTTGGGCAATGATAGGATTCGGTTTATCCACGGAGGTGATGATCGCAAAATCCTACTCCCGGACTTGTCGCTACGATTTAGCACCATGTTCTTGGTACTGCCTAAAACCGTAGCGTTATGCATTTCCCTACTCATCTATGTCTCTGCTTCCTGAAAGTATTTCTCACATTTTTTATAAATCGTGTTTATGCTTTTCTGGCACCAGGGGGTTGACATTCCAATAGGCTGTAGTGAAACATAGAATACTTATAAAACCTACCGATCAGATGGCGTTGCTGCTCGTGCTAACAGTCTATAGCACGGGAGTGCCGTGTCTCCAATGAGTGGTCTGTGGCAGCCACAAGGAAAGGAAGAAAGGTGTTTATGCTTTTACTTTGATAAAAATCGCTTGTTTTATCGTATAAGAAAATATTTCTGTGAGTATTGAAGTTTGATAATATTGTTTAAATGTGTATAATTTCAGTTTAATTTTATGTGAGTTTAGTATTATTAAGGGAGTTAAAGAGATGCTTGAGTTTGTTCCATGGAAATGGTTCAACATGTCAAGTGTTTTAACCTAGTTTTAAGCTCATTACAATAATTACGATTGTTCGTTCTTTTAGACTTTAATCGTTATGCAATTTGTGGAACACTATGGGTGGAATAAGGTGCATTTTGAGTAATCCTACGTTGGGAATTTCAAGGAAAATATTTTACAATTTATACACACACTGGCATAAAAGGCACTGCATCTTGGAAAAGAAGTCTTTAGCTTTGCACAATTTTAATACAAGATCTAATATTCATAATGCAACTCGGCATTGTTGTGTTGCTATCGATAAAGCAGAGAGTTTACCTGAGAAGAGAATAGTTAAAAAAGTTGACTTTGCTGAAGGACCAGATTTGGTTGACTTTATATTGAATCATAAAGAAATTTCAAAAATTTCTACTGAAGCTGAGCAGATTCCATATGTAAAACCTGTTTATGGGAACAATCGCAAAGGTATTAATAAAATACCAAATGCAATTTCTCCAACATATCTTTAAAGTTACAAACTTTGATTATTATAGTATACTTTGACATCTATGGGTGCCAAATGAATGTCAATGATACTGAAGTGATTTGGTCCATACTTGAAGCAAATGGTTATTCAAAAACTGATGAATTACCTGATGCAGATGTAGTACTAGTGATAACATGCTCTATCAGAGATGGTGCAGAACAGAAAGTATGGAATAGATTAGAATATATAAAGAGTATCAAGTTAAAGAAAAAACGACTGTTTAAGAGGGACATGAAGATTGGTTTACTAGGTAGCTTCCAATAATAGAAATGTAACATTATTCGACTTTTATTGTTAACAATTATTTATTTCAGGTTGCATGGCTGAAAGATTGAAGCAACAAGTGGTTGAGAAAAATAAACTAGTCGATCTCGTAGCTGGCCCAGACAGCTATAAAGATTTGCCACGGTTACTAGCTATTACTGATAATAACGAGATGGCTATTAACGTTATGCTTTCATTCGATGAGACTTATGCTGATGTTATGCCTGTTAGATTAAATCCAGATGCGGTAACAGCTTTCGTGTAAGTCATCATTCTTCGTTTTATATTTAAAGAGAATACTAAAACATTTTTTCAATTTATATTCGAACAAAATACTTTACGAGTTTTAGGAGCATTATGAGAGGTTGTGACAACATGTGTACATATTGTATAGTACCATTTACCAGAGGAAGAGAAAGATCCCGGCCAATAACTAGCATCTTAGATGAAATACGCCACTTGTCTGATGAAGGTGTAAAAGAAGTGACACTTCTAGGTCAAAATGTAAATAGTTACAGAGATATTTCCGAATCTGAATTTTTCACGGATACCACAAAAGTAACTAAGCTAGCTAAAGGATTCAAAACTGTATACAAGAGTAAAATAGGTGGCTTGAGATTCAGTGACCTTCTGGACAAAGTTTCACTTATCAATTCGGAAATGCGAATTAGGTGAGGATTAACAAAATCTTATATTCTTCTTATCTAAATCTTGCCTATGTAATTATTGTCATGTAGGTTTACGTCACCGCATCCAAAGGATTTTCCTGACGAGGTGTTACAATTAATTGCTGAACGACCAAACATATGTAACACTTTGCACTTGCCAGCACAAAGTGGAAATTCTCGTATTTTAGAACGCATGAGTCGTGGATACTCTAGAGAGTCATATTTAGAATTAGTAGAACACGTGCGCACTATAATACCAAACGTGTCATTAACGAGCGACTTTATTGTTGGATTTTGCGGTGAGACTGAAGAGGAATTTAATGACACATTATCATTAATGGAAATAGTCAAATACAATATGGCTTATATGTTCGCATACAGTATGAGAGAGGTATTAAGATTATTTTATCAAATGAGAATATAAAACCAATTTTTCCAAAACAATATCATAAATCAATTTATTTTACAGAAAACTAAAGCTCATAGACGATACGAAGATGACGTAAGTGCAAAGGATAAATCGTATCGCTTAAAAAAATTAATACAGCTCTACCGAACAGAGGTTGAGAAAATAAACCAGGCTCAAATAGGACAACAACAATTAATTCTCGTAGAAGGGGTAATTAATATTTTTTAACAAATTTCGTGGATGTATTAATCAGGGTCCACTAATTGGTACCATGAATTAGAGGTTACGCGGCTCTAACGCGAGTGTCATAGGTGTATCCTTTTTTTGCAGATATCTAAAAGGGGAAATAATTTTCAAGGACGTAATGACGGCAATACGAAGGTAATTATTCCAAATGGAGCAATACCTGAGAATTGTCATACTGTAAAATCAAAATCGATAATGCCTGGCGATTATGTGGTTGTTCAAATTTGCAATGCGAATTCGCAACTACTCACGGGAATACCATTGTATCATTCATCCATCAGCGAATTCACGATCTCGGAATATGATAATCGAAGACACATAGCAGTTAAATGAATGACGTAAAACACTTAAAACTAAAGAAACGTAGAGAACAATGATTTTCTAAAAACATTGTATTTTCATAATTATTGTCAGAAAGTACATTGTACATACAAATATGAAAAAAAAAGGTCGATATACATACTGTTATTCACACAAAAATAAATAGTTCTTCCTTATACTGTAATACAATCATATTATGCATGGCATCGAAATGTACATACACTTTTACAGTTTATAATCGATGGGTCGGATTTTGACTAACTGTTTATGCATTGTAGTCATCATATGGAAAAAATGTAACAAAGTCAACTGGATCTAATTAGAATTATTCGGGCCAAACGCCCCGACAGTTGGTGCACTCGTACCGAATAACCCTTATAAAACAATAGGGACTTTTGAACACAGATTGTAAAGTTACATTGATATATTTATAAATCTAGATTACTTCTACGTTCAAATTAAAAAGATTTCTTCAAACGGTTTGATCCTCGGCTCGCGGTATTTCAAAGTTCAGTTAAAAAATGTATCTCTTTGGAACGCGCAATGAATATTATTAATATTCATTCGTGTGGACTTTTATCAAATATCTTTAATTCACACGAGACTCGCAGCACCAATGTTAATAATATTATCCGAAGCTCTTTCGTAAACAGTCAAATCATGTCCTCGTGGCTGCTCCAGCAGTGCAGCCAACTGTTCACTTGGGAATGGCGGTCCCTGCGATGCTGGTAGGATAACATCGCATTCTAGTTGTCCTGCAAAGATGAATAAAGTATCCATGACGAAGTATCTACAACTCGAGATTATCTCGATATTCTCATCTTCTTATTGTAAGAAGTGGAGTTATCATTGAATGAATTTCTTACCTGACAAGGATGGCGATGCACCTTTACTCGATCCGTACATTCGCGTACTGTAACCAGAATCGTTATGTGCATCGTGCAATGGCGGTGTGGGACTGTAAACTGCATTTCGCGATCTATAAGGCATTCTTGCAATTGTTTCGCAATGCACGTTCTCAGGTACTACCACGCCCTTTGCATTTAATGCACCATTAACTTGTTCGCATTGATCATCAACGTCCTCCTCTCCCTCGCTACTTTCGCTGTCATTACCTAAAATTGTTTCATTGAAATCAAAAATCATCTGTAGCTAAAAATGTATTTATTAAGTAATTAAATATATATACATATTATATACCTTGGCCTTCTCCAAGCCAACCATTTCCGAGTCCGCCCTGTGGTTGTACTCTTTGATTTGGTAAAGTTTGACCGTGTTCAGGACTGGCAGGTTCGCTACTTCTGGAACGCGGACCTCGCCATCCGTTATGCATACCAGGTACTTGTTGAAATCGTTTTATCATTTCGTGGACGCTACGACGTCCTGGAGCGGATCTCCAGCCCTCGGGATTATCTTCTGGGATTTGATTAAGGTCCTCTAGGTCATCTTGACAAGGACTTGAAGTTATATCGTGAGGTAACGATGCCTGAATTGAACAAAAAATAACATATCACTTCATTAAATTACAAGGAGTAATTATTTAACCAATAATTTACCTGTTGATGCATTACTTGTTGTCTTAAGCTAATACAAGGCGAAACAGCACCAAGTGGTGAAGAGCGTTCCCTTCCAATGACCCCATCGAAAGTCTCATTAAGTCTTGCAGGTACATCAAGTACTCTCAGGGTGGGTCTGGACATACCAGATCCAGAAGGCAAATCCCTCATAGATTTACTGAGTCTTGGAATAGCTGGTATATCCAAATCATCTAAGCTGCCACTGTGAATAGCAGTCTCACCAGGAATCTCAAAGCTACGATCATGCGGCCTATCGTCCAATAGATCCTCCAGTGATCTAGCTCTAGTGGGTCCAGCTTGGTCATTCATCACGTTTGTTCTCATGGGCCTCTCACTATGTCTGCCATGGCCGTCTCTGGATAGCCACTGTTGGAGATGCAAGTGTCTCTCGTCACATCGTGATCTCTCTGCAGCCACACATCTTGTCAACTCCGAGATTTGCCCACGAGTTCTACGCTCCAGGTTGGCTACCTTAAGGTCGAGTCTTTCGTGGGCCTGATCAATATGAGCTTTCAATTCGGCCTTATCTCTTTCCAGTTTGGCTTCCATGTGTCTGAAGAATGGAGCACAGTAGCAGGTGTATCCAACTCCTACAGGACCCTTTCTGATGTTTCCTGCCAAGTCCAGGTAATACTGTTCACCTCTTCCTAGAGGATCCGGTGGCAAGGAGTCTAGACGAGGCTGAGGAAAAGCTTCAGGATCAGGATAATAATGACAGCCATACGGTGACCACTGTCTTCCCATCATGGCTTTTTCAAAGTGAACCTTGTGCTGCTTTCCTCCCTTGTGCTTCTTCTTTTCTTTCTTAGTACCACCATCTCTACTTCCACTTGTTCCACTTCCGGTCTTCTCTCGCTTTTTCTCACCCTTGCCACTTTTCTCTTCAACTTTCGTCACTGGTACTTCATCCTCTCTGCTCTTACTCCGTGCCCGACTTCTACTCCTAGCTTTACTGATTATCTCCAGGATCTCGCTGAGATTCTTTCGTCGTGCTATGTCCTTCGCAGTCTCAGCCTGCTTGTTACGAAGTGTCCTGTCGCACCCTGCTTCCAGAAGGATCCTAGTCAGTTTCCTGCGCCCCATCGCAGCGGCAATATGAAGGGCGGTATCGCCATTCTACAAGAACAAAAAAATCAATAATTATGGGTCAGCAATTGTTTGACTCATTGGTAAATTATTGGTCTCTTTATCATCCTTTCAAATATTTTCCACTTACTTTATTTTGCTCAGAAACACGGCACAAAGCGGATATCAGAATTCTGGTGACTCCAGCATGTCCGTATCTTGCTGATGTATGAAGAGGAGTGTCACCGTACTATAAAAAGAAGAATAATGCCTGACAACCAAATAACGACACCTTAATGCAACGTAACTGTGTCGTTAGATTAAGTTCCCGATAAGCATAGTATTAGACAAGATCACGTGATAATTCTGAATGACTTAATTGCAAGAGCCATTTCCTACGTGGAAATAATAAGAGTGGCGGCCACCTTTAACAGAGTAAACGTCAATCTAATTGCCAGTAAATGTCGGCAATTTGCGAAGTGTATTTCAGTGAGTATACGAATTGAGTACCAATTACTCCCTACGGATATAACTCACGTTATTCTGTAAATCCGGATTGCATCCGGCTAATAATAGTTCTCTGCAGCTCTGATTATGTCCATTCTGACAGGCCAAATGAAGTGGCGCAAATCCAGCAAGATTTCTGGCGTGAAGAGGAGCCCTTTGAGTACCAAGTGCCTTGGCAAGCACCGCCACAGTTCTGCTGTAACCCCTCCAGGAAGCCTCGTGCAAGGCCGAATTTCCATGCTGAAACATAGAAATCGAATGAATAAATTAAATACTCTCAATTTTAAGGTCAAAATGTCTACACGATATTTTCTATGGGTTATCTAAAACGTAATCATATCTTATAAGCCTCGAGGATATACTAAATCCAAGTACATCTTCATATAGACAGTCCATAAATCCCATACTATACAATACTTAATTATTCATATCCATAGATTATCATTTTCGGTATAGCAATGTAAATACATGTATATAGGTATCTTGTGAAATATTGAATGGTACAGTAAAAATTTATACAACTATATCCCAAAATTCGTTAATTCTCCTTTGGTAACTTCACGTATATCTAAGCATTACTGTTACCATTCTTGATAGTAACGCATCAGTCCTGGCTACGCGGTACATAAACAGTCGCGATATGGTCGTAAGTTAGAAACCGGTTAGTAGGGAATCGGTAAGAAGGTTTTCTTAAGGGATCGACGTAGATGGAGCCTGGATTGGGATCCAAGGTACTGTAAAATGTTATCCGCACATAATGGAGACGTGCGCTATAGCTTATGTGGGCGGTTCTTTTCGAATTTAGATGCTACCTACAGACTTATGTATATACATATATAGATATATGTGTATATCTGTATGTATATATATATATATACGTATATTGGATATATATCACGAAATGTCTATTCAATTTAGATCAGGGAGTCCATTCTTGCCCTTTAGATTTTTATCCGATATATTTTTTATTTCTTCCTCCACTACGAGAAGATGTTATCCGCCTCGGTTTGGTGCACGACAAGATTCGATATGCTTTTGAATTCGTTTCACTGAAAAGGATATCCAGGATGTTAGAGATAACATTTTTTTCTTACTATTTTTGACTTTCTCCTCTTTAGAAGCATCCTGGAAACCTTGGCGAATCGTGGCTTGAGGGTTAAGGAGTTCGAGCGGGAGGGATATCCTGGTATGGATCAAAAGGTAGAGATCCTTGATTCGATTCCTCTTCCCCTTTGGTTTATTATTCGCCTTGTAGAATATTCTAGAGGTTCTCCATGAATACTGCTATAAGATATTCTCCGTGTAATATTTACGTTATTATGGGCAGTGCTTAGAAAATCTACTGCATTGTTTATTGTGCGAGAAGTATTTTTGTTATTTCAGTGATACAAAAGTAATTTCAAATGCAGAAGCTATGAGTCATTGTTGTTATTGTAAATGGATATTCGATCCTTCAGATACAATGATGACCATTGCTTGAATTATCTATGATAAAATATATACGAATTGAAAAGATATATTTTTAGTACATGTACGTTATGAGAAAATCAAATATTTCATGGCAAAGAGTCATGAACTATTTGACAAACTGGTCGGTTGCAAAAAGGAAAAATGGGACCCATAATATGAAATATAAAAACGTAAAATTTTTTAAAATCTACAATCCCCTTTCATACTAATTCAATAGTTTATGATATTTCATATGATTATTATATCAGATAAATGTTGACCTTCTTATTTACACTTTACGTCAAGGTTAACTCATAAACATGTTTTGATCTACATAACAAATTGGTCCAATGACTTTCTAAAATGATTTTGACTACAAACAAGAGTTGATACAATACTGATTTGTATTTTGACAATCATGAATAGTGCTAGAACCAGTGCTTTTATTCTTTGTGATTGGTAGCAATGCAATATAAATGATGAAATCAGCTGCTTTCTCAGAGAATTTAATGAAATTTCACTTTATAGAATCAATGAGCGCATTGCTGAATTATAATATTGAGTCAATGCCGTAACGAAGCCATTCAAAAAAAAAAACGTGAAATTTCAGAAGCTTTAGGTCGAGAGCAGTTATAAAATGTAAATCAATGTATACTGATTGCAGAAATATCATTAACGTCAAGGCTACTGTACTGTTATTTAAACTGCAAGCTGCATATATATTATATACACATATACATACATGCTCACCCATGTAAGGCCAGTAACATTTAAAATCCTCGCTACAACAAGATTTAGAGTCACGCGAATATCTTGCATCGTAATATCCGTGCATCCGCAATCCTCTGAAGTAACACGAAGAGACGTAGTAATATCACTGGATGCTGTGCAGTCAGTAAATGCAGTAGCCATCGTCCACGTCAATGAGAGTCTCGCGATTGTTGGGTGAATTCATTGATTTCTCTGATTTCTCAATTTAACGTACCAAAATATAAATCATACTAGATAATTATATAATTAATTTTTAATAAGACGCGATGCTTTTATAAATAATTATTCACTATCAATTATCCTGACTGTTTTCAAAAGTGTCGAACACATCTCGTATCGTGCACTTGACCTTTTACGTACATCTCTAATGATTGACTTGAATCATCGTATAACTAAGTAGCGTTCAGGTTAACCTATTCGAGACTCGAGTGAGACGTTCATATTCCATAAATTACATAAATTGATTTACTTGCATGGTTCTGTTGTAATATTTACGTAACGGTAGTCATAAAAATAATTTGCCTCTTATTAGTCATTACATAAACGTGACTCTCTCGTTAATAACTTCATTATACTAGATAGAGCGTAGAAATTTGAATGGATAAATGTTAATTTAATATTTTTCAAATTCTATCAAGAATCATAACCAACAGCACTGTGTCTATTATACCGGCTGAAATAATTTTTTAAATACGCATCTTCTCATCCAGATTCCATGTCAGGGTTTGTTGTATCTTCCTTTATTCGTCGTCTGCTAGTTTCACGGTTTAACCGGAGTCCCATGTTCCATGTGCTACAAGACACGTGTTCTTTTAACAGGAAACAAGACGGTCGACACTGTACAATTTTCCATTTTCCATATTAATCATCCAATCTATCCTGTCCACATTATGATGGGTAATACAAGACGTCCTTGCGAGTCCTTGGCGGTTAGATTACCCTGGTCGATTCTGATCATTTCGATAAGCAACTATGTGCAGCATCCGAGAGGATGTCGCGTGTGCAACGGTTCATTGACCAGCGGTCTGCCAGGCGCTGCACATGGCCGCAAGCACTTGGGTCTTACCTTCTGCCTTTTTCCTTTGTTGCATATACGAATGCATTCCTGTGTGTATACATATATATATATATATATGCACTCATGTACAGGATACCGTGCAGATACACGAGCATAAGAAATGCATAAACTCACACATGGTCTGTGTTTTATGTACGTAAAGACGGACACTGCAATTTTGCGTGAGTCTGCGATAACGTGAGTCAGTATGCACTTGGATGCATATGAATGTGAATATAGAACTCATGTTAGGAGAGCACTGTAAAAAAGATGCATTTTTAAATGGTGCGTTAAGTTTTCAGTCTTTATTATTTTTATGAGTAATGCAGATTTTCGTATGAATTTTTGTCGAGATTTTTTTTAATTAGTATACTGATTGACTGAAGCATGCTATGTGATTAGTATGCATCTGGCTTACGTGGTTTTCATGCACTAATTGTAAGTGCATTTTTTGTATATCTTCCGGCATGCATGATGCATCTCATCTGATGCGTTCCTGAAGATTCTCGCTAGGTTGCGTGTGCAACGTGCCGGCACAATGCAAGCGGGTATACTTTGATTAGCTTGTTACAAAATGCCTTTGGTTGATTGAAAATTCCTCTGTCCATGGTAATTGAAATATCAGAAGGATATTGTGGAGAAAATATTTACGAGATCTTATAGATTTTATGCAAAAAAATATTATTATCGCAAACGTTGAACACGGTTGGAAAAATTTCTTATACTTTCTAAGAACTGTAATAAAACGCACCAACAAAGTGTTTTAAAATAGGTACAAAAGGAAATCCTAATCACAGTACTAAACTGTACTAGAATCCCATAAGATGGAATCTGCGCTATAGTATAAGCTGGTAGTAGTCTCTATGGCGAAGTTTTCATAGTGAAAAGGAAATCTTAATCACGATAATAAACTGCAGTGAAATCCTATAAGTTAAACGACAGCCCTAACCCGTTTGACTTCTGAACATAGAATATTTATGAGGAAAAAAAATAATACGTCTGATCCATGGTAGAAAATACCAGGAGAGTATTCAGATGAACTAACAGCGATCGTCGGTAACAGCTTGTCAAATATAATTTACCGCAAGAATGGAGAAGAGAACGGGACTAATAATTTCTCGTCAGGATATCCTAGCGATCCTACCAAACGCTCATTATTCCGTTCTGAATAGCAGCACTAATCATAATCGCCAATTAACGAGTAGCGTACTACTGGTGTAGATTACTATTAACTGTTAGCATAAAGGGTTGTTCGCTTATCAATTTTATCTCACTGCATTTCTCAGTGAGTGCAAGAAATTGAAGCGAGAATAATTTTCCTAATTTTTGGTATCGTTTTGAAAAATCTTTCGGTTCCGTCATTTTTTTTTTTTTAATATGACTTCTCCAGGAACTAGCTATTTTTCAGATCAGTAAATAGCTACAGTTTCCCAAGTTAAAAAATTTAATTGTATGTATCATTGGAACGAAAAGAATGCTTAGATCATTTTTCATTTATAATCGGATCGAGAAATTGTATTGTTCATTAATACTCATCAGTCTGTCATAACTTTGTACAAGAGCGCATATCGGGAGAGAAATGATAGATCAGTAAAAAAAAAAATCATCGTAGCAGGTAGTACAATTTTATTCATCGTTCCTATGAGGAAATCCACGGGGGATGCCCGTTATTATTATCATAGGTTCTTGACTTAGTCATCGATCAATATATACTCGAGTCATTAAAACTCCTACTTGGAAGCGCTGGATCAATTAATACAGCTTGCCAACACAAGGGAAGTACTACGTGGAAGGTCGCTATTAACTATCCAGTATGTACACGTGTATCTGATGACTTGATGACTTTATGGCTGGACATTACTATACATGCGATTACTTTTCCTACTAGCATCGCCACTCCACTCGTTAAATTATTATAAGAAGTTCCAAAATGAATATATTGCAACTCTTCTTGTCCCACAAATAAAAAGCTATCGTATTTCATCTTCCTCATGGCATCGCAAATCTCTAACGTTTCTTAAATCATTAATGCATTACAAGAAATATAGTAGCCTGATGGACTAAGATATTACATAAACACCGTGACATATGATCTCCCTGCCCTTTAACTACCTAAGCAACCTTCAAGGTTTTAGGTCCTTATAAAAAGTATCCAACCATTCCTAGGTGCAATGAATATCCTTAATCCTACCAAAGATCTCGACACGGAAGTATCCATACGTGTAATATGTAGCATATATCTATGTGACTATTAAGGCCCAATATAATATTACACACGTACATAAAGGTAGCTTCATAAATGCAGAATAAGGTTGCTATAGCCAACTGAAGTTGGGATTATATTATTACCGGACAATGATGGTCGAAAACTTTTTTTCACTCTAAAGTTGAGTATCATACGTGGGTAGTGGGTAGAAAAAAATAATTTTTGTATAGCATCCATGAGATCAGGTTTCTCCCAAGGTATACGTACAAAAAAGTGACTAAGAATCCACGACATTAATCCTGCTGGAATAAAAGATTCACTGGTTCACCTGCTCTCTACATTCGTGATAGTATTGCCAGGTAGTATACCGTATGTAGTAATACATAAGAGTATGTATATTCCCATATACAGCCATATAGTACGGCAGCTGTTGTGTGTTTATAGTGACCACCCGTCCTTTTGACTAGTAATGCTTCCCGCATGCATTATAGATGTATATGAGATTGTGTTGGGCGCGAAGGATGCATCCGGTGGACACTTTAATAATACTATGCACTATTGTATCTATTCGTTCGATGTACAGACTATTTTTGTTCTGTCGGATCACCGTGTGTTTACATGTAACCCATTTACTATCGTGGGTGATTGCGTGCACGTGTGCTTGTGATAAAGAGAATGAGCATTTATCGTGGAATCGTAACGAGTCCCCTGTTATTGGGCCTTTTAATTACTTGAACAGGTCAACGCGTTGATTCTACCGGCACGTACGTAATACCGGGTGTTCAATTAGGAATAGAGTTGGCTTTTGTTAAGCGGTTAAAAGCCATATCACTGGCACAGCTCAATGATCTAGGATAGTTATTGGTGATTTGATCTAAAATTGATGTTCACTTGAGTGTCTATGTACCTAATCATTTTCCTTGCGGTGGTAGACCTCTATAGTATTCTTCTTATAATGTTGGATAGTGATTGGGCATAGTCCACGTGATCTGTAATTGGCCTACGACCCTATCCCGTTGTCTAATTAAGCCGGATGATCCTGTGGATCCTTCGGTCGATCGGATGCCTGGATGAACAAAAAATATTCATTCCAAGATCATTGGATACGAAAGTCTCACTTGAAAGAAAGAATAGAAGCAAAAAACACATGCCTCTATAATCACCTGGCTGTATCGCAATGATGTAAATTCAACGATTAAAAGATGAATTCCAAAATTTGTTTTATTTTTTTCTTCATCTTTAACCAGTCTTTAAAGCATCCGTACCTCGTTTCACGATTGCCAGCTGGCTTCTCTTTCCTCGTTTCGAAGAAAGGATTTCAATGACCTGATGACTTGAACGAGGAACAAAAAATTATTTTGAACAATGTGTCCTCTGCCTTGCTAGAATTTACTTAAGGATGCTCAAGAAGCACAGTATCGTAACGAGATGGTAAACAATGATGAAGCGCATAATAACTGTCAGTAGCGAAGCTGAGACTAAGCGCAAATAGGATAAATAATAGGAAAATGCAGAGAGACCTCTTCACGTAAAGTATGAACCGTAGCGGAGGTTAGGAGGAACCAGAATAAGAGAAGTTCGAGGAACAGTAATTCCTTGAAACAGCATGGAGAGGAGAAACAGTCTGAGTGAGTGGATTCTTATGGGATCCAAAGAGAGGCGTAAGATGAGACCAGAGCCACGGAGTCAGAAAGTCAGTACAGGTCACGAAGCTCATGGGATTACGAACTCTCGTGTGTATAAAATGAATTTACATATTTTACTGGCAACCCACCACACACACATAATGCTGATTTACACACGGACACATTGTCACTGTCAACTCCATCGCGTCCATATGCAATTTTTTAACCTCGATGCACTCATTCGTGGACAAATTTACGATTGTCGCTACATTATGTCCGTACAGTTTTTCTCGAGCGCCATCTTGAAATAGTTCGATAGGACATTTGCACGACCGCGCGATTCAAATCATGTACGAAGTAGTCAAGATAAGTGGATAAGGTACATACTCGACGAAACAAATCTCCTACAGAACGCTATTATTAACGATTTATCTCACCCATTCAGCTTGGCATCTCACAATGGCTGCCTCGCCCGTACTTTTATACAACTGCGCAAGGTATACAAACTATAACCGAGGTATATTCACGAAGTATATACTATACCTGCGTCTATCCTCTATCTCATGTACCTTTCAGCTATATTTACTTATAACGTTGCCTTTATTGTATTCACACGATTCCGTGAATGTAATGTATATGGATATTCAGGTCTATATTATGTACATACCCAGATTATCTGCTAGAGAGAATCTGTTACCTCTATTCTCTTTTCTAATCTGGCTTCCCTATATAAAGGCATTCTAGTGTGTACATTGTGGAAAGTGAAAGCTCCTTAACTCGAAATACGTATAAAGGACATTTACTATAAGAAAAAAGAATTAAAAATGATGACCTCCAACGTCGAGAAGAGGTCCTCACCCACGCAATTTCAACAACCTATCGTAAATTGTTCCATGTGAGAATGCCATAATGCAATCGGTATAGCCTATAGCCGTATGTATTTTATTCTTTAATTCCTAATTTATTCTTCTTTCTCATACAATATACCTCTCTCGGCGGACCATCTCATAACTGTCATCTTTCCTTTCTACTGTCAGATAATACTTACTCTAGCCAACACGCAGTGTAGACTCCATGCGAGAGGTATTCCTTGTACGGGTTAAGATACGATAAGTCAAACACCCTGGTCACTGTCATATTCCGGGATGGTCAGAAGTCAGGAATGCATGGGTCTTCTTATCGTATGTGTCTGCCAAGATGCCAACCCACGCATCCCAGTCACTCTACACTTAATGTATTTTGTATAGTCCGAGAGAGCGCCATTATCATTCTCGAGGTGTATATCGCGTTACACGAATTTCATTACGCCACGAGTAGAATACGACGTGCGTTAACTATACTATTCTTCTTTCCACATTCTCTCTATATATCGTGTTTATTTGTATATGTCAAACTACCAAGCTCCTCTAAAAATAGTTGACATTACTGAAAGACGCCTCGCCGTCACTACTATTCGAGAAATTGTTAACGAAACTTCATGTGTTTTTCTGGTTCTAAAAAGGTGGTTTATTTTCATAAATATCGTTATGCATGATTAAGTGATAATCCTCCTTAGAACAACTTAATCTGTAATAAGATATGTTTTTGGTCTGTCATCGTGTAGGGTGCATCTCGCCAAAATACATGTATTGTTATTTCTAGTTTCTTGTCTTCATATGTTTTTAGTTTTTTGGTTTTAAAAAGGTGATTTATTATCATTCATATCGATAAACATAATTGAGTAACAATCCGCCTTAGAACAACTTAGTCCGCAATAAGATATATTTTTGGTTTCTTGTGTTATGTGTTTTGGTTTGGTTTTATAAAGGTGGTTTAGTTTTGATTCTTATCATTATACATGTGTAAGTTATAATCCGTGTTAGAAATAACTTAGACTACACTTGTCTTATGTGTCAGGATGGCCGAGCGGTCTAAGGCGCCAGACTCAAGGTGTTGTAAAACCTTGCTCGCTTGAAAGCGAGTATAACTTCGAGGCTTCTGGTCCTCTCTGAGGGCGTGGGTTCGAATCCCACTTCTGACAATAACTTTTGCACTTATAATTTTGTTATCTGCATATACCAAATCGACAACCATCCTGAATCACATAACACGAATGCCTAGATTTTGTGCGGACGCAGAGAACGCTGGTTCGAGTCCCGTGTATGTCTGAACTCTGTCCCATTTTTTTTAATTTATATTTTACATTATTTTGCTTTACTTCGTCATAAAATTCTTCTTTTTGGCGTAAAACATTTATATAGATATATTTGAAAATATAAAGTTCCGAAACTAAACTGTGACGTACTTATTTTCTAAAGATTCATACGGTTCCAACTGCATGAGGTATCGAGATTAATGAGTTTTCATAAAAATATGTAATTTCATCATGAAATTACGTTAATTTATATTGTGTGACGTGTAATGACTAGCCTATAGCATTCCTATATTCTCATTCTCATCCGTTCTCATTACTCGTATACTAGTTCATATAATAGTATAGTAAGACAGTAGACAGTCATGTCCTGATATGATACTACAGTAATACAGCAAAATATTACTAGCTCAGTATCGGCATCGACTACACTATACACTTACAAAAACAGTATCTACTTATACGTATCTCTGTATACGATAAATTATAACTAGAAATTCCTCGAGTAGATGCTTGGAGGCACAATTCAAGAGAAACGGTGCCAGCGTCGGTATACGTACATATTCATATAGGCGCCATACGCACACGTGTCATTTGGCGTCGAGGTGCGTAATTGAGACCAATGAAGACGTCACAGCTCTCTATAATGAAGTCTCTTTTCAACATAATCAGCCAATTCTTTAATTCTACCACATACGAGTCATTTTATCCTTTTGTTACTTTTTCATATAATCAAAGGTGTATATATATATATATATATATATATGCATTTATAGTTCCCTCGTGATTGGCCACCATGAGTGACACTCGTGCATCATGCACGGACTACGGCACTGCTTATGGGGTCTCAGGTACCGGGACCCCCATGATGCTTTAAAAGAGGCCGCCATCAGCCGGCATAAAGTACTATACTGCTGTGCCGTGTGCTATACCACTATTTTACCGGTACCCTATACATAAGTGTTCCATATGTGGATATATATATATGTATTTACCTGAGCATATACAGGTACGGGATACCCTTTATAGGTACATGGTTCTCGATCCCTATAGTCGAAGTTGCGCTTAGTGACTCTCGTAAGTCGCTCCTCTCTTGCGAAATATTGTGCGACTCTCCGCAAGAGATAACATTGCGATAACGAATGCGGCAATAACCGTTGTCTTGGCTTGTCTCGATGTTATTTACATAATCCTCTCTTTTTCTATTTATTTATCATCCAACTCGTCTGCTGCTTCTGTTTCTCTTTGTTAACACTTTTTCTGTCTTATCTCGACCGAGATAAATTCAAATCACGCGGTACATTGCGCTACCGACTATTGACGGCAGGGGCGCTGTCTACGCGTGAGACAGTTGTATTTTGTCGTACTGCGATTTTTGTGAAAACTTAATAGAGCACAGATGTCGCAGCGATTTATGTGTTCCGAGTGTGTTTATGTTGAACGAGTTTGTGCGACATCATCGTAATTCTATATCATACAACTTTTCCGAACGGGAAAAGTGTTAGTGGTTGTGAAACGTGAAAACATAAACTGGATTATAGTTATGCCGTACGGTCAAATGCAAGATGGCGAAAGGAGGACAAATAATGGCGACTACGAATCTTGTCAATTGCGTTGATCGTAAATCGATCGTCATGCCAATGGGAGCTTTCGTTTAGTTGATTGCTGGTGAATACGATTTTTTGTTCCCTCTCTTCCTCCATTTTTCTTCTTGTCAAAAGATTGTATAATTCTTCAGTGTCCGACTGTGATCGATGCTCAAGAGCCGAGAGTTGCCGTGGTGGCTTTCACGTTCAAGTATCTCGCGCCCTCTTTGGCATTTGAATTTCCTTTCTAATTCTCCCTCGGTAAATCGCGTAATTGGAGTACGTCACAGTAGAATTATTTCACCATCGTCTAATTACGATTAATCTGTATGTATATGCAGACAGACCTGTCAGACACTAGATTGCGGTCCCGTACTCGTTCCTACGTAATTCTTTAAACGGACATTGAGGACTTGAAAAAAGGGCCCAATAAATGTAAAAGAAAGATATCGCTCGTATTGCCTCCAGTAATGTCCCAGCCGGAGATTACTACTGTGTTAACCGCAAGATCGTACCGGTCCTGCTTAAAGGTATGTACACAAGTGCACTGTACTGAAATATAGTATACAGAATACATATAGCGGCTTGCAAGCCGAATGGCGACAAGAAATGGTTGTGTGACTCTTTGCGAAAAGGCTGCTCCTCCTTTCCTGTGACTCGCATGTGAACGTCCTCTCTCGTACATACGTACGTACCTTTCAGGGACGATCCAACCGAGTAAGTCCCAGGTAGAGGCGCACGAGGATAGCCAGATGGTCCCAGGAATTCTCCGAGCGAATTAACGAGTGTTGAAGATAGTCTCTCCCTGGATGACTATTTTGCCTCTCCCTTTCTCTCTCTTTCTCACTCCTCTTAATCCCTTTTCGTTTCATCCACGTCCCCGTATGACACACGCACTTCTTACATCCTCCACTTCTCCAGGTCTCCTGATTAACCTGACAGCAGCACCTACCATGATACACGTAATGCTTTTACACACGGGAGTACCTATAGGTTATGTTATCTGATATATACGCGTCTCATAAAGCATATTTGATATTTCAAACACTATACCATTATAAGATAGTATTAAATCAGTAGCAATACACGACACACGATACAGTAGCGTCGTTACATGCGTGACCTTTTGACACTTGCCTTACGAAGCTCGCCCTCTCGCCCGGTATTACAATTATTGCGTATTCACGTGCTACGCCAAGAGTTCGGCCATCTTGGGTAGGTAGTACTTTCGGCCTCGGCAACGTAGGGATATGTGCATGGCTACGTAAGGTTATGCACAGTTACCGGCTTCCAGGATTTCTTACAAGGTGTGCAGGGTACTGTTGTACCCTTTTATCGTGTAGCTACGTAAAAGGGCGCACCTTTACGATCGTGTAATTTTTAGCCTCGATGTAGTATACTATCTACTATACATATACATACTACATTTATATGCGCACTTCTCTACCTGCCATCGGCAATTTTCGCGTTTCCACGCAAGGATGGCTGAGGCGTATCTCGTCTTCTCCTCACCGCTTCTGATGAATTATACGACACGCTATACGTAAGGGAAGATCGTGAGGCATTATGCGAGAATACCTTTCGCATAAGAGGATAACCCATGGCGTGTTTGCTTAACGTTTACGGAGGTTAGATTTTTATTTGAATTTTTCTCATTCTCATCGGACGTAGTTTTCTTCTTTTGTCGGGTGACAGCCGACAAGGCGGTCATTAACGTCTTGCAAAATGCTCCAGTTTCCGTGAACGCTCGTATTTTAATTCTGGCAAATTTTTTTATGCTCTCGGACGGAGAGGCAATCGTTTCCATATACGACGCAAGATACATACGCGACGGAATTCTACGTGATTTATTCGTATCCTCGTTGCGTTCGAATCATTGGGTTAGTCATAAATCAGCGAACAGTTACGAAAGCTGCCGCAGGGCATCGCTTATGTCAAACGTTCTTGAGAATTCGAATTTTTGTGTCGTAGACGTCTTATGATAGAGATTTTTGCATTACAAAATAATAATTAAATCCTCAATTCATTCATATTCTCCATATTCTCTGAAGCGTGGGTGAAGACTACATGAAAAAATCCTGTAGAATTACATCCCAAAGACCATTGTTATGCTTGCGTCATTAGTTTTGTTTGTATTATATCTCTAGTAGTACCAGATTTTTCTCATATATCAGCCAACGTGACAGAGTTTAACATTTCTATGAAAAAATGTTTCTACTTTAATCACTACAAGTATTTTTATATTATTCCTGCTTTATTCAAATATAATATAAATAAAAAATATTTCATATAGTCGGACAGAAAATGGCGCTCGATTCAAGAAAATAATCTAGTCGTTCTACTGTAATAGGATCAGTGGTAATGATATACGTATGTAGCATTGCTCTTTTGCCTTTTATAGTCATATTTCTATATACAATTTTATCCCACTGGGGCGCTGCAATCGCATTCCATACTGGTAAAGAGATTTTCTTTTGACATTTGCACCTCTTCTTTGTCCGATCAAGATATACCCTGTGATGTCATTTACTAAGGATAAAATCATATAACTGAAGAAGGATAGAGCTTCTATTTCGCACTGTACTATATTCTAACGCAATTCTAACCTTTAATAGTGGCGCCATAGTTGTGCTGTCTACTTCTATCGTATTTAATTCTGTAAAGTAAATACAATACTATCGTCCTATCTCGACATTTTCGAATATCATTAGCGACACTTCTGGCACGTAAATCTGAGCGTTAAATATATACATATATATATATATACCCATATATTGTACAGTATGTAGCTTCTGATTATCCTCCAAATAAATAAACCCAAAGACATTAGAGTCCTCGCGTGTCTCTCGACCGCCAAGAATAATTCCTTCGCATGACTTCTTCCACACTCGGTAACGCAATAAACGAATTAGAAATAAAATTTTAATTTTTTTATCACCAACATTAATATACACTTTGGCTAAAGGTGTCGGTATAACGATTCTAATGGAAATACGCAAGACTCGTGTTCTTAGGTTAGTATATTGACCGTATGCCAGTTTCCATAATAAAAGCAGCCGTAAAGAAGCCAACTTTAATACTCCCTCTTGTCTTCCTGGGTTCTCCCTTTAGGTACTGCAATTCCGTAACTTTATTGTACATAACGTGCATAAGTGCCCTCGATATATTCCCGCGTCATTAAAAGGATATAAATGTGTGCGGAAATAAGAAAATGACGCTACTGGTACTGTATTGCACAGCACGATTACTCGTAGATATCGGGTTAAGCTTGTATAGTTTTACAATTTTATATGAAGAATTTCAATTACATGGAAATTACCCATTTTTTAGTAGGTATATTGGTGTATATATATCTTTTTTTTTAAATTACTCACCACTGTATCTTGATGACCAATGTCGGCGCCATGTTTCAGTAGCAATTCCACAACATCCAGATGGCCCTCCGCCGCTGCTCTTTGCAATGGCGTCACGCCCGACTGCAAGAAAATGAAGATGACGATGATAATGAGAGACTGCATAAAAACTTTGATATTACCGGCGATCCTGCACAGTGGAATAATTATATTTTGACGGGTGATTAACCCAGTTTGTACAGGAATCATTAAACTTGACTCTGACGTGTCATTAATACGTGTCACGACGCCCGGGCGTGTCTACTCGTATATCTAGTCTTCTGGGGACCCTGTTTGTGATGTCCGTTTTCTTTTATTTATCAAGTTTCATCACGGTACCATAAACGTAGACTTCGAAGATGACGTCGAGCTCTTCTTAAACGTTTAATACGAGTGGAAACGTGTTTGAAGTACTTATGCTGAGATGCCTGATTATAATTAATATTGAACGTCGATCAGCAGGATGTTCTATAGATTTGTAAAATTGTGCAATTGAAACTTGGAAAAAAACAGTAGCTACGTATTTCTGAAGAACCAACCGTACAGAGTCACGGTTGTGATTCACCGTTGTGGTAATGTGACGCCAACTCTTTTTAACGAGTGACAGGAGCAAAGTTGTTTATATCAGCTGTACAAATTAATTCTCGCCGGTTTTTTGCATAATTTGTATATTTGTTTTAAAATAAGAACGAAGAATTACCTAACCTTCAAAAAATCTACATTACTTTCTACATATTTCCGCCATCTCTCAGGCAACTGTCAAGCAATTCGTTGGATGTATTCCATCATTTTTTTTCTTTCAGTTTTAATGGCTACCCGGTATCGAAAGAGGGTTGGTCTGTCTGTCCATCTATTAGAAAACGACGGGGTGCGATATCGTGATGTGTGTATATATACATATATATATATATATATATATATATATATATATAGAAAAAGCTATACTATTCGAAAAATACGAGAGGAAGAAAAGCAAAGAAAAATAATAATATATACAGAAGTTACGTCCAGGAGGCTTTGGTTAGCGTCAAAAATGGCTTCCTTCGTGTTCGGTGATACGATCATCAGTCAAGCCGTGAGTTCTACTCGAAATCGATGCGTAGTATGCTTTGTTCAGGATCGGGACAGGACCTCCTTCAACCGTAGTGCCATAAATCAAGAGATACCATAATACCGAAGGATATCTCTTTAGCTGACCAATATCGATATTTCATAGACGTATCTTTAAGGTTAGAGACAAAAATCATTCTTAACCTATTGATCTGAGTCATTAGTCCAGGAAAATAAGTGGAATCACTTAGGGCGGTTATGAAATTTTTTAAATATTCTGGATACCTTGACCTTGACTTTAATTAATACTAAAATATTTTAAAAAATTTTCACATTTACGATAGCGATTACACGTTGATAAAAAAAAGAGTAGGAATTCATAATTATTTATGCGTCATCAGTTGGGGAATTTTTCCTTGATTTTTTTTGTTTAATTTACAGTAATTTCGTCGCTTAGGTAGTCAGTTTCGGCATTGACCACAAACTACATAGACTGCCAGTACAAAGAAGCCATTTCAAGAGAATTATCCGAATCCACGACTTGGTAACTATTAATTAAACGACTGCGGTTGCCAACCGCAAAGATAGCATTATTACTGTTATTTTTATTGTGTGTAGTATACGTGTAAGTAAGCGTCAGTATAAAATAATTTAAAAAGTATACCGAAAAAGTTCGGTTAGTCACGATTTCCAAGTTCTTTCGTGAAAATAAGAAACACTTACTCACAACGTAAGATAATAAATCCTTGTCTATTGCGAGAAACGTGATAGATTCACTGGCTTATTAATTAGTGAAAATCGTGATGGAAAGACAGACATTTAAACTATATTGTATACCCGCTTGATATCCAGCTGCGATACAAATCGGTACCCGAAATTACACAGCGTGAGGTCTAATGGTCCAGACTTACAAAAAAATGTACAAATTGAGGAAAGATCTAGACAGTTTGAGATTTAGTATAAAATTTGCCCATTCAAATTAATATCATAACAGCACGCGACTTACGGAATCAATAAAATTTTTTTTAACCACTTAAAATTTCGTAAACGATCATCATCGCTGAATTATTTTCCACATAATTTGACATTTAATTTTTGCCAGTTGAAAAAAGTGCCTGTTCGCAATATACACGTGCTTGCTGTAACTCGAAAAAAAAAGTTATCGAGTGTCACCAGCGAAAGCAATGACTAAATTCCATTTGATAAAATCTTAAGCAAGGTATTTTTTTATTTTTTTTCTTCGACACCATGTTTTTTACATCCGGACAGGATTCGCAGTCCGAATTGGGTAATAGCAAACATGACAGATCAAGGTTGACCTTTAACGCGTACTTTTCTTAATCATTTCATCAGAGTGGATTCTCCAGATTGATCATTCTCTTATGTCCAGCCTTTTACACTCTCACGTGCTACCGATATCTCGCTGTCTTACGCCGGTCTGAAACTACTTGGCCGGAATTAGAATTGCCAAAGGAATTGGCTGACTGGTCTCCGAGGAATCTCGAGATTCCCGCGTGCAGATACTTGTGAAACCGGTGTGGGGTGTTGCGTTTGCGTCGAGCCTTCCAATACTTTGGTTCTTTGCTGTTTTTTAAATCCGTATGCAGATATGTATGTTTCAGTCCCCCATCTCCCTCTCTCTATGTTTTGCCCCTCTCTCTCTCGCTCTCTCTCGCTCTCGCTCTCTCTCTGTCTCGCTCTCTCTCTCTCGCTCTCTCTCTCGCGC
>JARQTH010000353.1:3096680-3119667 GCA_030142595.1 Trachelus iudaicus | reverse complement strand
GCCGCTACGATTTAACGCCATGTTTTTGGTATCGCCTAAAACCGTAGCGTTGTGCATCTCCCTACTCATCTCTGCTTACAGCCTACAGGCTGATCTCTATGAAAATATAGTACGGTCAACTCACAATTTATTTAAGTTCTATGGTCCGATTTTGTTTTTTCAAACTACTATATTTCTTTGTGGGAGTATTTAATTATTTATTATTGCTAGAAAAAATGAGTTTGTGGGTTGATAAACATCGTCCGACTACTCTAAATAAATTGGATTATCATACGGAACAAGCCAAACATTTAAAAAACTTGGTAATTATAGCTTATTAATAAATCCATTGTTTTTATCTAAGGTTAAGCCGTAACAATAACCCGCCAAAAATTATCTTTTCATATTTTTTTTTATTTATTCCAAATAGTATTTATATGTTACGTATTTTTCTATAGACTGTAACATTAAAATCATTGTGTGTACTATGTTATGCTACAATGAAAATTCAAGTTCTAAGATTCTCTTTTATTAAATAATGTTCTTTGTTATAAGGTACAAGAAAGTGATTTCCCTCATTTACTTGTATATGGACCACCGGGAGCTGGTAAAAAGACTCGTATAATGTGTATCATTCGAGAGCTGTATGGCAGTGGAGTGGAAAGACTGCGTATGGAGACTATGCATTTTGAGGTACTTCTTTATACATCCAATTCTAACAGTTATAACATAAGAAAAGTCTTTGTTCCAATTACATTTTTGTTTCTTATGATTACTGTAGACACCGTCACAGAAGAAAATGGAAATAATGACGATCAACAGTAATTATCATATAGAAGTTAATCCCAGTGATGTTGGTATAAATGACAGAGTAGTTGTAATGGATCTTGTAAAAACAGTTGCACAAACTCATCAAATAGATTCTACTGGGCAAAGAGAATTCAAAGGTAGATGCCGTCGAAAGAATTACATTTAATTTCGAAGCAGCAACAGTGTAAATGCATATACGAATGAAACGTTCTTTCCAGTGGTATTATTAACAAACGTTGACCAGCTTACAAAGGATGCACAACATGCACTTCGCAGAACTATGGAAAAATATGTTTCCACATGCAGATTGATTTTGTGTGCCAATTCTACGTCGCGAGTTTTGCCAGCTATACGATCTCGTTGCTTAGGTATAAGAGTACCATCTCCTACCATACCGGAAATAACGAGTATTCTACATTCAATCTGTAAACGCGAGGGCCTCAATTTGCCTGATAAACTAGCCACCAGAGTTGCCGAGGCGAGTGGAAGAAATCTAAGACGTGCAATTCTAATGTTAGAGGCATGCAAAGTGGAACAGTAAGAGAATTAATTATTTTATATAAGCCTTGAGATATCTTTTTTCCTTAAAATATCCTCCTTTCCTCAGATATCCATTCACGCCTGAACAAAATATCACGGAACCAGACTGGCAAGTGTATCTGCGGGAAACAGCAAAATTGATGGTGAAGGAACAGACTCCATCTAAACTTCTTCAAATTCGTGGAAGACTATATGAATTATTAATTCATGCTATACCTTGTGATCTTATATTTAAAGTACTCTTTCAAGAATGTGTAAAATATTGTGATCTTCAAATGAAAATGGAAATAGCAGCTGTTGCTGCTGAATACGAGCACACAATGATTCGTAGCTCCAAAGCGATTTTTCATTTGGAAGCCTTTGTGGCTAAATTTATGGCTATTTACAAACGCTTCATGGACTTGTCAGCTGGCGATTTTATGTAACTGCGTTCATGCTTTTTTTGTTTTGGAAATAAATTTGTATAATTTTTTATAAGCTATTTATTTCAATTTTTTATAAGATATTTATCCATACATGAATCAGAGAAGCTTTGATACTTTGATTGCAACTTTTCTCGTTAGATGGCGCTAAGTATGCTGTAACTTGAATATGCTCCCATGTGCTATAAATTTTCAATTTGAAATAATGTTTATACATACACGTGGTGTCAGAGATTTATGTTGTTACAGTATTTAGTTATAAGCAAAAGTGTTAAGAAGTAGTTAAATCCAGAATCTGATTCCAATTGAACCTTGTAGTCGCTAACAAGATATACAATGGCACAGAGTAAAATATTTATTGGAAACCGTGCCCTAGGTTATGTGAGTAACCACATACCCCTTGTAACGAGGTATATTCAGAGAAGAAAAGAAAACTTAATAGTAACATGCGTGGGTAGAGCTTTCCATACTTATGGTTGTTCACATTTTACTCTCCTAACTGTTTCTGGAGCTCATCCTGCAGATATCAGTTGCCTTGCGGCAGACACCTATCACGTTTATACAGCCAGTGAAAACAATATTTATGCATGGCGTCGAGGAACAGAATTAAAACATACCTACACAGGTCATGAATCTCCTGTGCACATTATATTGCCTTTTGGACCACATTTACTATCTGTGGACGAAGACAGCAATGTAAAGGTATGGGACATTAAATCAGAAGACAGTATACTTGAATTAAACTTCAGTAACAATGTCTTTAAAATTACTACACTTGTGCATCCTAATACATATATGAATAAAATTTTGCTGGGAAGCGAACAAGGGCAGCTTCAACTATGGAATATAAAATCTGTAAAAATGATTTATACCTTCAAAGGATGGGGATCTCCGGTAACTGCAATGGAGCAGGCTCCTGCATTAGATGTTGTAGCCATAGGTTTGGCAAATGGAAAGATCATTTTACACAATATCAAATGCGATAAAACTCTTTTTGAATTTATGCAAGATTGGGGTCTTGTAACATCAATTACATTTAGAAGCGATGGTAACCCCATTATGGTCACAGGAAGTTTATCTGGTCACATTGTATTGTGGAATCTTGAGGAGAGAAAAGTAGAGAGTCAAATCTCGAATGCTCATTTCGCAGCAGTCACTGGATTAAAATGTCTTCCAAACGAACCGTTACTTCTGTCAAGTTCTCCTGACAATTCATTGAAATTATGGATCTTTGATTTGGCCGATGGAGCTGGGAGACTTCTACGTATTCGGGAAGGACACGCGGAACCTCCAACGTTCATTCGATTTTATGGAAACGATGGAAGTAATATACTAACTGCAGGAGGAGACTCGTCACTTAGGATATTTTCAACAGTGACGGAAACCTTTAATAAGAGTCTCGGTAGAGCATCCTTCAATAGGAAAGCTTCAAAGAAAAAAGGCCGATGTGCAAGTGATAATTTGATTATGCCACCTATTACGGAAATAGCTACAGAAATTACACGAGAGAAGGACTGGAATAACATAGCAGCGACTCACTTAGGATTGGCCACTGTCACTACGTGGTCTTACGACAAGTTAAAAATGGGTGACATAAAGTTGCTGCCAGAGAAGTTCCAGCGTAACCTCAATGTTACGGCAACAAGTCTTTGTCTAACTCATTGTGGAAACTTCGTCGTAATAGGATATAACACAGGGCACGTTGAAAGATTTAATATACAATCAGGACTACATAGAGCAAGTTATGGTAGTGAAAGTGGAGCGCATGAAGGACCTGTTAAAGGAGTCATTGTAGATTTACTGAATCAAATAGTGATGACAGCAGGAAGGGATGCGTTCCTCAAATTTTGGCATTTCAAACCCACCAAAGGTATGCCAGTCATCTAGTACTATTTCCAATTAATTTGGCAGTATGATGTATTAAACCATGCACCGCTATTTCCCAGATCAAAATCCTAAACAAACAATAGAACTCGAAGAACCTGTAGAATTCGTTAGGACACATCAAGAGAGTTCACTGGTAGCTGTAGCTCTAGAAGATTTCAGTGTGATACTCGTGGACCTGGATACGAGAAGAATAATTCGTCAGTTCCAAGGACACACAGGACGTCTGACAGATGCTAGTTTCAATCCTGATTCCAGGTGGTTAATTACATCTTCAATGGATTGTACGATACGTACATGGGATATCCCATCCTCTCACTTGGTTGACGTATTTCAAGTAAGTCTACAAATTATTCTCTCTTAATGCAGACCCTGAGGCATGATTCATATTAAATTATTCTTATGCAGGTCACTGATGCCTGTATCTCTCTGCACTTCTCTCCAACTGGAGAGTTTCTGGCTACGGCACACGTTTGCAATTTAGGAATATACCTATGGTCAAATCGCACTCTTTACTCCCATGTTTCTTTGAGAGCTTTACCTACGGATGCAGCTATTCCAATGATGAGTCTTCCTGGAGCTTCCACAGAGAAAGATGCTGCAACTGTCCAAAATGAGGATGCCGTCGAGGAAGAATATACATCTCCGGAACAGTTGGCCGATGATCTCGTGACGATGTCCTCCTTGGCAAACTCAAGGTGGCAGAATTTACTAAACATAGACATTGTCAAAAGGAGAAACAAGCCTAAGGAAGCTCTCAAGGCACCGGAAGCTGCTCCATTCTTCCTGCCAACGATACCGTCTTTGAATATACAATTCGATTTATCTAACGCTACATCTGCAGAAGATAACAGTCGACTGCTTG
Organism: Trachelus iudaicus; assembly: GCA_030142595.1. Taxonomy (NCBI): domain Eukaryota; kingdom Metazoa; phylum Arthropoda; class Insecta; order Hymenoptera; family Cephidae; genus Trachelus; species Trachelus iudaicus. The sequence continues at coordinate 3,115,167 of JARQTH010000353.1, read as the reverse complement.
CTCATCCAGATTTTCAGAGTCTCACATCGTTTGGGAAACTATTGCAGTCATCGGTGGAGACTAATGATTTTCATGAGGCCATCAAGATGCTCAAATCACTAGGTCCAAGCACCATTGATCTTGAGATACAGTCCTTGTCTATGGGCACGACGTCCTCGGTAACCATAATGTTACAATTCATGAAAATGATAAGGCACATGATGGAGAGTAAAAAAGACTTTGAATTGGCTCAGTCTTACTTGGCCCTCTTTCTGAAAACTCATGGAAAAATGATAACCGAGGAAGATCAGTTGAGGAAATATCTGTCACAACTCCAGGATATACAGTTAGAAAATTGGTTGATATTACGTGAGAAACTTTTCTATGGTCTGAGCGTTGTGCAACATCTTAAGAAAATGTAATTTAAACATTCATTAAGGAATGACTGTACAAAGTTTTCTAAACTCGATGAATAAATTTGTAAATAATCGAGCATTGTATTCTGTCAGTATCTGTTTCCCATTTGGCCAATAAATCATTATTTTATACTGAGGTGATTTCTTTTCATTGCGAAGAGGATACTATGACATACAGGTTTTATTAGGAAAATAATATTTTTATTACAAGTGACATTTTTTAATTTTTACATTATCTATATGCCAAGCACAACGTACGACAGTTCTTTCTGTTAAAATAGTTTCATTTCGCATTTGCATCGAACCTGTAACGTATACTGATTTCAATGTTTCTCGTGGCTTATTTTTTAAACATAAAATTCAAGTGTAGCACAAAATCTAAATAAACTTTTCCCCTTTTTATAATCTTTGTATGATCTACGTATTTTGACGTATTATTTCAGTTACACAAAAATAAAATAACATTACATATAATTGACATAGTAAATAACTGAATTCTAAATTATGTTCCCCAGTTCTACTTCAAAATTTTCAGAGGTAAAGATAAAAAATCATCACTTTGTAGCAACGTATACAACAGAAGATGAAAAGTCATTGTATAGGAATAAACAAAGTCTTTGTCCAGGTGTGTAGGAATATTAGACATTTTTGATTGAGTACTTAACGACACATGTGTTTATTCTCTATACATAAGAAAACTCTGTAATTGTTCTAATGTAACCTGCTCAAGAGCTAAATCCTTAATGTAATATCTAAATGCATTTGTAATTCTGTATATACTGCGCTTTGTAGCACTTCTTAACGAAGCCGCTGTCAACCTTGTAACTTTCTCTTCGTTTTGCGATTTTTTTACTAAGATTGCAGTCTTTTGTAGTTTATCAAGAGCTTGTTTCAAAGCTAATAGTGTTTCGATTATAGAGGATATGTCTTTCTGCACAATTCCATAAGGATCTTCTTTGAGGGATATCGCAGACAACGATGAGATTGCTTCTGCAGCCCAAATCACTGGCTGAGTGTTATTTAGAATATAGGAAACTTTACTGTCCGACTGCTCACCGAAGATGTAGAATATTAATGGCTTCGATAATAAATATTTTATGAAGCTTTGTTTCTTATTTTGAAAGAATTGGATAAAGAATTGTTCATTAGGTGCAGCTTGTTGCGTAGTAGACGGTGCTGTTGCAATTGGTGAGGATATCTTTGGCATCATTAGATTTCGCATATGATACAGCTTTGTAGTTTCGTATGGATGTATTCCTGCTACTTGCATTTTTGAAATTGCAGCAGGTTGCTGGTCCTTTCTGGCAGAACATGCTTCATTCAGATCATTTGTGAATTTTTTTATAAGAGCTAAGCATTTCTCTACAACTGAATTCCAATTGTAAGGATGACCACCAGGTTGGCTTAGAGTAAACAATATTGATCTTCTATTTTTATCCTTCTGCGCGAGAGTCACTAAGTCCAGGTATCCCAGGTGCTGCATTATTGGTACTTTCTCCATAGTTAAAATCTCTGGCAGAGTAAGACCACTGCTTTCATTTTTAAAAACACTGCATTGACCAATATCAAAAGGTACCCATTCTGTGAGATATGCTTGGAACAATAAATGCATAGTATTCATTGTGATCACAAAGAGTGCTGCATATAGCCAAAGATGAAAGAGCAAGGAGACATTAAATAATCCTGATAGCCGGTCCAAGGGTAATGTTTCCAATGACATAAAGAATATAGCCAGGATTGCTTTACGACAGTATCCACCCAGAAAGAAATAAAATACTGCAAAATATAAGGTCAGCCAAATTGCACTAAGCATAGCACTTGGTAACGACTTAACAACTCCTCTTTTCATCTTGGAAAACTTGGATTGAGGAATTATTGGAAACTGTAGATATTGAAAATTGAAGAAATTTGTCTTGACGAAGTAATATAAGCCTGTCCAGAAGCCACCAAGCAATAAGAAATAATGTTCTTCCACTAAGCAAGATCCATCCAAAGTCTGACACGCTGCTGTTAACGAACTGTACTTTCCACCTGCTACTGACAAATGTAGCCACACTAACACTCCACCAATCAGTATATGCAAGCCACCGACCAGTAGATTGTGAGGTGTTAACATGTTGCAGAATATAACAAATCTACTCTTGAGGTAAAGTGGTGTGTTCAAATAATTCTTGCTGCATATAATCCCCTGGAGAAATATTAATGTAGCCAGGATGATGAAGTAGCTCCACGTTCGGAAACATGTGATGATTTTCCAAGTGTCTTGAATCCAAGTTAATGGATGGAGTATGCTCAAATTTGTAATAAGTATAATACAGCTCATAAAGAAAAACTGTACTATTATACTCGAGGCGATGGCCATGATTATTCTTCTATACAGGAATTCCTTGCTCTCTGCTTTGCAAATATCCGTCATTCTGTCGGTTTATTAAGGGCTAACCTTGTTCTATGAATAATTCCGGCACAGATAAAGAAGACACTTCGTTTCAAGAATTTAAAGAAAGTCTTCAAGGCTTTTCTGCATTTCTCTAACAGTTCAGATCACTATGTACAATCTCTTCTTTTGTACAATAACACGCGACTAAATTAAAACATTACACAGCTAACGAAACTCGTTCTAATAAAACTTGTAGATGCCGGCAAAAACTGCTACAGTTTAAAAACTGTTCAGAAGTTTAAATAAAAAGAAAATTCACACTCTTCCATTGGTGGATGTCTTCACGTAATTGTGGATTAGCCTTTAAAAAATAGTACATGCAGCAGTGCTGCCTCTTCGTTCGTGTAAAGATAGCTATATCCATCATTCATAAGGTGATAGATAATTTGCACAACGCGTAAGAATAAACTATTATAAGCTTTATGGAGATCAATTTTTTTTATTGGATCAGGAGTGTTTTTCGATTTCAAGAAAAAGTAAAAAAATATGAATGCTCTTGCGTTTGTGATAAATTTATTCTCACTTATTTATTCAATCTCTTTATTATTTATAACTGTGAAATTTTTAATAGAGATTATGTTGACGGTTTCATCAACCTACAATAGCGTGCTGAGGATTCATGGAATCCAGTCTCTCCTTGTTCCTTGCACCCAGCATTATTATGAATTTGTGTCGAATCAAGTAATTACTGCAATAATAGTTGCTGCAGCTGTTCCTGTAACTGTGCATAACGAATCTGCAAAGAACTCTCCCGTTCCTTTTGCCTGTGCACATCTTCCATCAACGCATTTATTCGTCTCGGTAACGCAGCTTCCTCTTGAGACTGTAAAAACTTAAATGTTGAAAGCTCAAGTTGCGCCTGTTCGATCTGATCCCACAAATCGTGATGTTGCTTTGTCAATCCTTGCGCTCGCGTCTATAGAAAGATATGTGGTCAATATATTGAATCAGGAAGACTAAAGATATTTAATATGTATAGTATCCTTACCTGATATCCTCCGGTAAGTATCTTTAATTTCTTTTCCAGTTTTGCAGCCCTTTTAGCTTCTCGGGTCATGTGAGCTCTGTTCTCCTCCAACTTCCTTTCGCAGGCTTCTATCCTGTCTTTTTTGGAAGCCAATGTTGCTCTTGTGTAACGTTTTTGTGGTTCCAGATACAAGATCTATTCAGGATTGTGTAAAAAAAGACATTTTTATTTTATTATTTAGCAAAAATTTATAATAATACAGTACCTGTGATAAACATTCTTCCCAAACTGTGGTATACGCATCCAAACTTAAATCTCCATGAGCCATACCCTCGCGTACTACTTTAATCTCCTCTTCCAACAGAGTCTTTGCCTATATTTTTGGGAAATATATTTTTAGGTTACATAAGTTTCAATATAAATCAATGCTTTGGTACTTACGGCAGTAATTTCATCAGGTTCATAGTGACCATAAGGATGTTGATCTAAGTACGCCTGCACCTGTGCCAACGCCGATGATGATTTCTTGGTACTAGGTTGCACAGGATTTTGCGTAGCGTCATAATGCAGCATGGTAATCATTTCTCTTTTTATTAATTCCTCAGCCTTTAAATAAATTTAAAAAAAATCTTAGAACGGATCACGCGCGACAAAAATGAATGATATAGAAATTTTGATATCGTACTCTTTGTAAATCAGTCAATGGAGAATCAGTAAGTGGTCTCAGGATACTCATATTTGCATCTACCGGACGTGGCAAATCTCTTTGTATAACCTGGGATCTACGGGCTAATTCTCTTTTCCCTAAAGACAAAAATTATTCTCATTATATGAACCTCCTGTAAGAAGTCATGGTACGGGGTTACTCAAAGATTCTTCACTTACTTTGCTCTAACAATTCTTGTTGTTTTCTAGCATCTACGTCAGCCTGATCCTCTACAACATTATTAGTGGAAGCAACAGCTTCTTCGTCCTTGAGATCTCCCTCGGGGACAACTATTTCATAATCATTACGCGGCACTGGCAATGTACTAAGTCCAGCACGTAGTTGTTCCTTGGTCTGATAGTAAGAAATTTCAATGTTTTTTTTAACTCTAAAATATAATATTTAATTGGGAGCTATAAGATATACCTGTTTCTGAAGAGCTGGAGTTTCAGAACCTTCTAAAGCTTCCTCAGGATTGATGCTGAGCTTATCCCTGACTGGCGTCGGTGCCACAACTCCACCTTGGGTTTTTGATGTAGGCGTATTGAATGAATTCACAGGGGTACCGTCGCTCCGTTGAGAACGGAAGGGTGTTGCCAGAACTGTGTTTGGAGTAGCGACAGCACTTGTAACAGGTACAACACTGGTGAAGTCAGAATTATGAAGAGGAGTGTTGAGGCCACCTGGAAATATGCCACAACAACAATAATTGCCACTTCGTAAGTAAAATAATAGGTCATCGCAGAAGAGTAAAAAGTTACCTTTCAAAGGTGTGTCGACATGGGTAAGAGCCATAACATTTTGCGCCTCCTGAAGAATCCTGTCACTAGCAGCTGGAGTACGCGGAGTTGCTGCTGCATTTGGAGTTAAGGAATAGTCTGCCAGTAAACTATCCGATAAAGTGACTCCACTTTCTGTGGCAACTTCACGAGCAACCTAAAATTGACAGGATTGCTATAAGAAGATGGAATTACCTTGTCTTTTTTGACAACTGATTCAATTTTTGGATTTCATCGATATATTATATCGATTTAAGATTCATACTTCGGATGCACGTCCAAGCTTGACTACTTGTTGTAATTCCTGGTCGGAGATCTGTGGCTCTGGCAGAACGAGCTTACTTCGCTTTCTTAAAGGTTCCTGATTATTGAGCATTCCCATAGGTATATCGTTTTCTTTACGCTGTTTCAATTTTTGCTTGTCTTTACGACGTTCTATCTCCTCCTTCTCTTGTCGGAGATCTCCGTCTAGATGCTGCTGACGCATTTTTGAAAAGTCTGCTGCCAGCGGATCGATGTGTTCGGTCGAAGTGTCATAAAAGCCTGCGGCCGGACGCTTTTCAAATGGAATTTCGGAATTGTAATTAACGCCGCGTTTGCGTTTGTTCTTTTGAGAGACGCTAATTCCTGCTGCTCTCAATTCTCTACGCTTTTGCAATGCTGCAAGGCGACGAGCTTCTTCCAACTGCTTTTCTCGGGCTTTACGCTTAGCTTTCTTTCCCTGGGTATTTGCCAATCTAGCACGAGCCTCTGAGAGCATTTCCAACTCTGCAAATAATATACAAAGTAAATCATGTGTAATTTTGTATACTGCATCAAGCATAAGGAAGAAAATACATACCATCTTCATCCATATCCTTTGGATCTGGGCGAGCAGGTTTTGTTTCTGGATTTGGATCAATTTCCCCTGGTTTTAACTTACGGGGATCATCCGCTGCATCTTCACCCTCCTCCTTTTTCTGTGCTTGATCCCTAATTACAATAGAAATAACTTCAAATTAAATATACCTATAAGTTAGTAATAATATGCAATTTGGAAGTTGACGCTTACAGTAAATATTCATATCTTTCCAAACACTGAGCTGCAGTTCTTCCAATAATAGGAGCAATTGTTCTCCATTGTGTTGGCATTAGCTTTGCAAGATGCAGAAGCTTCTCATCTTCCTCTCGACTCCATTCTGTCTTTTTAATACTTGGATCTAGCCACTCGAACCATCGTGCTTTACACTGCTTCGCTGACTTTCTGTGCAACAGAGATGCTATACGACTCCATTGATTCTTGCCATATTTCATAACAGCAGCTTTAAGAATCTCATCCTGAAAATAATATACACCATTGTACCACAGTAGAAACTTATAGAATATCATATATCTTTTTTAAATCTATCAATTCCCAGTGAACATACATATAAAATACTGAAATTAGGTTACGAGAAAAAACACTATAAACTTACTTCTGTATTTCGCCAAACGCCACCCTTTATCATAATTCGTGGCATTTTGGTGTATAATTATTTGCACGCTTTTGTATTAAAAAGGTTTCATAGACACAGTACAAGTACCGCGGCTTTCACTGTAAAATTAATTCATCCAGGAAGCCGCTTCACCCATCCTTTGCAATGGCGTTCCAAAAAACTGATTACAGGCATAAAATAATTTTAAATGTAGATGAACACTTAGACAATATAAACGGAAATGAGCAGGGAGATGAACAGCGCTACGGTTTTACGCGAACCCAAAAACATGGCGCTAAATCGGAGCGGCGAGCCCGGGAGTAGAATTTCGTGATCATCGCCTTCGTCGATAATGCATATCCCGTCTGTAGCGGAGCTGCGGATAATGCGTACCCTGTTTACCTTCAGTGAGCTGTGAAGGATGACTATGTAGCTGGTAAAAAAGAATTTCCTCCTTAAACTTTGCAGATAACAAAGCTTACAGTAAGTCAATAAGACAACAGATGTCGCAATAACATGCATCGTTGATAATTTTTACTTTAAAAGGTAAATAACATAAATTTGGCAAATTGATCAATGATAAAAAATTATTGTATAACCAATAATATAAAACGTACTCGATGAAGAATATAGAATTCCAGGTATCTGTGACCAAATATTCATAGCAGCCTACATTGTTTTTTTATTAAATAAATGTCTTCGTCTCCTCGAGGATGCTTGCAAAAATTTTTGCGTAATACGTTTGTATAGTAATCATTGAATAACTGATTATTGACTAGGTTCTTTGTGCCACCAAGTTTGAACTACAACCGTAGGAGAAAATTGGAAGGTTCTACTATAGCTCCGTACACCCAGGTCACCGACATGACGCGTGCCCTTAAATTTTGACTTTCCAATTCCGACTCCGCCTCCCGGCCGTGAATAAGCTATATATATGTAGACACATATGCGTTCAATGTAGCTATGCTACAGCACCATCTACAAATCATCAGCCTCGACACTGAGGGGTGAATTGTTCCATCAAATTGTATGATACTATAATGCAGAAATATAAAGCAGTATTTTATTCTAAAGGTCGTGCCTCAGAGATTTGAATATTAGAAATTGCAAGAAGAAATAAGAAACAGGTTAAAAATCGAAAATTGACATGATCCATGTCTATGAAAATTTATATTAAATTCGATCCTACTTGTAAATTAGTCTGTTTTATAAACATCCTGCAGCTGTAGCAAAAAGAACCGGAATTTCGTTGACTTTACGGAATCCATAAAAGTAACTGGTATCAAGTATCAAAGTTATTCCGTGTAAATCAGGCTTGGATGATGTAGCCTCGTTCCAGGTGCCCAGGGACCACAAACTAAAATATAGTATAGGTAGTGTAGAGGACGTATAATATACATATATACTATAGTAAATTAAGTTCATGGTTAAGGTATAGTGCCTGTAACGTAGCAACCGGTCGTCGTTGGTGTAATGCCGGTTGCCTATCTACAGGGAAACCGGTTTACCAGTTTAATCTCAGATATACTCAGCTGTGCCGGAGGATAATCTTGGCGTTCCTATAAGTAACCGAAAAACCCGTTTGGATGCCATCTTGTTGTCCCAATCTTTAATTGTACTTACGCACGTATTACGTGGGACAGAGGCTAACGTAATATGGATAACGGGAACAATTCCCTGTACATTCGTAATGGGATACCGTGACATAGATCCTTTTTGAATTAAAAAAATACGCCATCTCGGCATCTCCACTGGAATTCGCAATTTCACGAATTTTCTTTTCACGACGTAAGAATCCAATACGAACGTAAGAAACCATTGGAAATAGCTGTAAAGTGGACGATCCAGAGAATTACAGTTCTGAAGTTAACGATAAATCAAAGAGTCTTTAAAATGTCGAAAAAGGAACGAGTGCTCCAGCCTCCATAAGTGAAGTAATACCTTCTTTCCTCCTCGGTATACTTGACTGAAGTTTCATATATCCCCGCGAGAGGGAACAGCGGTCGCCTTTCTCGACGTCGTTCCACCCGGAAAGAACACAATGGGGTTTAATGCTCGTGACAACTGAAAGAATAATACGGATACACTTGGAACAATTGTTACGGAGCTTTACGTGGATAAATAATTGCGCAATGAATCTCGTTACGAAATAAATAATTCAGTGTTGTCGCTACGCAGAAAGAATTACGCAAATTGAAATGCTTAATTATTTAAAGGATTCGAAACACGGTTAGTGGTCGCTTTTAATTTTTCAAAAAAGTATCCTTGACCGCTCTCGTAAAGTGGCGTGGAATGTACTAACCCGGAATCGTGTCGTGCGTCTAGATTATTTTATTAGGGCGCAGCCCCGAAATTTTGTGAAGTTTTTGAGGAAAGCAAACTCGACCCAGCCATCGGCCGTGAGGCAGGAGAAATATCTACTCTGTGAATTCTAGATAGGCTAACCCGACGTGAGGGAGTTTTACTGGCTGTGAGCCACGCATAAAGAGAAAGAGGATGGAATGAGAATGAGGACAAGAGAAAAAGAGAGAGCAGAGAAAAAGACCTCGAATCCGTTTTCACGGTGCTTTCAAGTCGCGTGAACCTTTGTATGGTAAAGTCCTTTGTCCCGCAGCATAAAAGAAACATATTTCGTCGATGGGGGTACGTAAATTGCAGAAAATGTCGCTCGTCTGATGCGCACACAAAACTTGGTATCTCTGACGATTTACTTTACCGCACAGTTACTACCTTTTATTTGTTCCTACTCAGAAGAATAATAATGGCGGCTGACGTTTAGGAAACGATGCGCTTCCACTATGATGGGGTATTATGTCTTTCGTACTATATCGCATGGAGCATTCAACCTTCCTCTTTATTTGCATCTTCTTTAGCGCTCTTGTTCGTGTTTTTTCATGAAAAAAGTGATTTTATCTGTTCGAATTATATATATATATATATATATTATTTTTTTTGTTCCTTTTATCTGTCCTCGTTCCTGCTTACGATTAAATGAAGATCGTTAATGGATCTTTCGCTTTTCTATTAGAATGAAAAATTCATTTTATAATTACCACAAGACCAGATACAAGACCCATTAGAATAACTGGTGGAAAAACACATAGAATAACTGGATAAGTGGCTGTTTGATATCTTGTTGAAAATCCCAAGTGACGTCTAACAGAATCACGCGTTAGCGTTCTGGATAATGTACAGCAGCAGGATCCATTATAACTTGAAGTGTCTGACCGATAGCAAGCTGAGACTTTGGTAAATTGGTCCCTGCGGCATCTGTATGGTAAGAATTTAAATGATTGCTTCATACACAATGCCGTACGTCAATGGCATTAATTAATTGAGGCAGATTGGTAAGACAATTTTCACAACAGCATATACAAATATATGTGAGTCAGATATAAATATTTGTCATAATTTTATCAGAAGCCAAACGTCATCGATTTTTACTGCTTGGAAAGTGACAGGCATTTTTTGACTACGTAAACGTCACAATATTGTTCCCTTACTAAATGCCAAGTTCCGGTACGCCGACAATAAAACTAAAATTGCCAGAGAAACTTCCGGTTCGTGCACATACATATATACATTGTAATGATTGTTATTCGTTGTATATCTTTTCAAGCGCATTGTCCACGAAACAAGCAGAGTTTCCGCTTGCGTGCAGAGATCAATTCAGAGGTCTGCGTTTAACGTAGACGCGAATTCCTTGTCGCAAGTAATTTCTTACCACACGAAAAGTCCGGGAGAAACGGACGCGGGAAAATTTGAAAAATTCAAAAACGTCCACTTTACCATACCTGTGAAGAATGTAAAACTGTCAATATAAAAATTTACTAAAACAGATCATTATCTCGTTCCTTTATTATACTGACCTTCCTGGTATTTGCTACAGTGCATGTCTTGTATTAAGCGTCGCGTTAACGCACTGTAGCGTGCTATTACCATGCGCTACAGTTTCACTATCAGTTTGTCTTCATCATCAGGTAGCACATAGCCTTTTACTATCTCGGCTTGTGGTTTCCCCATGATGAGCTCCAGGCTGGTTTCTCTTTTGTTCGGTTTTGAGGTTAGAATCCAATAAATATACCTGTGAACTATTTTATTCCGTATCATTTCTTGCGTTACGTGACCTGATCTTTAAATTCTAACGTGTCTATACTCCGTTCGTGTAAATAGGCACAATTTTTCTTTTTCAACCCAGAAATTGAGGAGCTGGGTTAACGAGCCAACGAAGTACTCCATCCGTGTCCCACTGTTTCTTTATTGACTTTGTATAAGAAATATATAAATGAGCAGGATATTCACACGACCTATAGTTATAACGGGTCCTACGGATTTCCGTGTATATATATGATTACAGTAAACGTTACTAGACTCCATATCTCTGTTACAGGGTATATACACGTTTATATATATATATATATATAGACAGTCAAAGAATATAATATACACAAAGCATTTCCTCCCTGCTGGAAATTCATTTTTCTCCTAGACAGGTACTCCTACGTGACGTTCGAAAAGTGCATGGCAAGTGCACGTTAATGCGTTTAAATGAAAATACATAATATAAAGGCTGACAAAGCCTTTTCCCCATTGGTTTTCAGGTAGTTGAACGTGACGGCGCATTACAAACAGTGACCTCTACCATAATATAAGCTTCGAAGGACTTTGCTAGCCGACATTGTCATGTGTAAATGTACAGCTTGATAAATCTGATAACGATAAAATTAATACTTATGACCAGTGCTAATTAGCTAAACGTTGCCCAGTTACTCTTGCGCGGTCGCGTTTTCAAGTATACGTACAAGGCGGGCCATTTATAGTGACCAGGTCGATTTTTTCGAAAACAAAGCCAGATATCACAAAAATTTTCACACAGAAGTCGTAGGGTTTCGAGGAAGACGGAAGATTCCGTGATTGAATTCCTTCCTGAGTGCAGGGGTTAAGGTAATTCGAAGATGAACTTTGATCTTTTGCAATGGGATTATACCAATTTTCTTCCATAAATCAAAAGAGCATTCCACTTTCAGTCTAAAAGTACAAGTACACTCATGAACGCAAAATTGACAGGTGATAAGATATTTTGTACCTTTACTTTGTATCTGCTTTGTACTCCTTTTTAATGCATTGTATTAATCGTATTACCAGGCAGGAGGTACATAAGTGGCCATGGAAATTTTATTTCTTCCCTGTCTAAAGTTGCTTCGGTAAGCCTCCACTGCTGGCTGTGAGGTCGGGTATCCTCGGAGCGATTATAAACGCGTCGACCTCGTATTTCAGGAACGTATTATCATAAATGGAGCATAGAGACCTCCTTGGCATATGCTGTTCTCTACGCTGGAAATAAATTTAGCAGCATCTAGACAATAGTTGCCTGGCTCGTCTCTTGAGGTATAATGAATTTTATGTGCAGACTGGTGAATCCCGTGGATTCTCGAGAATTCCATAGTGGACAGCACGAGTGTGGTTATGTGGTTATAATATATGGATAAATATATATATATATATATATAGGTAAGTTGAAACGTTGGGAAAGCCTGCTGTATTTACTATTTGCGCACAGTCGCTGTCTCGTATATATGTACATACACGTCGACTGATAAGAGCTTAACCATGCATAAATCTGCATGCCCACTGTTTGCACAGATATGAGCTTTCCTATCCGTGGATAGACGCACGTGTATACATGACGTGTCTCGCGTTGTTGATTTTCTTTACAATCTGTTTGTCGACGATTCGACACCTGCCTTGGATATGAAAAATTCTGTAAATAAAAAAAACACTGTGTTTATTTCTGTGGAAAACGCTTGGGTCACATTGTACTTTTATATGAATAGAGCAAATCAAACGAAACGGACACCCTGTACGTAAGAGTGTCTGTGGGGAAATGCTACGGAAATCGAATAATTACGCAAAATGTGTCTACTTCTCGTCTTCTCGTCCTGATCTGACGCCGTAACGAAGTAAAATTGTATTAAATTGCAATTTAGATGAGATTCCGTTTCGACAGGAGGGTGAACGGTAAAAGGGTGACGAAAAGTAGAAAATTAAAGGAGCCAAGGGAGTCGTAGGGGTTTGAAGGAAATCACAGATATATATATATATATATATAATATAGGTATATGATAAACGAGATGGAAAAATTTCGAACGAGAGTGACTACGCCCGTTTTCATTTAAAATCGTTTCTCGGGTCTACCGGAAATTTGCAGGTACCTACATTCCTCGTAGGTTGAAATGCCGGAGGGTGATTAATTGCGGGGTCCTTAATTGCTCTTGGCGCTGGGACGAATTTTAATCCGTTAAACTAATCATCGAATAGAGTTTCTCCTTGCAAATTGCCAATCAAGCTTCGTCGCTTTGCGTTTCTGAGACGTGATTCTTAAATCGAAGTTATGACAACGTTATGAAAGATCAGGTGACATTCAGTGTACTGCACGAGTCATGTGGCGTAATATCATTATTGCAATTTTTATTCTCTGCAAGTATGTATGTCCTTTTATAATATTTATGATTTCATTTTTCGAACGAGTGACGGTTCCCTATCATAAGTAAATTTTACATCCACTTCTCTTGTAACCTGAGTCTGATAAGAAAGTTGAGCACCTGACTAGCTCCGACCAATAGGAACGCTTCTGACGGTCGCCATCTTGCGCGGCTCTGCTTTCGAGTTTGGAGTCGCGTGGCAGGCAGCCTCGTACTAGCAGTATACGCCGACTGCCGAGCCGTGACTGTCGTAGCGCGAGATATTCTACCCGACGTGTATCCCTCACAATATAAAGTATTACAAATGTCAGAGCAGAGTGGTGTATTATAATTGCGAATCTTTTGTACTTCACCAGAAAGACAGTCAACAAGAAACATCGAATGCAGTGACGTGTTATCTACGTGAAAAAGAAGGCGTCGTGTAAATAAAGATGCGTCCATGAAGTGACAGTTGTTAAAACGGAGTTGACAGTGTAACATTTAGGCATCGCTCCTGTCAATTACAATTCAACACGGACTAATTAAATGAATAATATTCGAGTGACACTGCTGCTTTGTGAAATTTGATACTCAAAAAGGAACCTGGTTCTCTGGCTGTTCTTTCTAAAATTTCACGATTATCATAACCTCCAGTGCTTCAAAGAAGTCTGCATTTGATATAAAATTAGATTGCTGTCCTGATTCGTGCGTGTCAGTGCCTGAGTATTAACTGCTGATTTTTTATACTTGACTCCGGTCTCTTCGCGGGATAGAAGAATTCGCACTTTTTATTTATTCCAGTGTGGTGCAAACCGGCATTGCTCCGAGCCATAACGTTCCGAGTGTATTTGCTAATATTTTTATTGGCTGAAAGGAGGAGCATCGACCACGGGAATAGCAAGCGAGAAAAACACTTCGACAACAAAGTTCAAGAAACTGACGACGTTCGCAGGAGTGGCAATGGTAAGTCATTTGAATTCTAAACTTTTCTACAATCATTATCGCGATCTCTCGGTAACGTCGTTAAGAATCACTTTAGTTATTTTCCTAATGGCTGTCGCTGACGTTAACTGGCGTGAAAACATAAATCCTTAATAACAAATTAAAAGCTAGATTTATTTAGTGAATATACATACCAGAGATGTACATACATACCATCGGCTGAAACGGCCTGGAGGTCTTTCAGCGAAAATGTACTAACTGCGTGCGCTAACTTATAATGGACATAATGGGTGGTCTTATGAACGTGGCTTAAGCTAAATGATTACAAAAAAGGTTATTTTTATCGTAACTATTTTCTGCGAAACTGTCAGGGATCGTTATGAGGAGCTGCAGGAGGTAACCTAACGGCATCTTTACGTATCCATAGAGTAGCGTGTTTAAATCAAAACGGTTATTATTTGGGCATTAAAACAGAGACAATTCAATGATTAATCGGGACCTTGACTAATCGTCGCAGTAACTGCAAATAGAAGAAACGTATCTAGCCGATTTAACAAGCCATGAATAATGATCTCGGTATGAAGTAAGCACGGAAGCGTGTCCAGAGTTTTAAAGTTAAACTTACGTATAACCTCTAAATATTTTAACGATCCATTATCTGTTTACGCATGGATCGACTTGCTACACGGTACGTTGATATATTTTGAATTCGTGCGTCGTAGCTTTTATCTCAAGGACAGTCTGAAGCATCTTTCGACACTTTGAAAATCCCTTTGAAATATTTTACTGCCCACGTCGAGATTGCGAGTGCCGATTGAAATAAAAATGGAGGCTGACTTGGAGTCAATGATTCCCAAACTCTCGGCGTCCTTTTTGATCGCGTGAAAATAAGACGTACCCTTGATGCACGAGATTTATCTTAACGTTTAAATAATATCGTCTCTTACGTGGCCATTAGTCCATTTAGATAAGTCGACCTGCACCGTGTGTTTTTCAAACTTTTTCTAACTTTCTTTCAACATCCTCATCGAGCAATTTACATTCACCATATCCAATTAGTATTGTGCACCTACCAAACACAAAAACGCGTCTTCCTCGAAGCAGACTATAACCGTCCTGGAAAGCTTTAATAATATACCCAGTACCTATTATCAGTCCCATTCACGTCAAATGGTAGTTTGAGTTCGTTAATCGTTCGTAACCAGAAGCTGCATGCAGGTCGGGTTAAGGTTAACACCTGTTACTTGGTACACTCTTAAAAAAAAGAACGATACTCCATAGCTCCCGTCTGACCTCATGGAATTCGTTAATCTCGACGTTCAACAACGATCCATCTAAATTGGATAATTATCGAGCGACACGGATGCTGCGAATTCTCCGTCAAAGAGCTCACTCGACCAAACCACCAGGATACCCATACTTCGCCACGATAAAGGAGATAGACAACGATTCATCCCGTTCGATGATATTAAAGATCTTAAACTCTATGGGATACCGAGATTAACAAAAAAATACGTCCCGAACCATCGACTTCCTTTAGATTTTATCCAGTATCCTAAATTAATCTAGGGATAAAATGGCGACAATTTTAGTTGATCAAAAATCCAAAGTTTCACCTCGAATTTGAATTGTCTGCTTTTCGCCGTAAAACTAAAACTTTCGATCAATCCTAAGATAAGGCTTACCAAATACTCGGACGGCGAACGCCTTTAACTCACGCGTATGGGATACGTCGTGGCTATGTGTACTACGCACGTGCACGAGAGAGAAGAAAATATTCGTGGGGGACGAGCGCGGGTAATAGGAATCTTTAGGACCGTCATAAATATACTTTGACGCGTGGCCACGTGCGAACTCTGAAATTCCAACGATTTTCCTTTCTGGTGAATTAATCAATTTTGCTAAAATGGTTAGAGAGTTGCGACGGGTGTTGTGGGAGGTTGGTGCGGCGAGGAAGAGGTGGGGGCAGACGAAACGACGATGGGGAGGGGAGGAGTGGAGGGGTCCATTAGTACCAACACGCAGTATAGAGAGTCCCGTTCTTCCTCTGTAATAATTACAGGTCCATTAATTAATTGATACGTTACTCCCGTAATTTGAGATTCGTAATGGGTGGACGTCGCGACGCGTAGGCGCAGTTCGACATGTGCATATATGTATGCGTATGACGTGTTCGGGCGTCGCCGTATAAATCTTCGTGTTTACATAGTCACCACGTGACCGATCTTTGTTGGCCACGGGCTTTTCTCTCGCGTAAGCGGGGCTCCTTTCCTTTTTTTTCATTGCTCTCTTTAAAAATTTACGTTCGTTACCCTCTGCGGTGCGACTTTATTTCGTCATCGATGCGCCCACGATGCTCATTGCTCCTCTCGCGCGTGCGACGTGCCATTTATCCTGGGCTCATGTACCAAGTTGTTCAGAGAGATCGGCGGGATCCTCGGTCTTGGAGTTCCTTACAATTGGAATTGCGTAACTTTTATTTTTTTCATATTTATACGTTTCTCGCTCGTCCTTCACACGAGCTACGTTGAATCGAGTCGTGGTGATTTTAGGTAATCATTCGATTCTTTTTCCTCTGAAACACGACCCGTACGTTCGCTACGTTACTACTGCGTTACTGTTACGCGTATACGATGAATTTGTAAATTTTACGTGAATTCGAAATATCATAACTCACAGACGCCCTTTCGTTGCTCTCATTGATGTTTTTCTACGTTTTCACGTCGATACGGGATAACGTAAACTAGTCGCGCGCGTACGTCGCGCTTTGTAAATCCGATTACTGTCCGGACTGTAAAAAGGTATAATCTTCCTTGGTGCACTGATCCGCCCTTAAGAGAGACGCACATTTATTTGGATTATCGGGAGCGAGGACGGGGCGGCCCGAGGTGAACCGTGTCTGTACCTCACGGATGAATCGAGTAAGCCGCATTTTTAGTTTACTTATCTTTTTCTCCCGACGGTACTCGATACTCCGATCGGACGACGAGAGATATAATTTTTATTTGTTTTCCCGTAAATTTTAGAACTCCCAGGGAAACTTTTTTTTTGAGGTTGAAAAAAAATGAAATTCTTTTGATACCCTGTACGATTTTCTCCGTACTACTCTTCCCTTTGTCGATTGTTGCGTGATATTGCGTAATCGACACGCTCGGCATCTGCCGATGGGTAAACTCACGTTGCTCCAACGTATCAAACGTGACTTTATCATGAATTTTACGAGGCTGGTAAATAATAGTGATTCTTTTTTAACCTGTAAGGCCAAAGTCTCGTGAAGAGGGGTAGGGGGGGGGGGAGGGAGGGAAATTGGGAAGAAAATTGGACGCATCAAGGTTTGAAAATGTATGACGGTAGGGTAACGATCTAAGAAGCGCCTCGGGCGACTGTAATCGCCTTCGGGCTGCCTCTAAGCAGCCGGCAGAGCCAGCGACGAAAAATATACTAAAAATGCTCACGCGATATGACTGCCGGTAAATATTTCACGGGCGAAGGGTATCGGCTGCCTTAATTAAGATTCGAGCCGCCGACAATCGAAAGATCTCCCGATGTCGTCTCGCACGCGAACTCCTTAACGAATTCCAAGCTCACGACGAATTCCGAAGTACTTCCAGCCGAATCATCGATATCCACCGTAATTTCATTATACCTTGTGTCTCTCTCCGTTGAAATTAATCGAAAGGAGAAATCCTTTCGACATAAACGCGCGACCAGGAACGCCTTTTCCACAATCTTACCAAGCGAAGTCCTTAGTCTCTCGTTATGACGTCATACGAAAGACCTCGGGACTCACCTCGTGAAACAGGCTACCCCACATTGTCGCTAGCGTCGGAATTCTATCGCCTCGCTGGATACCCGCCCGAAATCGCTTCCTTGATGTATGTATATATACGCGCGTAACTACAGGCGTACGACCGTTCTCGTTTCGTCGGGGTGTAAAATATTGCGTAACGCACCAGGAGGAATTTAAGACGAGCGAACCAATAGAGTTGTCAAGGTTACGTAATTGCGTATGAAAAAAGAAGAAGTAACTTTACTTATCAGTTTTCAATCGGATCTTCCTTCGCTAATCGGTGGCTATTATCACTCGCCAGGAGTACGGCTATCCGAGCGTCATCGACTATGCTTCGGCTTACCGGTCACGCCGCATCCCGGTAGTGGCGCTGCGTTCGCTCTACTTTCCAGACACGATACTGACTCACGGTTTCCTCGCTTGCTCGCTTACTTTACTTACTTTGCTCTACCCCACGTGATTCAGCAACAGTCGACCATTCGGCTCTCTCTCTCTCTCTCTCTCTCTCTCTCTCTCTCTCTCTCTCTCTCTCTCTCTCTCTCTCTCTCTCTCTCTC